>CM067370.1:141092813-141692813 GCA_034401795.1 Chaetoderma sp. LZ-2023a
AAGAAAATTCTAATTTTCTCAGAAAATGACCATTTACAGACCAAGAGATTTTTTTATTTTATTTATCACTGGAATTCCAGTTGTAAATTTGGAAAAATGCTCTTTTGGTCTGCTAATGGCCCCTTCTCAAGACACCTGCAGAAGCTGCTTTTGGCCAGCTTGAGTGCTAATGGCTTAAGACAAGAACGGGAAATCAAGTGAACTAGCATCACACAACATTAGCCGTGATCAAAAAAATTAAATCTGAAAACGCTTGAAAAGAATACAAGAGGGCCAAGGGCCTGTGACACTCACCTGCACCATTAGCATTTGACCAATTTGCATTTAAATAGACATCATGGATAATTTTCAGAAACTCCAAGATGGCGACACCCCCCAAAGAAATCGGCCAATCAAAATTCTTGTTTGATATGCTGAAGCCTATCATGCCTATTCCATCGGATCGTTCCATCCAGGTTTCATTGAAATTGAATCGTTGATTAAGTAATAGTAGCGATTTAAAAGACTGCAAAATTTGCGGATAATATTTCCAGAAATTTTTTCAGAAAATCCAAGATGGCTGGCCAAAAAATTGACCAATCAAAATTCTTGTCCAATATGTTGAAGCCTATCAGTAGTAGTAGTAGTAGTAGTAGTAGTAGTAGTAGTAGTAGTAGTAGTAGTAGTAGTAGTAGTAGTAGTAGTAGGTTTTTATTACTGTCAAGCATTAGTTCTATGAACACTCTCATTGACGACACACTACGATATAGCTCATTCATTTTTCCATTTTCGACCCGAGCGGGGTTCGAACCAGTGAATTCTATGACACCTTCCGCCTAGCATTTGGGAGGTGAGTAGCTTACCACTACACCCGCATCCAGAGGAAAAAATCCTCTTTCACCGGAGTAACTTTCAACTACCGTCTCACAATCACACGAATTGACTGGAGTTAATGGTGTACATTTCAGATATTCTTACTTTTACATTTTTCTGAGATCCATTCTGCTATTTCACTACGCAGTCACAAGTATATAGTTTTTATTATTGTCAAGCATTAGTTCTATGAACCCTGTCATTGATGACGCACTGGCACTAGGATATAGATCATTCATCATCTGGAATGTAATTTTTTTATTTTTCAATTTACGGCCTGAGCGGGGTTCGAACCAGTGAGTAATAGTAGTAGTAGTAGTAGTAGTAGTAGTAGTAGTAGTAGCAGCAGCGCTGCAGCAGCAGCAGTAGTAGTAATAGTTTAAAGGCTTCTTGAAATTTTTTGGAAAATTCAAAATGGCAGCAGAAAGAAAATCGACCAATCAAAATTCTGAATAGAAGTTCTATAGCATACCACCATAGGATCATTCCAGCCAAACTTGATTAAAATCCTCCAAGCTGTTTACAAGATACATTTTAAAGCAAAAGTTGACTGACGGATGGGCAGACGGACAATGGACAGTCGCCATGGTATAAGGTCACTTGGCCAATTTGGCCAGGTGAGCTAAACATGGAAGGGTGATTGTTTGTCATTGCTGACTGCTCGTTTTAAATTGGAAACTTACTTGGCAGTTGACCATCTGCGTGTGACCATGTATGGAACTCTGCAAGATCAGGCTTCTGTGATGTTGGGCTTAATACGTGTTGACCTGAAAATCCATGTATCCCTGTCATGCCTGTAGCTTGTTGGTGTGACATATTTTGAACACTATACATATCACATTGTGGCAGACTAGCTGATGTGGCGGTCGAAAGTTCAGTAACTGATCCTAAACCTAATAGTTGCTTAGCTCGAGCGACCACAGCATCATGGGACACATTATCCATTTTCTTCTCTGTAGATTCATATTTGACAACACCATCGTGTTGGCGAACTTCAATCCAGTTACTGTCCTCATAATTCAATCCCAATCGTTCTTTAAAAATTACTCCTTTTAAAGTGCTTGATCCACTCTGTATATTAGTTCCATGTAAAATTTCCCAGTTGGATTGACTAGAATCAAGCCTCTCTTTAATAAAAGCTTGTTTGGATATGTGACCATTGATAGAGCTAAACATCTGGGTATTACTATCACGGTCACTAAGGTTACTGTAGCCTTCATCCATGGTGTCAGTTTCAATGGTACTACGAAATGGCATTGAGAGAAAATGAGTTGTAAGATTCGTGTGCTGTGAACCAGTTTCATGCTGAGTTAATTGTAAGCTTCCTGTTTGATAGCCTGTATCTTGGCCTGATGGTTCATTTGAGTCCTGATTGGTGAATTCACTATATGTTGTAGACAGATTACAGTAGTTGCCATGCGTGGCCAGTCCGCTGTCATTTGGTGGATCTGAAGACATCAGTATTGTGGAGTGTGGAATACTGACTTGTGTAGAATGGTATATGTGTCGTGGATCCAGCTCCATTGTGTCATCCATACTGAGATCATCATTGTGGTGTGTAAATATTTCTGCAAATGGTCTGACTGGCGAGAGCTCCTCTTTATTAAAAACGGCCAGTGCAGATGTACCCGGTATCATCTCAGTAGTTAATGAATGTGGATCAGAATCTGCAATACAAAAAATATTGCTCTATTTAAATACATGAAAATACATAATGATAAATTCATAGTACATTCAAACCTGCCTGAGAGACCAACTATCCTTTTGGGGCCAAATGATGGCAGTTCATTAATTGTTATCACACTGCCATCAAGATACTGGGTTTTAGCAAGTCGTAGAATTAACCTTTACCAACATTGTCCCAAAAATACATTCTCGAGTCTATAGAGAAGATACACCGGTGTATATTATGAAAACAATGTTGCTTCTTTAAAGCTTTTGTTATCTGTGACAACAACAGCTTTAAAAGCAACAATGTTTCAACAGAAAAATTCACCAGTGTATCTTCTATAGACAGTTCAAACATTCCTTTTGTCAACACAGTGGCTATAGTTAAGACAGGTGATCAATAGAATAGATTTCCTACCAAACTACAATAAAGATATAAAGACAAATAAATAAATAAATTCAATCCTGAATTAATATGATCTAATCAATTCTAGTTAGTCTTTCTAATTTTAATTAAATACATTTCATATAAAATTAATTAATAAATATAATTAAGTGCAGGATTTTAATTCAAGGTATATACTTTGACTCTTGCCTATTAATACCAAATTCTACCTACACGCTTAATATATATATATATTCATTTTCTCTGTAAAGCTATTATATTAGCTGCTATGCACCCAACTTGACCTACACACTGGTGAGAGATCATTATCAACTCATTTAAAACTACAAAACATATTGTTTATTATGCAAGAAATATTTTGCATATTCTAAATCCAATTTAACTGAAATCTGTTGCTCCCTAAAGCAGCCACGGTTACTGAGATTTCATGGGTGAAATGCCTTTAATAAATATGCCTAATAAAAATTAACAATTTAAATTTAACATTTAATTATTCAAATACTAAAAAAGTAACAAGTCAGAAACATAAATTTGCATTTATTAGATTTGCAAATATTGCACTGTACATACAATTCATAGAGATCTAAATCATTACCTTTCTTTTTGGCATGTTCCATGTCCTCCTCCTCATCATCCACATCCAGGCACAGTCGTTGTCTTACATCAGACATGGATGGTGTAGGACTGGAACTGACCTCTATGTTCTTGCTATTGTCCAGCTCAGCAGAGTCATCCATCGAAGGAATCGGTGACATATGAGGACTTTGTATTACTGACCGATGAGATGTGTGTCTATTCATGTGGATAGGCGACACGTCTGGACTAGAGAATAAATCGCGACATTGGTGTCTGTTGGGCAGATAAATTGGAGAGCTACCCAGGTCATCATGTGAGGTAAAAGGCGAATTTGATCCATGTGACATAGCTAACGGAAGCATTGGACTAGAGAGTGCACTACAACTTCGTTTGGCTTTCCCTGCATGGCGAGCTACAAATTAGAATGAAGTGAATTTAAATTACAATTAGAATAAAAATGCATTATTACGAATTAATCCAGATAGAAAACTTCAAACAAAAACTTAAACAAGAGTCTCAATGGCGTTGATGTGCAGCAACTTAACACTTAAGGTGCATATTCACAGCAGAATGCCTGAAAATAAAATTGTTAAAATGGCATACATTTAGAGGCTTAAATTATGTGCCTAGATCTAATAAAATGAAAGAAGTCTTAACATTTGATGACTTCATTTCGTAAAAATTAGTAGGATTTTTAGTCGTGAATTAGAATTAGGGAGTCGTGGGCTCTAATTCAATTTCACAACGTAAAAAATTATATTAATTTATATGAAATGAAATCATCATATGTCAAGATTTATTTCGTTCCATTACATCTAGGGACACAATTTAAGCGTCTAAAAGTAGACAATTTTAACAATTATATTTTTATGCATACTGTTGTGAATATGCACCTTTAAGGATCTTGATCTACTTTAAGGATCTTGATCTATATACATGTACATAAGAGCTTTGCTCTAAATAGGCCTAAATCATATTTATCACACAAGCAAGCTTGTATTCCATTGTATAAAATTGACAAAACCATTAAATATCATTGCATATCCCATTAGTGTAATAAAGGCATGTGCTAGTGACGCACATCACCCGCAATATATGGTGCCAGCTGTTGCTTAGCAGCGATGACATAATAACTCTGATAGTAACATTATTTCAACTTATTTTACTACTGTTCAAATATGGTAGAATGAAAACAGTTTAATAAATTTTAATAGAAAGCTCTGAAAATTTAAAAGATCAATGAAAAATAATTAAAACTCGAGATAATATTTGGTTGTCCATATATTTTGTTGCATATTGATCAAAATTCTCAGTAGTGAAACATTACAGTGATAAACAAACACAATGCAACTTGTGAAACAATTGACAAGAAACAAAGTGCAAATTAAAAATAATAGTGTACATGTGATAAAAAGAAGTTCACACTCCTTGCCATTTCATATCATATTTATCACACTTGCTTAGTAAAATGTCATTTGGAACTCACTAACGGTTATTCCAAATGAAATCTTAAATCTTAGCACTCTGTCAGAATTTTAAAGTTTGAAATGAAATTAAAAGATGAACTAGCGTACATTTTTCAACAAATTTGGTGGAAGATCGTGCTGTCGAAGACGGCAAAATCATTCATCAAAATTGTTAAAAAATGTACACCAGTTTCTTTGCTATTGGCAAGGTAAAAGACAGAATATTGACATCAGAGTGGTAATGGTTAATAAACTAGTGTGATAAATTTGATATGGCA
Source organism: Chaetoderma sp. LZ-2023a (assembly GCA_034401795.1). Lineage (NCBI taxonomy): Eukaryota > Metazoa > Mollusca > Caudofoveata > Chaetodermatida > Chaetodermatidae > Chaetoderma > Chaetoderma sp. LZ-2023a. The sequence goes on from CM067370.1 coordinate 141,098,060, forward strand.
ATGAGTGTGAGATCCTCTAGTCGATGTATCTATGGGTCGAATGCTTTATTATTGGTTCTAATGGGAAAATTAACCCCTAGCGTATATTCTCAAGAAAACAGGCCAGATTGACCTAGTTATTTTATAGGTGAAAGCTTACCAAGCTGCCCACCCACCATCATTCGGCTTCACTAGCCCTATACATGACAAAGTATAAATTACCAATCTTCACTAGCGTCAGCATTAGAAAAGTACATATAATTGTGGGATTTGGCATCAAATATACTTCATTTTGATAATAAAAATGTCTTTAGGATAACGATTTGGTTGAAACAGCAAAGAATATAGCAAAACATGAGGAATACATAGTTTACTATTAATTCTAAATTTACATTCAAACTATATTCTCCAGAAACTAGGTCAGACTGACCTAATTCTTAAATATTTGGTAGCTTATTGCCAAAGGCACTCATCCATCAAGTAAAAAGGCAATATATCTAAACATGATAAAGCCTGACAGCCAACCCCATTCAGGTCTTATAATCATGAATAGAGCCATAATGAAGCAGCAACAAAATTCATTAAAATTATTTTCAAAATAAAAATATTTCAGAATTAAATGTTTTGTGCATCCTTATCAATGTTTATCAAACCCAGAACTCAGACTTTGCACCATGGTCGCAATGGTCATCCAAAATCAATCGGTTAAATAGCTATTTGAAGAAATGATCTTAAGGCACCCATACAAGAAAACTGTTGAATATTTTAAAGTTAATTTGACTGGAAGCCGTTGCTTCCTTATTCAGCAACTGCTTCCAGTTCAATTAATTATATCATAAAGAATCTATTTTTTCAGGGATTTGTTGGTGAAAGTGTTAATATCAATGTGGTGCCATTTTTCTCTATAGATGGGTATTTTGTTTATCCATATATTGTTCAGCTTTTATGAAACATCAGCCATGATATAGAAAACAAGAGTTCTGCAGAATTAAATGTCTTGAATGCACTCCTTTTTGTCAAGAAATTCTGGATTTTTTGTACCATGATCATAGTGACCTTGACCCTTTGACTTCACTGCTATTACGCTGCTTCCTACCAGCATAGGCAACCACGTGTGCAAGATTAGTTCCAATAGGGTAGAGCAAACATGAAATCCAAAGCAATTTGCTAAACGTAAGACCAAACATTGACATTTCTGTCAGAGTTGTCACCAGAAAAGTGATGCTTAGACTCAGGAGAACCACATACAATATAGAGACCAGTTTAGTATTTATAAAGCAATGGTGTTTAACATGTTAATTATAACTAACGCTATGAATTATGAGAAAAGTCAATGATAAGACAATAGCATGTCAAATAACAAAAGTGAAACCAGCACTTGAAATTAACATGGCTTACCCACTACCCAACATGGTTAGTAACTCGAAAAGCCTGCTAGGCCTAGTCAATACAACCATAGACGGACTCTACAAATTTGGCAATGATTATTCAACGCCTTATATTATAGGGTCATAATCAGGTATTATTCAGGCATTCAGACCCTTTAAGCATGATAAGTAATACAATTTTGAAAACAGTGGATGGCCACTTGAGGGGGTCTGTATGTCATCTCCAGAAAATTTTGAAATCTAAATGGACTCGGAAGGCGTCGCTTGTATTCTTGTAGGTTAATATCGACAATCAGTTAGTTGTGAGATTATTGTTTTACCCACTTTCTCATGAAAAGGTGTACATGACATCATTACCTGTGGGAAAAATATGTAGCCCAACATATGAGCTGTGATCCCCACCAAATAACAATGTATGGTACCTAGCTGAACAATTACCGTTTTGCCTATCGACAGACATTTTTTTATATAGTGTCACCAATAACAATTATTGAGCTTTATAAGGGCTCAATAACAAATCAAGAGAATCCATAATTTATATTTTTAACAAACAAGGTAATAGGATATTCAGCACAGTTAGATGATTCTGTCCATTAGTTTGTGGGTGGGGTGGTTGTATTTAAATGGTTCTTAGTTGGTTCCCATCCATATCTCACAGGTGTGAAATAATCTCATCCAAAATGATTGGAAGATGCATCACTAGCTAAGACTCCTAGCATAAGAGTCTGTCTGGCTTGGGGTAGGCCTAATTCATAGCTGAAACGTTTGTCAACTTTGACATTTTACAAAGCAAGTCTGAGTGATATCAGAGGCTTAAAAGCATATACTGTATAAGCGCATAGAAAGACCGCACATTTTTGCTCAATTTACATGTTCTAAAAAGTTAGTGCACTCTATATACAAGGATAAAATTTAGTCACCTTTTTTCCCTCTGAATTTTGATACATTTCTCAACTTCTAAGACACCACGAAAATTGAACACAATTCCCGTTCCAAATTCTTGCGACTATGTTTAATGTATAAGTCCAAAACATTATCGCGGAAGTGAAATTATTAAATTGAAACGCCTAAATATTGTATACCCTTTAATAAAAATTGTTTATTCCATCAAAATGAATCTTAAAATTGACATAAAATATCGTCTTGAATATATATCAATCACGTCATATTAAGAATCTGCTCAGGTAAATCAAATTTTAAAGAAGTATGTTGCGCCTCAATCACAAAAGATATTAGAGCGAGTACTCGGACATATAAATATCCTGGACTCGGAAATGCTATTCGGCTATGCGATCTACCCTTCCCGTTAGCGCCTTCCACCAGCTGGTTCGTCAACATAAGAAGCAGTTTAACTTATTTTAATTCTCAGGCGTTTAAGCAATTTTTCCCGTACATCTCATTTTGTTTTGGATCATTTTATGTTGGTCGCTTATATTACAATATAACCAGTAATATATGATACACCTTCTCGCTAGACTTAGAAGTCAAACGCAAATATCTCAGAAATTTAGCCAGATATTCGTTTACTACTCGGTGCTAGCTAAGAATTTCAATGATAATATTAATATTGTCAACTTGTTGCGTAACTATGAAAAGCATATTTTCTGGGCGAACGTGGGCGAATTGGTCATGGCCGATTTTGAACTATTCCGCAGTTACTGTGCTCATGCTGGTAAATAAGATTTAATCCGAAATACTTTTCAATAGAATAGGCAAATGATATACCCGTGACTTAAAATTTTTAAAACAGATTAACTCATGACAGAAATGGGATTGTATAACGGAAAAATATTCGATGCACAGTGGCTGTTTTGTTACCAGTTTTTGTTCACAAGTCTCGATCTCACAGCGACTTATATAAGAAAACAAGAATTTGTCACGCCGATTTGGGTCAAATTTAGGGGTGTGGACTATACACGATAGCGGACTACCTTTGGTGATGTACAGTATTTATTTTGCTTCAAAATTCAAATGTTAGAACTGAATTTTAGAGGGGTTGGTGGTGAGGGGTGTCCTGGGTCACCTCCCAAAATCTTCACTTGACTTATTTTTTCAGAAGATTTGTATTTGCCACTAGCCTACTGGCTGGTTAATTCACAAACAGTACAATCCTAAAGACAAATAACATTCCTTAATCTCAAGCACTGTAAAAACATTTTAGCTGCGACCTGCAACTAGATGTCTATGTCAAATTTTTATTTTTTCCAACAGTCACATACATGTACCTCCAATGTATAATGCATGTATGTTCTTGATCAATACTGAAAGGCCATGACCATTAACTCCATAGTAAATTAACATGATGGACTGCAAAGGGTAAACCTCATTCAAAATAGTTGAAGGGCAACATTCTATTTTATCAAAACGAAAGCCTGCACGATGTCAAACATCATTATTAACACAGAGGCTAATACCATATATAACAATCTTACCAGGTGTTCCGATTGGTGACAGTTCTGGTGATGCGATGAGATCATTGTCAGATGATACTCGGCGCATGTGTGGCGTTCTAGCGGCGGATATAGGACTAGATGAGAAATGCTCCTATTCAAACAGAAATTAAATTATGCAATTAGTGGAAGGGGAAATATATTTTAAGATATAAAAAATTTATTGATGACTCATTATATCCGGGTTATCTCCCTCAGTGCAATGTGACAAACAAATGGTTAACTAGAAAACGTTATTTGACCCCGCAATCACTGGAAATACCTTTTTCTATGGAATAGGTAGCAATTTTATTTAAAGCCTTCATATTACCGGTATTAAAAATAAAAAAGATAAAAAAATTTAAAATCAAGGAAATAGATAAAAATTCTAAGTTTTGGCATTAAGGAGCCCATTTTCACCCAAAGTCTTTGACCTATAAAGGTGAATCCCCCAATTTTATACGGCATCTCTACCCATCATAAAGACGCTACTTGATAAGTTTCATTAAATTATTTTAAGCGATTCCATATGATATGCCGTTTATTATATACTGACAACAAGAGGCCCAAGGGGCCCCGTGCCCTGGAGGACTATAACTTTTTGTCAAAATTGTTGGTGTCAAAATTGTTGGTGGGTTATTTAGGAGTAGTCTTTTAAATGAGTTTGTGAACATTTTTGCAAGTCCAATATGGCCGACAAACACGCTACATTTTGATTGGTCCGCTGCGGCCATTTTTTTTACATAGCTCCTTCGCTTGAACAGATTTTAATGGCACTCGGTGCCTAATCATATCTCCCAAATTTTGGCCCAATCCGTTCAGTGGTTCGGGAGTTGTTTTGACAAAAAATAGGTTATCCAAGATGGCCGCCAAACCATTTGGCCAATCAAGTTCCCTTGAACAAACTTGGTGCAGCTCTTGCCTGAAATGATATTTCATGCGTTTTGAATTGATCCCCCACGCAGTTTCGGAGAAGATCTTTAAAGACATTTTTAAAAATCCAAGATAGCCACCAGCCTAATTGGCCAATCGGCTTTGTTTGAACAAACATGGTCCTCTATGCCCTAAGAATGCTCCTTGCCAAATATACTTGAAATCGGTCCAGTGGTTCTCGAGAAGACATTTTAAATTTCCCATTGTTTTAGTGTGGGAGTCTCAAAATACCCGGATAAAAATCCAAGATGGCCGGCAAACCATTTATCCGACAGTTTCAAAAATGGAAAATTTGAACTCAGAATACACAAAAACATATACAAAACCAATTTAGGTCTCAAAATCCATCAAATATAAAAATCCAATATGGTTGCCACACACACTACATTTGATATGCCCACGGATCAACTTCCCTTGAACAAAATTTAATGGCCCTTAGTCCCTAATCATATCTCCCAAATTTTGGCCCGATCCCTTCAGCGGTTCTAGAGAAATTGTTTTCGGGAAAACTAGGTCATCCAAGATGGCTGCTGAACCATTTGGTCTATCAAGTTCTCTTGAACAGACTTGGCTTACCTCTTGCCTTAGATGATGTTTAATGAGTTTTGAATCAATTCCTCCCGCGGTTTCGGAGATTTTTATAGACGGTCCCAAAGATCGGCCGAAATCCAAGATGGCCACCGGCCATATTGGCCGATCAGCTTCATTTGAACAAACTTGGATCCCTATGCCCTAAGGATGCTTCCTGCCAAATATGACTGAAATCGGCCCAGTGGTTCTTGAGAAGTCATTTAAAGTAAAAGTTGACAGACGACAGCTGGACGATGAACGGTTCCCATGGCATAAGCTCACTTGGCCTTTCAGGCCAGGTGAGCTAAAAATCATGTGTTTTTGCATTAAAAAGCCCATTTTCACAGAAAAATCTTGACCTATAAAGTTGACTCCTTCAAAAGGAACATCTGCGTATCATAACTGAGGCATATACCAAGTTTCATTACATTATTTTAAGCGATTTTGTATGACATGGTGTTTACGAAGAAATTGGCAAAAATCGTGAGTTTTTGCATTAAAAAGCCCATTTGCACCAAAAATATGGAATCCTTCAAAAGGCACATCTACCCATCGTAAAGCAGCCACGTCCCTAGTTTCATTAAATTATCTTAAGCAATTGTGTATGATATTGTGTTTACGAGGAAATTTATAAATATCGTGAATTTTTGCATTAAAAAGCCCATTTTCACCAAAAATATTGGACCTATAAACGTGAATTCTTCAAAAGACGTATCATAATTGAGGCATATAGCAAGTTTAATTAAAATATCTGAAGCGGTTCTGTATGATATGCTGATTTAGAGACAGATGGATGGACAGACGCACCGGGACCCGCATAATGAAAATATAGGATGTCAAACATTATCAAACAAAATATTTCTTAAAATATTTGATCTGAGCACTGCTTGCCTGCTCCTTTTATACTTTCAGGCTGCAGACTAAAATTTAATCAGGTCGATAACCAAATATGATTGTGCGCGGGTGACAGTTCATATCTCTGGTTGTTTTGGCAGTGCAGTGATTTGAAATTGAAATTATCTTACAAATGCATTTTTTAAAACATTACACACTAATTAGAAGATGAAATAGGGTATAACATTATTTGTCATACAAGCAAACTAGAAAATGTTGTTTCACTGAAAATACCTTTTTCTATGTAGTAAATAGCAATTTTATTCAAAGCTTTCATAATATTAAAAACAAAAAATAAAACAATAATAAAGCAGGATAAGGTATAAATCTACAAGCTACCGATGATTTCACAATTTGGTGGCAACAAAAATTTCACTACAGGCAATACCAGTGGCTTTCCTTGAGATACAGACATTCGATAAAGGGACACCATTAGAAATCAAGTGAAAGTATGTTAAAGTTAAAAGAAAATCACAAGTATCACTGGTGCCCAAAGAGAAAGTTCAAAGAAAATCACAAGTATTGCTGGTGCCCAAAGAGACATGTGGCCAAAGTATTTGACTATGAAGGTGAATCCTTCAAAAGGCACATCTGTGTATCTTAAGCAAGGCATATACCAAGTTTCAACAAAGTATTTTAAGCAGTTCTGTATGATATAAGCTATTTACAAGAAAATTGACAAAAAGTTTTTACATTAAAGAGCCCATTTTCACCCAAAATATTGGACCAATAGTGGCGAATCCTTCAAAAGGCACATCTGCGTATCTAAACTGAGGCATATACCAAGTATCATTAAAATACCGTAAGCAGTTCTGTACGATATGCTGTTTACGAGATTTTGTGGACGGACAGACAGACAGGCATATGGATGGACGGATGGACAAGCAGATGCAGTGATTACTATAGGGCAAGTCCATTTTCACATAAAGAAGCCACCTGCCAAGTTTCATTAAATTATTTTAAGTAATTCTGTATGATATGGTGTTTAGGAGAAAATTGACAAAAATCGTGACTTTTTGCATTAAAAAGTCAATTTTCACCCAAAATCTTGGCCTTACAAATGTGAATCCTTCAAACGGCATCTGCATATCATAGCTGAGACATATATCAAGTTTCATTAAATTATTTTAAGCAATTCTGAATGGTATGGTGTTAACGAGAAAATTGACAAAAATCGTGAGTTTTTGCATTAAAAAGACCATACCCAAAATTATAAATGTGATTCGTTCATAGCTGAGACATATATCAAGTTTCATTAAATTATTTTAAGTGATTCTGAATGAGATAGTGTTTACCAGAAAACTGACAAAATCGTGAATTTTTACATTAAAAAGCCCATTTTCACACAAAATCTTGGACTGATAAAGGTGAATCCTTCAAAAGGCACATCTGTGTATCATAACTGAGACACATATCAAGTTCCATTAAATTATTTTAAGCGATTCTGAATGATATGGTGTTTACGAGAAAATTTACAAAAATTGCGTTTTTGCATTAAAAAGCCCGATAAATATGAATCCTTCAAAAGGCACATCTGCGTATCACAACTGAGACATATACCAAGTTTCATTAAATTATTTTAAGTGATTCTGTATATGGTGTTTACGAGAAAATTGACAAAAATCGTGAGTTTTTGCATTAAAAAGCCCCTTTTCACGCAAAATATTGGACCAACAATGGTGAATCATTCAAAAGGCACATCTGTGCATCTAAACTGAGGCATATACCAAGTATCATTAGAATATCTTAAGCGGTTCTGTATGATATGCTGTTTACGAGATTTTGTGGATGGACAGACAGATGGGTGGACAGACAGACGGATGGACAGACAGACACGGTGATTACTAAAAAGGTTCAAATATATAACAAATTTTTGTATAATGAAGATGTTCAGCTTTTCTCTGGTCATATTAAAACAGAACATTATTTTTTGTTGATCAAGTGACACAATCATCATCAGCTTCAGGCAATGAATGAATGAATGGAAGAGTTTAAATAATCACACATTTGTAACAATCATGGGAAGAGATGATGAAGATAGCGCAGTAGTGGGCTTACTTCTTATAGGCTCAAGAACTCAGTTTGAAAGTGGGTATTGGTAGGTTGAGATATATGTATTCCATAAATCAGCAGGGCTATATATCTAACAAAAGCGTGAGGAAAGTTATAGGGACACAACATTCAAAGTAGCTGACATCATGACACTGTACTTCTTATTTTGTGGCATTCACATTCACTACATTCACAATCATTGCTTTTGATAAGGGGATAAATTCTTATCATCAATTAATGGCGCCTTCTTTGCAGTATACAGACACATTTTTTCTATGACATTCAATGTCAGACTACTGAAAGAATAGCATTAGCAGCTAAGCACAATATAAGCGGTCATAGATACCAAAAATGTCGACTAAAATTGTTGAAAAATATTTACCAATTTCTTTGCTATTGATACAGTAAAAAATAGAATATTGACATCAGAATGGTAAAGGTTAACAATATTGTTGCACTACACCATCTAGTTCTTCTACCAGTGTATTTTAAATAATTTAGAGGAAGTCCCTGAAAATCCACGATAGTAACTGAGAAAATTTATCAATAATATGTGTGCATAGAGGTTTAGAAGACTACCTTCATAGGCTCCGTCCATCCAAGTTAACACTTTAACCCTCAAACCGGCCCAAAATAGCTTCTGTAGTGGTCTTGATGTCCCTTTAAAGACTAATAGAAATTTTTTGAAAATTTACAACCGGAATGACTGGCTCAATAACCAAGCAAATTGAGATTTTTAAGGCTTAACAGGTTAAATTAAGATTGATGGGTTGTCAATGAGTAGTTTTTAAAACGATTTCTTGCTTAGAAGTTACCACAACAGCCTACCACAATAGCATCCTTACAGCCAAGATTTGCTTAAAACAGTCTAGGGTTTACAAAAGGTACTCTTCAAAACATAGAAATTCTTTTTGAAAATTCAAATTGGCTGTCGAAAAACTGACAAATCTCTACAGAAGTTCTGAAGACCATTATTCTAGAATTCTACCCATATCTGATTAAATCGGCCTATCAGTTAATGAGTAGTCTTTTAAAGAAAGGGTTGACGAACGGACGGATGCCATGTTATAAGCTCACTTGGCTCTTTGGACCAGCTGAGCTAATAGTATTAGTTATACATATGATACAATGCCATTTGTCTATCAGACATGCCAGAATCTGCCTCTCCAAATACCACTTAGTAGGCCTTTAAACCTTTGAACCCGGAATTCCCAGAATCTCAATTTCACGGTAATTATACAGGTACGTTGTTGATTATTTTGAAACTAATGACAGGAATCTGTTGCTGCCAACAGCTCCCAGTCAGATTACCTTCAAAGAATTCAACAGAATATTTAATAAAACAAAGGATTTTGGTGTTTTGGTATTTCAGGTTCAAAAGGTTAAAGATAAAAACATTGATCGCTAAAATATACATTTTCATATGAAGTGTCCAATTATACTTACCGAGTCAGTCATTCCAACTAATAAGTGGCAAGCTCTTACCGAGTCAGTCATTCCAACTAATAAGTGGCAAGCTCTCCAGCATATTCCCTTGGCCTGTTAACCCTTTAACCCTCAAATTTATTCAAGAAAATTTCATTTTTCTCATAGAAAATGTCCATTTGCAGACCAGACCGAGAAGACTATTTTTAAAAATTTACCTCTGGAATGACTGATATGAGGGATAAAGGGTTAATAGACACACACGTGGGAGAATGTAAATATTCCTAACAAATTTCTGATCTTACAACATGTACAAGGACTACTATGTGGTACTTGGAGAGGCACATGGACACGTCTTAAGACCACTGCAGTCTGTAGAAGGCATTCTTGGATGGCTTATCCATGGTATTAAATAATTACTGTTCAGTCTACATACTGATGCTGGTGTGGAAGCAACGCTGTTAGAAGGCCAGGGAGGTATAGCTGCTGACTTTAGGGGAGACACCTGCGGGGAGACACCATCCTCACCGTATTGCATGCGCAGCACATCTATAGACTTTCTGTTAAAAATCAAACGGATACAATACCATAGTAAGCCTATATATGCGCACGCGCACACGCATACATTTGTATTAATAGACGACTCATAATCAGGTGTATGACTGACCATTTCCTCCCATGCACTGCCTGCTAAGCTAATCTAAGTACGATAAATAGTTTATAGTTTTTATACATGTTTTGAAAGAAAATTAATTTTCTTATCGCCTGTATCTTATAAAGATGTATTCAATCAAAACAGAAAAATTATAAGTAAGTTTGTATAACTGTACAAGCAATGCCCGCTATTCTGACTAAGACAACCCCCACCCCACACCCACATCAATGACTGTCAAGTACATATCTCTTATAAACCAAGTCTTTGTGTGATTGGTTGAAATCGGCTTAGTGCTTCTTCAGAAATCATTTACTATAAAGGAAAAGGTTGATGGATATGAGACATACAGAGAGATCGACAAACAGACAACAGATATAGATGATTGACAGTTGTCGTGGCCAGCTGAGGTATTACTACAGGCACATCCCTAACATTGACACCCAAGAATGAAATGTTGCCACCTACAAATGTACCCCAATCTCATTTGTACGCTCGCATCACTATTTGAAAGGTAGTTTAAATGAAGGAATCTATGCCTCTCCTAAACTTGAATCTGCAAAATCTATGCAATAAGATAGCTCACTATTTGGACATAGTCAAATTAATGGTTAAAAGTGCTGACAGCTAAAAGGAATGCCAGGATGGGGAGATGGGAGCCCTTCCCAGGAAATTTCTAAATTTCGATCATCTCAGAGGACATCTCTCTTACATTTAGTAGTTCAATATCGACATTATGGACACCTCAAAATCTTGCCCTGGCGATTTCAATCACTGTACCTACTTGGTTAATTCAGCCCTGTATCTACATTCTTGCAATTTTAGATAGTCTGACTTGTTTCAAATTTATTGTTAACACACTAGATTAACACACAAGAGATGTATCTATTTCTAGAAATGCCCTTTCCATTTCTAGCTAAAGTCTGCCAACATTTTACATGTGTTGGGATCGATTTGAAACTTTGAACCATGAAACTCCAGATTCAAAATTTCAAGCTAACTATACAGGTAAGCTATTAAATACTTTGAAACTAATTTGACTGGGACCGTTGTTACCTATGGCAGTAACATCTCCCAGTCAAATTAGATTCAAAATACTTTTCGGTTTTCATGATGGGGCGATCAGATACTTGAGTGACAGATTGAATCCCTCTATTATGTGTGAAAGTGGGTCAAATGCAACAAAGATCCTCTTATTGTATACCGTTTCTGAATCCTCTATCATTAATAGCAAACTACAGGTAACATGGCTAGGGCACACAAATTTTAATATTTTAGTATTTACACATGGATACAACCTTTGGAAATGTTAAATTTCTTCAAAATAGTCGGACACATGATTCATGAGGAATCATGTGTCCGACGCTATTTTGAAGAAATTTAACATTGTCAAAAATAATGGTGTGTGCATGTGTATATCCTTACTTGACTGGGCTGGGTGAGTTCAGGTCTCCCTGGAAGAACAGTTTTCTGCGTAGTGATGATGTACTCAACATTTCTTGACTGACATCCTCATCAAGATCATGATATGTCATAAACTCTCCTACAAAATAAAGCACACATCAATAAACTACTCTGAGAAAGATGAATGGGTTTTTTTATTTCATTTTATTTCATTTTCCTCTAAACAACTTGAAATTGTACTTCAAAAAGGTTTCATTTCTATTGATAGTCAATAAATTTAATGGTCAAGATTTGTCAAGAAATTTAATTACTTGCTTATTAAATCTCCATTTGCAAAACAAGAGAATCCAAATTTTTTAAATTTACAACTGGAATGACTGGCCCAGTGCTTTGAGTCAGTCATTCCGATGGTAAAATATCAAAAAATATCTCTTACCCTGCAAATGGGCATTTCTCAAGATCACGGCTAAGGCCAGTTTTGGCCGGTTGAACTATTAGGTGGTCAACCAATACACTCACTGAATACAAATCTTAATCTGACTGGTTCAATTCCAATAATGATTGCCTGGACATGGCTGACTTGGTAATTATACAAAGCCACCATATGAAAGCTTGTACCATATCATAGTTTAACCAAGGCTGTATTTGTATTGGTGATTAATATAAAGCAGATGTATAAAAAAAACTCCTAGAGACATACTGTATATATATATATGTATCAAATATTTACATGTAAAAAGAATGGTACCATTGTTAGTTAGTTGTAACAGGCAGGCAGACAGGCAGACAGACAGACAGACGGATGGACGGACGGGCGGGCGGGCGGGCGGGCGGGCGGGCGGGTGGGCGGGCGGGCGGGAGGGTGGACAGACAGACAGAGCCGATACCTTATGAGGCAAAGATAATAGACATTACATGATGGGAAGACTAAATTCAGAAAATAACCCTCAGATCAAACTAACAAAAAATTATATAAGAGGCAGGGCTTCAAAAATGTCCGTATTGTCCAGACATGATCGAGAATTGTCTTCAATGACCGGTAAATGTGATGTCCAGTCAGACAGCGATGTATGTATTTTGTTAAATCATAGTGAATAAAAAAAAATTCTTCCCAAAAAAAAGTTCCAGCAATTTCCAGCTTATATTCTATGTAATATTTGTAAATCACTCTTAAATGATGAAATAAAACTCAAACTGACAAGTCATTGTACATGTATTGTGGTAAACTAACATTAAATGACCCAAAACAACGTAAGAAATAAAATGAGCTTAGATCCTTTCTTAAGTTGGATGACCAAATTAAAGCTCTTTTGTGATTGGAGGCATTCCACTGAACTTTATCTGGACTGGAAGGCGACCCCCCCCAAATAAAAACAGATTTTGCAACGTCACAAATGCCAATATCACAAATTGATAATAAATATACAAAAGATGTTTTTAAAAGAATTTGAGCAATAAATTGACTATCACCTAATCAGTAAATGTATTCGGCAGTATATTTACTGGCGAGATGTTTGTTCACTTGGGCGATTTCGTCCCGGCCGACTTGGTTACATTACATTCTACCGAGTATAGGACAAGTTTATGCCGTCACTCTCGTAGCTACTCTAGGGCTTCTCCCCTGCTATTTATGTGGATTGCGCAATTTTACACACACACACACACACACACACACACACACACACACACACACACACACACACAGAGCAGTAGGCTTTATATCAGTTCTCAATTTAAAAAGAAACAATACATACAGTATTACTATTGACCCTGTACAGTACGTGTTGGTAGGGCTGTGCGGTTATCCAGATTACCCGTCTCCGGATTTTTAAGCATGACGGTTCGAAAACTGGTGACATAATTTGATAACCGTACAACCGTGTACGTTTAAAAATCCGGTTTTATAAAAATCTTTTTACGGATATATCATAATATATAACATTGATTGTATAAATTTGCTTTAATTTTATCTATTTACGAAATAAAATCTGAAATAAAACCATACCTACGTGGTATTGTAACAGGAGAATGTTGCTAGATCGTATTGCTACATACGTTCAGAAATTATAATCTGCTAGCATTTTATTAAATTCTATAATACATGCTTGAAAGCATATCATAAGTGATCTAGGGTTTCTGATATCTATGTCTATTATGAATTCTGAATGTGCATCTGGGACTCTAAACCCGGGACGTGATCTAACCTGCCAAAGTAAGTTGAGCTCGAATTTGTCTAATCGCTCGGCGATCAAGAGTAATTTCTCGTGAATGTCCAGGAGCTGGCTCGACGTATGTTGGACGGAATAAATAACACTCGACGCAGGTCGATATACATTATTAGCGTCGGAAAACAACTTTTACAGCTTACAACTGATACAGTTTTAAACCAAGTCCTTCCAAATCGCGCTTATGATCTATATTAAAATACATAGGAATTCCTTTTTCGCGGAAATTGTATGCCAGTAAATAGTATAATACAGCCGAGTTTGATTACTCGTATCCGATTAATTAGATCAATAAATTTGATTTACTACGCATGTTCAGGCAGATACGATATGCAGATTTGTACCACGTGGCCGTATTAAGACGTCTGTAACTAAATTCGACATAAGTGTGTGTAAGTATAGGCTATCGGGAACTAGTCTTTATATTATATACATTTGCATAATGCGTCTCATGAATCTCACTGGTCTCCAAAATGGAGGCTGTGTAACAGTCTAATTAGGTCTGCCATTTTTCAGAATTTATCACTGGCTCGGGTGTTTCCAAGACCTGAAATGACCAACTATCGAGTAGTATCTTTAGCGAATGCTCTACAAATTTTCTAACTGTAGTTTAGTCATCCAAAAACATATTTTCTACTCCATGAACCGCTTGAATTGGCCAGTAAAAGCCACAGTAAATTTGGCAATGTATCTCTCTACGCGTTATCCTAGAGGGGGGTTATATGAACCGCTAATTGTCTAGGAATCAGTTTGTGCAAGAACTCGAAATGACATATCGCGATGAATTTAAAAGCACAAAATCTAATGTTTTAAAGCAATTTAAGTAATGATTTCACTGTATCCGCTAAAATTGCATCAGATACTATACATGCAGCTACAGATTTAAGCCTACCACTAAAACATTCTATTTTCGTGGTATTGCGAATTATTATTTTTTCACGAAGACTGAAACTATTTTCAGCCAATAAGCCGGATATCGGGTTAAAACCGGATTTATGGCCAACCCGTCACCGGTTGTGTTCTTACCAAAACCGCATAGCCCTACGTGTTGGACATTTTGAAACTAATTTGACCGACGCTGTTAAATGGGTACGGTAAGCAGCAACACCTTGAATCAAGTTATCTAAAAAAATTCTTCAATATAATACCGGTAGTTATTTTCTAAGTTCTAACATTGTTAGACATTGAGTAAAACGGTCGGCAAAATAATTAACAACATTCTAACAAAATAATGCATTGATTACTCCTTTGCATAATCTCATAATTAAATTCCATATGGCACAACGCGTACAACGAAGACCTTTTATACGTCATACAAGTGCTCTCGCGTTGACATTGGATGAGGAGTCGGGTATTAGCAAAGAAACGTCATAGTTTACGCGAGCGGCATACGACGCCAGATATATCAATATATCAGTGTGGTTAAGCCCAGTGTCCAAGCCCATTTCTTAATATCCATCAGGTGTGTCCTTAGTCACTCATCCAATACCTTTCTCCTGGTCTAGTCCACATGTGAGCAGAGATATATGGCATCGCAATCCTCTGTGAGGATCGTCTCAGTACATGTTTGACTATAAATTAGTCCATAAATGACACCCAGTGCTATGTATTAATCCTAAGCTACATCATTTACATTATATATTGTTACTATTCGTATAGTTATATATTGTGTACATTTATGTCTATATATCTTATTGTTAGTTTGTTCTTGGCTACATCTATATGTATGTGGATCTTGTGCCAAAAAGATATTCTGATTCTGATCGTCATGAATATGCATAACGTGCCAGATCGAATGTGATCTAAGGGTTTTCCCTAATTCATCACGTCATTTCTATTTTTTCCACAACGCCATTTTATGCCAAATTTTTATGAAATAAACAGTGTTTATTAAAATATACGCAATATTTAGTCCCAATTAATAATTTCACTCCCGCGATGATGGATATAAGGTATACATTAAGCATAGGTAAGATAGTAAGGCATAAGATGTTAGCGTGAAAAGTTTAAAATGTGTTCTAATTTTGTGTTATTTCTTGTATCATTTTTTTCAAATTTTTCTTGAAATATACCTAATAGAAGTCGCCCCCTTTCTCAGAGGTTTGGCGTTAAAGAATTTACAGCCCTTGTCCTATTAGAAGCCGCGATTACTAATGAGTGTTATATGGTACGGTACCAATTTTCATTTGGCGAAAAAATGTTTTTCAGGTATTACATCATACATTTTCTCTCACACACCCCACCCCACCAACCCCAACCCTTCTCCGAAGTGGCATGTCCGACTGGAAAAATTCTGTTTCTGAAGCCCTGATAAAAGCTGATAAATCAAAACAAGAGTTAAGTCAGTAAGTGCAACGTGCCAAAGTATGATTGGTCATCTCTATACAGATGTAGCCAAGACAAAACAATGACCATGCTATGAATCACTCACCTAGCACATTCTGAAGATCAAAATTTGTTGGCATTGTCAGAGACGTTTGGCAGCTAGCTGAAGATATAAAATATAATTCTTATAGTGTACATAGAAATAAGTATGACGAGTATTAAGGCAGAGGATTACTAGTGTCAGTATAAATTCAAAACATATTTAATACATGAATACACTTTAGTGATCTACGTCCAGATCAATATTTAACAGTACAATGATATTCGCCATTGACTTACATGTAACTCTTTAACACTCAACAAGACAATTATTGAAAGTTTACCACTAGAATGACTGGCTCGATTATCAAGCCACTCATGCCAGTGATAAATCCTCAAAGATAATATTCTGTTGGTCTGCAAATGGACATTTTACTTCAGAAAATGGAAATTTTCTTGAACACATTTGAGGATTAAAGGTTTAATTATAGAATTATACTCACTCACCATTCAGCGATATAACAAAAGAATGGTGGCACAAGCACATCTGGACTTTATTTATTTGCTCTAAGGCCAAAAGTTATTGCTTAGAAAGTAGTTTTCAAGATGGCCACGAGGGGACCATTTACTGGAGTTCCAAAGTATTGAGTCAATCGGTCTCAGCTCCGACAGAAATATCTAAGAGAATAGGATATTCAAAGCAGTTACATGTACCTTGTGGCCATCAGATGCCACATTTGGGCCAATTATCATAGGGATCCTTCCACATACTGTATGTTACCCAAACATTTTCTAACGTTTAGAAATAACTGATCAAGTACAAAAATACACCACATGGGGGCCTGGCATCTGGAACAAATGTGAAACGGATATTCACCACACCACACCATACTACACCTAACGGATTTCCAATGTTTTGAGTTACTTGGATAAAGGTACAGATTTACCAAAACATGTCCAAATTAAATCAGTTTTTAAGATGGTCGCCTGGCAGCCATATTGGACTTTGTATTCATACCAACTTTGATAGTCGTCTTTCCCATATAGATGTCTTCCCCATATCACATCCAAAGGATTTCAAGTTTTTAATAATTCGTCCAATGTTATATAGAGCTATCACATATAAAGCAATTTTTAAGATGGTGGCCACATACAAGTGGCCGCATAGGACCTCACATCTGAGTCAAGGTAAAGCTGTGATCCTACCATAACACATCTTAACTGATTTTGTATGAGATAGACATTGTACCCCAAAACAACTAATTATTGTATTATTGGTTATAATTTGAAAATTAATCTTTGCGCTATATTCTTCCGAAACTATGCTAAACTGAAATACTTTGTATATGGCTAACAGCAAAACATGTCACAAAGGGGTTTTCGAGTGTGGTCACATCTGAAAAACATATTGTCTAAAGAAACAGGTCTGTCAAATTTGACTTCATCTACAAATGGCAAAATGAGCCAAAAATCATGTATGAATATTGGCTTATGGCAAACTTTTCTTACGTCTTATTATGTTACTGTATTATTCAAATTAATTAACTATATTATCTGCTTCATGACTGTAAGCAATATACCCATTAATGATTAATATTGGTCAAGAAAATCTAAAATTCTGCTTAGTGAATGTCTATTTGCAGGCCTAGAGATGATTTTTGAAATTTTCCCAGTGTAATGACTGGCTTGATTATCACATGTCTGTTCCTCAAGAACACTGGAGAGGAGGACAGTTTTGGTGGGTTTAGTAATGAAAGGGTTAAAAGACCGTTTTACAATGCAATACTAAGTGGTAAGTAATCAAAAACAATACAAGCTACCGTATTTATCCTAATTATACCACCGGGCAGGTAGCGGTCACCAAAGGGGGCGGGGTAATTAGGGTAGAAAAAGTTTGAAAAAAACACAACAAAATTAAAACGGTTTTCTCAGTCACCTTGAATCAGTATATAATTATAGTATTCCATGCAATTTCTGCTAAATTTGCTCAAATATTCATAAAAACTACTCGTTTCACATTAGATTTATTCAGAGGCTTTATTTAGGCCATGAAGGTGACATTTAGTGAAGTTAGGAACAAACGATTTATCCGTTGTTAAATTGGATGGAGGCACGTTTGTGATGCGTTCACTGATACATCAGAAAATATGCCATAGCTGTATCTTGAGGCATAATTTACGTTAGCAGCTCTATCACTGAATGGCAGGATACTGATCAGAAACAATTTAGGCATTGGTCAAATTGACTGGAGGCGTGTTTGTGATGTGTTCAGCGATACAGTAGAAAATTTTTAGCCGTATCTTAATGCCAATTCAACAACAGCGTTAGACGCTCTGTCATTGAACGACAGGATAAGCTGATGAAAAAGATCTTTCTGCGCATGTATTCACAAAAATGACCAAAATGTTGCTGCAAGTTTTATTTGTTCTGGATGTTTTTGTTCTTTGAAGACTAGATGACAGCGGAAGATTTATTATTTCTTACTATTGGTAATTTGCTTTTTTTCACCGTTCTCAAAAACATGGGGGCGGTATAATTGGGAGAGGCGGGAAAATTAGAATAAATACGGTAGTTATTTGCATGAGATGATGGTTCTGGTAGGTGGCCTCTCAAGTGCAGATTAATTTACCATCAACTGTGCGCTTCTGTTGTGGCAGTTCTTTTTTGATAGAGCCTTCTAAATCCACTCCCTCATAGATGGTTGATGTTGGATGTGAACTACCATAACCTAGTAACAAAAACAAAACTCATTTACATATACAAGCTGCAGAAATGTTCCTCATCTGGATATGGAAAAGTGGTATACAAAATATTTTACACATCAACCTTTTTGTGCATAAACATGATAAATGAAAGTTCAATTTTTTTGTAAGGATAATGTTGATGTTTAGACTCCAAAATAATAGACTTCTTATATTTACCAATGTACCCCCGGTAGAAGAGGTTATCAAATAAACACCATGTGTAGGGATGGAAGCAGACATTATCAGGGGTAAACTTAACGAGCAGACATTAACTAGTATAAAACTAATTAACATCCACATGTATGTACAAGTAAAGCTGTTCTAGAAACCAGCAGCCACAAGATGGTGCAGGATCATTGAGACAGGTGTTCTTTCAGTACCTGAGATGCATCATGATATGTTACCAAAATCCATAATATATGCCAATAGCGGGATCCATTTCTAGCAATGCCGTACCCGTTTCTAGTTACGCTACACCAACTTTGCATGGGTGCTTCGATCGATTTGAACCCGTAAAACCATTATCTAAATTTCAAGGTAACTATGCAGGTAAGCAGGTGAATATTTCGAAACTAATTTGACTGGAGGCTGTTGCTGCTTATGGAAGCAATAGCTAATAGTCAAATTAGTTTCAAAATATAGAAAATAATATTAAATTATAATTTCCCCAAATATGTTTCTACACTTTAGTGACAGAGTTTTCCATTTTAATGATGGAGGTATGCTTTTTTTATTGTGACGTCAGCTAAGTGACATAATTGATCATGATGTCAGATACCTAAGTGACAGATCTGATCCGTCCAATGACTTGTAGTAAAACTCTACATCTCTCCGACACTTGTTTTGCAGTCCATATACATCAAATGTAGTGAAACCTCTCCCAACAGAACCATCTATAAACCATAATCTATCTAAATCGAACACACTTTAAAACTGGATGTACCGGTAGTTCTTACAAAATGCATTTTCCCGGTGTACATGAAAACGTGGCCTCTCTCAAAAGCGTACAAATGCTTTTCAGTCTTTTGACAGTTAAATTTAGAGACGTTTGCCTGCTATCATTAACTGTCTGACTGCTGCCAGCCACCAGACAATAATTGAAACTTGTAATAACTTTGGACCTGCTGAATATTTTGAAAACAATTTAAATGAAAGATGTTGGTGGCTTATCATTCACCATATCAAGAGTTAAACCTATGGGCATGATGGAAAATGGAGACTGCAGAAATTCAGCAGGTAGACAGTTAATGGCACAAAAACAGAGTTCACCAATAGATATACATATATCTGACCCATACAAAGAGAGTAACGTTAAACTCTACAATGGTGAAGAAAAATCCTGCCGTCATTCTCATGTTAGCATTGCCACATTTCATCGTGGGCAACGTAGCCGTCTAAATCCTTGAAACTGTGGAATAGTGGGTCAAAATTGTCATTGACAGATACAATATATGCGTGTACATGTTGTACAAAGCAACCTGTGTGTCACCTATTATGCTCCAGCATGGCTTGATGCCTGCAATCTCTAACACCTCCATAGTCCATACCAAACTGTTCAACATCTCTCAGAGGACAGCATAATGTCCAATGAAACATTTAACACAACAGGTGCAAAACAGCCCAGCTGTCCATGAAAGTAGCCAACATCGCTGGTTATTGTTTGCGACATGTACACATCCCATAAGACAGATCGTTCACAGGCCCGGAATTCTCAGCAGCCAGGCAAGTATAATGCCTACAAACCTGTTTACCATGCTTCAGAGTGGCCTCAAAGAAGCAGTGCTGGGTATGCTCAAATCAAGGAACGGCATGAAGGTGCTAGGTGGTATTGTTGGGTTTAAGGCATAATCAATGGTGAGGAAGGACTGATTGCAACTGTAAGATGAATTAGTCACACATCATGAGACTTATCCACTCCATGCCTGGCTTTGCCCTTTTGTAGATCACCAGGCAGAACCAGCATTCGAACTTACAGCCATTAGTGTACAAGTCAAAC
This sequence comes from Chaetoderma sp. LZ-2023a, assembly GCA_034401795.1. NCBI lineage: Eukaryota > Metazoa > Mollusca > Caudofoveata > Chaetodermatida > Chaetodermatidae > Chaetoderma > Chaetoderma sp. LZ-2023a. The sequence continues at coordinate 141,119,115 of CM067370.1, forward strand.
AGGTTACCTCTGGACCGCAGATGTCACATGGTGTGCAGGTGGCTGACAAACTGCAATGGACTTTTCCAGAGTAATGACGTCATAATCAGCTAAGCGGTGTGTAGGATGATGTCACAATCATTACGTCATAAATGATTCTATATGGCCCGTCTTTAACTCTTAATAGTCCGACACATTGTAAGAATTGTATGTCTCTACCATTTAATAAACATGCTGTTGAATATTTTGAAACTAATTTGACTGGCCGATGTTGCTACCATAGGCAGCAACAGCGCTCAGTCAAATTAGTTTCAAAATATTCACCAGCTTACCTGTATAGTTTTCTGGAAATTGATAGTCAGGGAGTGTAGAGATCGCGCTATCACAGCATGAGAGAGGTGTGGGTGGAGATTAGTTAGAGATGGGTGGGGCATAACTAAAAATGGAAAGGTCCTTTAAGAGGAGTAACTAAACATCACAGATTATGCATACAAGATGTACATGTAACAGAGCACTTCTAGCCCAGATGCATATCAGCATTAGCATAGGGAGGCCAAAAGTTTATCCACACATGATAGGATAACAGTAATGTAATTAAAGGATAACTAATCCCATCGCTTGATAGCTATTCGGGTGATCTAACACGCCGGTCATAAACTATCCAGGTAATTTTAAGCTAAGGAAAGATATTCAGGATTTAGTAGTTAAATGTTGGTACATTTCTACACCCTATGACGGCTGTCATGATTTACTTTTCAACCAATCAGAAAAACCCTAGTGTGTCTGTCTCAGTATATACGCTTAGTCATAGAGGTGCCAGCTACATGTATAGTTTGGCAATGTGGTATAAAAGCAATACTACAGGTAAGCTGTTGAATATTTTGAAACCAATTTGATTGCAAGTTCTTGCTGCCATAGGCAGCAACAACTTCCAGTCAAATTAGTTTCAAAATATTCAATGGGATGAGCATTACATAATAAAGAATGTGATGCATTGGAACTTACATGACATCATACACAATAGCTTGAGGAGACAAAATGGTGTCGATCACCGTTCAACATTTACTCGATATTACAAATTACAAAACAGATACTTGCGATACAGATCAGGGAATGTGACAGGATATGAATGATATGGAATCTATAAACCATAATCTATCGGTGCAACACAACATTTGAGAAGAGATTAGCATCGCTTTAATGAATTATTCACATGACATGAATATGTCCAGTCATCTTTGCACTAACATGAGATAAATACCATCTAGACATGCTGGGTGGCGACGCGGTCTTAGAGCAGACATTCCTTAAAACTTGGGGATATCGACAACAATTCCTAAAACGTATTCAAATGGCCTAAAGAAATGGGTAGAATCATCCTACGTAATAATAGATCATGATACAAACTTATTTGAGACCGACTTTACATTTAGAGGGCTAAGCTACATAAGAAGTGCTCCTACATTTGTATGTGTACTATTTAGCTGCTAGATTACTTGTATGTTAATTTTGCATCCATGTAATAGCATATTTAGGACTGTATCCAACAAAAGCCATCATCAATGATAAATGCTATCGATGCGAGAACATTCACTGCCTTGTGGACCGTACCTACTTATGACAGGCAGATTAGGATTTCTAGCCAAGACATGCAAGACCGTTTTGGGTGTGAAATTCATCACTACCAGTAATTCCAGTATCATTAGCTATTAAAGCAAGGACACACAATTGGTAAGAAATGACATGTATTTCCGAAATTGAAAGTGAATTCATGCAGGCTTACTGAAATTATTGAGCGGAAACTAAATGAGGATGCAGCCACGGACAAACACAAGCATGTACAAGAAGAGACCATTTTGTGAATTGCAACTGAACTCTAACATCATTTGAGAGATGATGAATGGGTGCAGACACACACAACATACCTGTATATGCAGCCGGAGTCTGAGGTAGTCGAGATATTCCATTAACACCTGTACCACTCCATGGTGATGGAGCGATGAGGCTGTGTGAAGCAAAGAATTCATCAATAGCTTTCTGCGCTAGTGCTTCAGTCTCCTGATCATGCCTATAATATGAAGGTGTCATCACAATTAGAACTAAATTAGAGATTTTCAGCCTCCATATTTGTTACATTCTAAATATTTTCCTTTTTTTTATGTTTCAGACTTTCATGACTTTTTGGGATCACGGCCAAAGTTGTAGAATCTTACTGTAAGGCTTCAACCTTTCTTGTGTTAAAATTACAGCAAAATTGAACCAGTAATTACCAAGTTTTCCATGAATCCAGAATTTGGCCCTGAACTGGATAAAAAATATCTGGATTGAATCAATGTTTGGAAATTCTTTTTCATGTAAAGATCATTTCAATTTTATTGTGCTAAAATTTGAGCCAAATCTGTTCAGTAGTAGCCATGGACACAAGTAGGCATGCATACACTGAGAACTTCTTATGTTTTGCTAAAGGATTTCATTGAAATTTGTGAAAATCTATGCCTACTGCCTTAGAGTCCTCTCAGCACATTTGTTTCAAATTGGCACAGTGGTTAACCGGTACAGAAATAGATTCAGCCGGTATTAATTTCTCCTAGGTTGTATTCCTTTAGCAGTAGCATGAATGTTGGCATAGTCATAATTGATTTCAGATATTTAATATTTCTATCCTGAAATATGATTACAAGGGGCCCCAAGGGCCTTTGACGCTCACCGTGACCATTAACATTTGAACCATTTGCATTTAAATAGACATGGATAATTTTCGGAAAATCCAAGATGGCCACCAAGAAAATAGACCGATCCAGATTCTCATTTGACATTTCGAAGCCTACCGTTATAGAATTGTTCGACCCAAGTTTTGTTGAAATCGATTATTGATTAAGGAGTACCATTTTTAAATGGTTCCGGATAATTTTCAGAAAATCAAAGAATAGCGTCTTAAAATAAATTCCCATTTTCTTGAAAATCCAAGATGGCCACCCAAAAAAAATCATGCAGTCAAAATTTTGTATACAAGTTCTGAAGTGTACCAGACTAGGGTCCGTCCAGCTGAGTTTGGTTGAAATCGTCCACGCAGTTAATGAGGTGTAGTCTTTTAAATGATTTCCAAAAGATTTCGGAAAATCCAAGATGGCCCCTGGAAAAATTCACCAATCAAACTTCTGTATACCTGTTCTGAATCCTACCACCATAGGGTCCTCCAGCCATGTCTGATTGAAATTGCCCAAGCAGTTAATGAGGAGTAGCCTTTTAAACAATTTCCAGCCATTGTTCTGAAAATTGAAGATGGCACCGAACAAATTGACCAATTAAACTCAGCATACAAGCTCTAAAGCACACACCCCTAGGGTCCTTGTTTGCTTGAAATCGTTCAAGTGGTTAATGAGTAGTAGCTTTTTAACTGATTTCCAAAACAAGAGGCCGAAGGGGCCTGTATCGCTCACCTGGACCATAGGCATCTCAACTAGCATGGTCATTAACAATAAGTAGAACTCTAATGAGTTGAGCAGACTTGTAACAAGAAAACAGAGGCCATGTTTCTTTATGTATCAACTTCTCTTGAACAAACTTTAATAGCCCTTAGTCATCAATATCATATCACCCAAATTTCGGCCCAATCCATTCAGTGGCTGGATTGTTTTTTTGAAAACCAGGCCATCCAAGATGGATGCCTAACCAGATATTTCAAAAAATTGGCCAAAATCCAAGATGCCCAAATTGGCCGATCGGGTTCCTGAGCAAACTTGAATCTCTATGACCTAAGGATTGTTCCTGACAAATACATGTAATAATTGAAATCGACCCAGTGGTTCTCGAGAAGACATTTGAAATTTCCCATTGCTTTAATATAAGAGCTTTTGGCAGGGTAATGTTCCCAGATGGCCACCAAACCGTTTATCCGACAGTTTTGAAAATGGCAAATTTGAAATCACAATACGCAAAAACATATATAAAACCAATTTCAGCCTCAAAATCAATCAAATGAAAAAAATCCAATATAGCCGGCAAACACATTACATTTTGATTGGCCCACCGTGGCGACATTTTTTGACGGATCACGTTCCCTTGAACAAACTTTAATCGTCCTTGGTCTCTAATCATATTTCACCAATTTCGGCCTGATCACTTCAGTGGTTCTAGAGTAGTTTTTGGGAAACCAAAAAAACTAGGTCATACAAGATGGCCGCCAAACCATTTCGTCAATTAAGTATTCTTGAACAAACTTGACTTAGCTCTTGCCCTAGATGATGCTTCATGAGTTTTGAATCAATTCCCCAAGCAGTTTCGAGATTTTTAAAAGCGTTTCCTAAAATTGGCCGAAATCCAAGGTGGCCGGCCGCCAGCCAAATTGGCCGATTGGGTTCATCTCACCAAACTTGGAACCCTATGTCATAAGGATGCTTCCGCTCAAATATAATTGAAATCAGCCCAACAGTTCTCGAGAAGACATTTTAAATTTCCCATTGCTTTAGTATGGCAGCCTTTGGTGGGAAAATAATCCAAGATAGCCACCAAAATGTTTATCCGACAGTTTCAAAAATGGCAAATTTGAGCTCGGAATACCCAAAAACATAAAATAAAACCAATTTTGACCTCAAAATCCATCAAATAAAAAAATCCAATATGGCCACCAAGCACACCACATTTGAATTGGCCCATGGCGGCCATTTTTTTTTACGGATCAACTTCCCTTGAACAAACTTTAATGGTTCTGATCATATCTCCCAATCAAGTCTGCATCGCGTTAGCCTGAGAATTGGCATGATGAATACAATTATGAAATAGGAATCAGAAGTCATACAATTTTAAGAATGGACACTCTTGGCTTAAGCTCATGAAAAATAATCTCCCATGAGCTACACTTGTGAGTCCTTGCTATGGGTACTGTTCACAAGCTGATACGGGATTGGCCTCTAATTCTTGATTCTGTTTCCAATCGTGTTGATAGAGTCAGCGCAGTTTACCTTATTTGTGCTTGACAGTCTTAGTGTTAAATTACATTCATGTCTCTCTCTCTCTCACAATACAAAGAAAAATACCTGCATCATTGATATTTTTCAGTCGGGTCACTGTACGGTCAAGTCTCTATTTTGGAAACAATGTTGCTGAAAGCTGTTGCTGATGCCTTTTACTTTTTTACCTTCTTCTTGCGTTCATCTTTCTCATGACAGTAATCTTAGACTGTTTTCCTTATTTGGTGCATAAAAGCTGAAGTGGTCATCAAAGTATCTCTGTCTCCTCTGATCTTCTCTTCAAAAGATTCTTCAATAGGCCAGAAGCTTCTCCTAGCCTGTTCATATCACTGGCAGTGTTGCAAGAGATGTTCTGCTGTTTCTTCCGCCTGCTGACACTCACAAAGTGCAGAATCTGTAATCTTGAGATGGTGAGGATGTGCATTGAGACGATTGTGACCAGTCCTCAATCTGAAGATACAAGTCTGATCCTCCCTACTGAGGCTGTGTATTGCATCATTATGCTGCCTGCTGGTGGTTCTTGTGGCTTTAATATACTTCAGTTCTTCAAAGTCAACCTCATGGTTGAATTGTTCTTTATTTGACCCTTCCTTAGCTAGTTGATCAGTTTTGTCATTTCCTAATATGCCACAATGCAAGGGGATCCACTGTAAGTTGACATTGTTCTCCTTGGTCAGTTGCGTAAGATTTTCATGAATTGAATCTGCACTTTCCTTTCCACTCTCCAGCGCCTGGAGCGCCGAGAGGGAGCGTGTCAGGAAGACACTATTTTCATTTCTGTTATTCATTGTATTAGCTTTTGGCTAGCTAAGATCAGTGCCTGGATTTGTTACAGTGCTTCCCTGTTGGCAAGCATGAGTCTGTTATATCTCCACATGGAAACCGAATGTGAGCACCTGCCCCTCCATTCTTGACAGCCTGGATAGCTGATTCATCCATATTAATGGTAATGAAAACAGGGCAGTGATCACTGCCTCCAAGTTGTTCCCCTACAATACGCAAAGATTCTTGATGTAGATTTTCTGTTGAAAATGCTAGATCAGGAGAACTTGAGGTATGCCATCGTCTCGAGTAGAATGTAAGGGGGGGGGGGGGGGGGGGGGGGGGGGGGGGGGGGGGGGGGGGGGGGGGAAGGGTCATCTGCCTCATTCAAGAGAATCAGCTTCTGCTCATCCATCTAATTTTCAATGTCCTCACCCCTCCTATCAGTAGAATGATAGTCCCCATAACTGAGAATGACTGTTGAGGTCACCAGCAACGATAGTTGAATCTGGGTGAACTGGGATTTTTCCGAGATTCAATGGTTCATTACTAGGGCAGTAATAGTTGACAACAGTGATAAGATGTTTCTCTGGAATTATCTTGATTGTGGGAATTTCAGGTCCTTCCAGTCTCTCTAAACTGGCGCTTAGGTTATTCTGGACCAGGGTTATGACTCCTCCTTTATGTTTTCCATCCCTGTCAGATCTGAAGCAATGAAATCCTCTTATACAGAATCTTCTGTTGGCATTTAGATGAGTTTCTTAGATATGCGCGACATCTACGCCTTTCTCCTTGAGAATTTGGCCACGCTCCGTTTTCTTGTTAGAACCTCCTTCAGCATTCCATTGCATGATAGTCAGCGATTTGCTTACTTGTTCTTTAGGTTGGACAACCTTGTTCCTTTTTCTCCAAGGTCTACGAACTTTACCACCACTAGTAGCTTGGGTGGACCCCTTTGAGGCTGGGAGGGGGGGGGGGGGGGGGGGGGTATTCATAATATTAACTGTCATGAAAGATGAGTTGCTTAGGGCTATGGTTGGCCACTCGCTCCAAATACCTGGCTTGGTACCTAGATAAAGTGTTACACCCCTGCGCCCAACCCAAGATCAGAGATCTTAGATTTACTTTGAGGCCGAGCACTTGTAGCAGGGGCCTTTTTTACCGTGGCCTATGTCTTCGGGACCCCACAGACACACATCAACCCAAGTACGGAAAAGATTGATTGATTAGTTATTGAAAAATGATTCAAATATGTCTATTTTGAAAACAACATTGCTGGAATTTGTTAACAGCAGGTCAACTGAACTGCATTGTTATTTTATGTTTTCTGCATTGTAGCCTTACAATTATACTGACACATATTTATAAGAGAGCTACATAATACGATAAGGTAAGCCACTAGCTGAATGCTTTATTATTGGTTCTTATAAGGAAACCTGAGTGATACATGGCATTACAGCACATAAACCCACCCCACACCCGCACCAGAAAGACAGTCAAAAATTTCATTAAAAATTGTCAAAAGCAGCTGAAGCTTGAATTTGATCTGTAACTTCTCATAACATAGCAATAAACCTCAAGTCTCAGTTATATATGGCGAAGGAGAAGGAAAGTCTTGAAAGCTGATATGTTTGTATTTCATAAGTCGAAAGGGGACATAACTCCATCTAAAAATGACACAAAAGCCTGAAACCCGAACTTCGTCTGTAATTTCTCATAATAAGGTAATGTACCAATTCTCAGTTGAATATCTTGAAAGACTGCGAGAAAAAGGGCGGAAAACTAATATTTTTCGTATTTCATAGGTCAAAAGGGGCCATAACTCCATCAAAAATTTACGCATATGCCTGAAACTCGAACTTGGTCTGTAACTTCTCATAACAAAGCAATGTAGCAATCCTCAGTATAATATTTTGAGACTACGAAAAAAAGTGCAGAAAACTAATATTTTTCATATTTCTTAAGTCGAAAGGGGGCATAACTCCATAAAAAATTTACGCATATGCCTGACACTCCAACTTGGTCTGTAACTTCTCATAACAAAGCAATGTAGCAGTTCTCAGTATAATATCTTGAAGGAGTGCGAGAAAAAAGTGCGGAAAGCTGATATTTTTCATATTTCCTAAATCGAAAGGGGGCATAACTCCATCAAAAATTTATGCATACACCACAAACTCGAACTTGCTCTGTAACTTCTCATAACAAAGTTATGTAGCAATTCTCAGTATAATATCTTGAGACTGCGAAAAAAGGTGTGGAAAACTAATATTTTTCATACTTCATAAGTCGAAAGGGGGCATAACTCCATGAAAAATTGACGAAAATGTCTGAAACTCGAACTTGCTCTGTAACTCTTTATACTAAAGTGATGCACCGATTTTCGCTTAAATATTTTAAAGGAGTGCGAAAAAAGTGCGGAAGGCTAATATTTTTTGTATTTCTTAAGTCAAAAGGGGGCATAACTCCATCAAAAATTGACGCATACACCTAAAACTTGAACTTGGTCTGTAACTTCTCATACCAAAGCAATTTAGAAATTCTCAGTATAATATCTTGAGACTGCGAAAAAAGGTGCAGACGAAAATGTCTGAAACTCGACCTTACTCAGTAAGTCCTTATACTAAAGCGATGCACCGATTTTCGCTTAAATATCTTGAAGGAGTGCGAGAAAAAGTGTGGAAAGCTGATATTTTTCTTATTTCTTAACTCGAAAATGGGCATAGATCCATCAAAAATTGATGCATACGCCTGAAACTTGAACTTGGTCTGTAACTTCTCACAACAAAGCAATAAACCAATTCTCAGTAGAATACCTTGAAGGACTGCGAAAAGTTTTTGGCAGAAAGTTGGACAAAAGATGATATGGTATATAAGCTCAAGTGACCACTGGTCCATTTAAGTTAATAACAGATAACTAATAGTAATATACTCACAGATGTACCAGGTGATTGCAAGAGGCCATTTCATCTATCTCGACGGGGTGAAGACTCGACATCTGGTCAATTGACCATCGGAATGGCTGGAATAAATTATAACACTGATAGCATACAGTATAATACATACATGTAATAACAACCAAGCTCCCCAATAGTCATTTAGACACAACTTTTAACCATTTCATCGATGACTTCCTCATACCTCAATTTAAAAAAAATAATACAGGATATCTAAATATTTTGAATTCAATATTACTGGAAAGCTTTGCTGTCTTAGGCAACAATGGCTTTACGTTTTATTAACTTCAAAATATTCTATGCATCGGAATGAATTTACTTTTTCAAAGATTATGGCTCAGATTTGCTGAACATAAATACTAATGAATATTGGCACTTACCGTCACCCATGTTAAGGATGTTTTGGCCCATACACTAATGGTTGAAATTCACTCATCCAGGCATGGCAGGTGGTGACCTAATATTTCCCCTTTACATATCTTATTAAACAAACTATGTCTGGGCCTGAGTATGCTGACCTATAGACAATTTTGAAAAACTTTATCATTTTACCTGACTCTTGGAAAATGGACACCAGAAGGCCATTCGGATCACTAAAAGTTGAGCCATCCTCCAATTCGTGTAGGGTTTGACAATAAAATGTTACCTTAAACAGAGTATTTCATGAGCCTCTCACAATGAGTGGCAAATTCCATATCACATGGATAAACATTTAGTGACAGGAATGACTAATATTGAGATGCCATGGTAATATAAATACTAATTTTACCAGCATGTTAGATACCGTCAAATATGTATGCATTTATCACATTAGAGCAGGCGTGCGTCTTAATAATTGTGAATTCTCATTTTTTCTGAATCACGACATTCACAATTGTAAACAAGAGGCCTGTATCGCTCACCTGGAATATAGGCATTTAAACTAGAAAGGCGATTGGCTATACTTAGAGGTTCTGGAGTTGTTTTTGTGAAAGCTAGGTCATCCAAGACGGCTATTAAACAAATTTAGATTAGATTTTGCCCTAGATGATGTTTCACGATTTTTGAATTGATTCCCCAAACAAACTTGAATCTCTACACCGTAAGGATGCGTCCTGCCAAATATAATTGAAATCGGTGCAGTGGTTCTCGAGAAGACATTTTAAATTTCACATTGCTTTAGTATGGGAGCTTTTGGCAGGAAAATGATTCAAGATAGCTGCCAAACCGTTTAGCACAGTTTAAAAAATTGCAAATTTAAGATCAGAATGGCCAAAAAAATATATAAAACCAATTTAAGTCTCAAAATCCATCAAATAAATAAATCCAATATGGCCGCCAAACACACTATATATTTTGATTTCCCCCGAAAACCATGTTTTTCTAAGGATCAACTGCCCTTGAACAAACTTTAAAGGGCTCTTAGTCCCTAATCATATCTGGCCAATTTCAGCCCGATCCCTTCCGCGGTTCTATAGAAGTAGTTTTCGCTAAAACTAGGTTAACCAAGATGGCCATCAAACCATGAACAAGTTCCCTTGAACAAACTTTGTTCAGCTCTTGCCCTAGATCATATTTTACGGGGCTTGTTTCAATCTACCAAGCGGTTTCGGAGAAGATTTTTAAAGACGTTTCTAAAAATCGGCCAAAAATCAAGATGGCCACCGGCCAAATTTGCCGATCGGCTTTGTTTGAACAAACTTGAATCTCTACACCCTAAGGATGCTTTCTGCCACATAAAATTGAAATCGGCCAAGCAGTTCCCGAGAAGAAGACATTTTAAATTTCTCATTGCTTTAGTATGGGAGCGTTTGGCAGGAAAATGATCCAACAAACCGTTTATCCGACAGTTTTGAAAATTGCAAATTTGTGATCAGAATACCCAAAAACATATATAAAACCAATTTCAGCCTCAAAATCCATCAAATAAAAAAATCCAATATGGACGCCAAACATGCTGTATTTTGATTGAACCACTGCGGCCATGTTTTGTGACGGATAAACTTCCCTTGAACAAAGTTTAATGGCGCTTAGTCCCTAATCATATCTGCCAAATTTCGACCCGATCCCTTCAGCGGCTCTGGAGAAGTCGGTTTTGCTAAAACTAGGTCAACCAAAATTGACACCTAACCATTTGACCAATCAAGTTCCCTTGAACAAAGTTGGTACAGCTCTTTCCCTAGATCATATTTCACGGGGTTTACTTCAATCCATCAAGCGGTTTCGGAGAAGATTTTTAAAGACGTTTCTAAAAATCGGACAAAATTCAAGATGGCTACCAGCCAAATTGGCCGATCAGCTTCCTTTGAGCAAAGTTGAATCTCTACACCCTAAGGATGCTTCCTGCCCAACATAATTGAAATCAGCCCACGAGTTCTCGAGAAGATAATTTAAATTTCCTATTGCTTTAGTATGGGTGGGAGCTTTTGGCAGGAAAATGATCCAAGATGGCTGCCAAACCGTTTATCCGACAGTTTTGAAAATTGCAAATTTGTGATCAGAATACCCAAAAACATATATATAACCAATTTCAGCCTCAAAATCCATCATCCAAATAAATCCAATATGGCCGCCAAACATGCTGTATTTTGATTGGCCCACTGCGGCCATATTTTTTGACAGATCAAATTCCCTTGAACAAACTTTAATGGCCCTTAGTCCCTAATCATATCTGCCAAATTTCGACCCGACCCGTTCAGCAGTTCTGGGGAAGTAATTTTCGCTAAAACTAGGTCAACCAAGATGGCCACCAAACCATTTGACCAATCAAGTTCCCCTGAACAAACTTGGTTCAGCGCTTGCCCTAGATCATATTTCATGAGTTTTGCATCAATTCCCCTTGCGGTTTCGGAGAAAATTTTTAAAGACATTTCCTAAAATTGGTCGAAATCCAAGATGATCGGCTTCGTTTGAACAAACTTGGATCCCTATGCCCTAAGGATGTTTCCTGCCAATGATAATTGAAATCGGCCCCGTGGTTCTTGAGAAGTCGTTTAAAGGAAAAGTTGACGGACGGACGACGGACGGACAATGGACACATGATGGACGGTCGCCATGGCATAAGCTCACTTTTAGGCCAGCTGAGCTAAAAATCAACTATGGCCATCAAACACGCTATATTTTGATTGGCCCGCTGTGGCCATGTTTTTTTATGGATCAGCTTCCCTTGAACAAAATTTAATGCCCCTTAGTCCCTAATCATATCTACCAAATTTCGGCCTGATCCATTCAGCAGTTCTGGAGTTGTTTTCACTAAAACTAGGTCAACCAAGATGCCGGCCGAACCATCTGATCAATCAAGTTCCCTTGAACAAACTTGGTTCAGCTCTTGCCATAGATCATATTTCATGAGGCTTGCATCAATCCCCTAAGTGGTTTTGGAGAAGACTTTTAGACTAAAATCGGGCAAAATCCAAGATGGCCACCAGCCAAATTGGCCGATTGGCTTCCTTTCAACAGACTTTGATCCCTATGCCCTAAGGATGCTTCCTGCCAAATATAATTGAAATCGGCACAGCGGTTCTTGAGAAGTCATTTAAATGAAAAGTTGACAGACTGACGCATGGATGCACGGACGGACGGACGCCATGGCATAAGCTCACTTGGCCTTTCATGCCAGGTGAGCTAATAATGTAAAATTGAAAAAAATCGAAAGTGTAATATGAAAGTTATTAGATTACATTACAATTCCTAAACATGTACCTTCTCAACATTCTCATCATCACTGCCTGGTGTAGATGTCTTTGCAAACAAACCAGGACTAAAGAACACAGGTAGATGTAGTCGTTCCAACATGGCTGCCTCAAATGGATTTATAATCTGCCGAGATTGTGGAGTTACATACTTGTTGCACGTTGGCGGTTGCAATCCAACTGGTGTCTTTGCATTTGGTAAAACAGGACTAGAACTCACTTGACCAGTTGTACGAATAGGAGTTCTAAATATTGGACTGATGCCTAATGGAGATGGTGGAACAGATGAGTATGATTTGTTAGCATACGGACTGACTGCAGGTGTTCCTTGCTTCAAATAAGGACTGCTTGCTGAGTTCATGATACCAGTTGCACAGAAGTAAGGACTATTCAATGCATGTATCGCTGCAGCATTGGCAGGGTATATTTTTCTGCAATATTTACTATTGAATGGTGCCTGGCACCTAGGATTAGTAGAATTTGGCGTGACCATGCATTCTGATTTTATCTGATGTGCAAAAGCGAGTCCGCTCCCTGCAACAGGACTGACAAGGATTGGTGGAGATGACACAGCTAACTGCGGTGACCGGGTCTTGGCTGAAGTGGCCATCACTGGTGAAACGATATCACACATCACTGGGATGCAATCTATAATAAAAAAATTAAATAATTATTTCTAAAGCTAATGTATTGCACAATTGCTTAACCCTTTAACCCTCATATCAGCCAAAATGAAGGAAATTTCAATTTCTCTTTCTCCGAGATCTAACAATACTTACCATTACATTACTTATTGATAACAGGAGCCAGCTACATTGTTTGCATAGCTACCAAACAAGAAATAACACATGGTTTATCTCCGTGGGGCTGGGAGATCTCGGAGAAAGGGAAATTGAAATTACATTACTTATTGATAACACCAGCTTTGATCAGTAACCTGGTGGGAAGGAGTAAGCCATACAAAGCCTCTTTTGCCCCTAGAGAAATATCTAAACTAAACTTGTCACACAGGGACCTAGAAAGACCGACAAGTTTGGGACCGAATCACATTCGCATCACCACCCCTCCGCCCTTTCTCCAAGAAAGGAAGAGAACTCACAAACATGCATCTCGCCTGAAAACACAAGTCTGCCAAGAGGGTTAACTGCTCTTGACACACATAAGTCTGGGAATGAGCATGAATAAATAAGATGAATGAACATGATATATAAACATAATACAAAAAAGCAGTCAAACTTGAATTATCCCATGAATTTTGGATTCCAGAATCCAGACACAACGCCACCAACCATCACATGTTCGATCAAACGTGACATTTCGGGATGAACTCCTCTCGCCTGACCATGTCTCTGTCATCACTACTTTTGCATCAAAGTTAGGCAAAAATAAAAAATAGTTTCGTTTCCTGTAAACCTCCCTGGTGAAATTTGTCTTTGTTTTCACCCGGCCGGGAATAAAAAAATTTTTATTTCTACCCAGCATAAATGTTAAAACATGCATACATTTGCCAAACTATACAAATTACAATGTTTTAATGCCATTTGTATGCAATATGCATCCATTTTGCTAATTGTCACATGAAAAACATAACAAATTTGGCAATTACAACCATATATAATTGATATATGGCCAAATATCTGGAAACCAAATATTTATGATCTCTGAAATAAATTAATAATTAAAAAAAAAATTAATTTCCTACCTCCCTACTGAAATCTTTTTTTACACCCGGTTTGCAGGAAACAAAATCTTTTTTATGGATGGCCTTACCAAAAGGAGAACAAACAGTGTGGCCACTAGACTAACGTTTAAAAACTGCTAATGCGAGTGGATTGGCAGAGCCTAAAGGAAATTTAAATTTCAGCTGGGTTGCTGGCTTTATTGTTCCCTTCAGAAGCAAGCCTGACACTTCCTTTTGGATGACTTCTAAATTGTCTGGCTCCTTTGGTACGGGAGTTCAGAAAGGTGACAAAGACAGATTTTGTGGTGGGAAATCCCACCACTTTGGCATGTACCCCTGAGATATCCATCCCGGGACCAGACTGTCTGACATGACACTTCGCAAAACCTCGACGAAACGCATGAGCCTTCCACCCACCATAGGAGCATTGATGCCTAGGGCTGGTGTCTGGCTCGCGATGTGCTCCCCCTCCCCCCACCCAACCCTCTTAACGAGAGAGAAACATTTTGGTCTTGGCTTGACTGGTCTGACTGACACTGCTGTTCCTGTCACACAGGCGTCGCCCAGACGGATGTGAAGGAAGTTACCATACCCTCAGGTACAATCCGCTCCCTTCTTTCCGCCCTTGGAGGATTTCCCCTTGCCCTTACCGCCTCTCGGGTGATCAGGGCCACCACTACGGTGGGCAGGGACCTCCACAGCCTTCCTCACCTTCTTAGCCGCAAACCTACTTAGTTTCGGTATAATGATCGGTTTGCCGGGATATCTCAAAGATTGATTCTTTGACATAAACTCTGCTCTTGGCAGTAGACGCAGACCACCTCCGGAGACAATAAATCGGTCCCTCTCTGCTGAAAGTGCATGGATCTCACTGCGCCTTCTAGCTGAGGAAGCTGCCAATAGAAAGACCGCCTTTAGAGTCAAATGCTTTAGACTAGCCGAACGTAACGGTTCGAAAGGGTGCTTGGCCAGTACATTAAGCACTAAAGATAGCCTCCAGGCTGGAATGACTACAGGTTGTCTCGGTCGGAGATTGCTCATTCCCTTCACCATCCCATTTAACTGGGCCACCTCTGGACTATCCCTGTTGGCTAGACAAGGGATAACTGATGCCAAAGCTGACTTGTATCCCGCAATTGTGACGGGAGCTAGTCCTGAAAAGAACAGCTCACAGAGAAAGTCTGCTATTTGCTGAATAGTGGATTGAAAGGTATCAATACCCTTTTCTTCACACCAGTCTGCAAATCTGTTAACCTTGTTATATGACTTGAAGGTTGACATCCTTCTCGCAGCTGCGATGAAATCTGCAGCTTGTCGAGAAAAGCCTTCCAACGTGGAATGTTGCTTGATAACATCCACGCAGTCAATTTGAACATTTCGGGACGCTCGTGTAGGAAGCGTCCCTTGGCCTGGGAAATCATGTTCGGAATCTCGGGTAACTGCACTGGATTTTCCACCAGCAGATCTAGAACCGTGAACCATGCCCTGCTGGGCCAAAACGGCGCTATTAGCAAGACCAGGCACGGTTCCTCCCTGATCTTCACCAATATCTTCAGTAGAAGAATGGTGGGTGGGTACGCGTAAGCGTGCATCCCTCTCCAGCTTAACGCCAGAGCGTCTGTATCGACAGCATTTGGATCTGGAATCGGCGAGACATAAGTCATGGATCTGAGCATTTTCCCTTGTGGCGAACAAGTCCACGTTGGGTTTGCCCCAATACTCGAAAATCCTGTGAAGAACTGGAGGGTTGAGAGACCATTCTGTTGGCAGAATTCTCTGTCTGCGAGACAAAGCATCCGCCAGAATGTTCAATCGCCCAGGAATATGAGCTGCCTTCAAAACAACCGAGTAATTCCTGCACCATTGAATCAAGTGCCACACTTTGATACATAGTGTGGGTGACTTGGTCCCGCCTTGGCGATTTATGTATGATACTACTGTCGAGTTGTCCGACCGTATCAATATCGCCTTGCCCCTGACTTTTGGAAGAAACTTTTCCAATGCCAGTTCCACTGCCATCATTTCCAACAGATTGATATGCAGCTGGCTCTCTTGGAGAGTCCATGTGCCTGAGACCTGGTGTTCTCCCAGGCAGGCCACCCCCATCCCTAGGGTAGGTGCAGCGAAACTCCTACTAGGAGATTCTGACGCTTTTTCCACCATACAAGATGCGACATTATTGGCTCCAAAACTGGCACCAGTTTGGCAGGGGTTCTGTTCTCTATTTCCACAGAGACATCAGATACAACCGGATAGGTCTTCGCATCAGAGCAGCGTACCAGATTACCTGCTCCATGGAGACCATCATGCCCAGCATCTGAAGAAACTGCCTTGCCTGAATGTGGTTTCCCAAGCGAAAACTCTTGAGGATGGCTAACAGAGACACCACTCTGGGCCCTGACGGGTAAACCCTGCCCTCCTCGAGATCGAATCGCATCCTTAAATAAACGAAATGTTGAGTGGGTGTCAACTCTTGACGAGAGAGAGAACCATTTTGGTCTTGGCTTGGCCGGTCTAACTGGCACCGCTGTTCCTGTCGCACAGGTGCGGTCCAGGCAGATGCGAAGCGAGCCCTCGTACCCTCAGGTACGATCCGCTCCCTTCTGTCCGCCCTTTGAGGACTTACGCTTCCCCTTCCCGCCTCTTGGGCGATCAGGAGTAACATTGGGGAGGATAGGGGCCTCCACAACCTTCTTGGCTTTCTTCGCCGGAGGCGGCTGAGAAAACCCAGTTGAAGCAGAAGCAGCACTAGGCTTAGCTTTCGCCTTGCTTTTGGCGCTTTTTCTGCTTCTTAGAAGGTTGCCTGGTCAGCGGCTTGACTACAGCCCCTAGTGCGTGCGCTTGACGCACTAGCTCTAGCTGCAGATTAACCGCCAACCGATTCTGTGCAATGCTGGCCGTGTCCGCTAAGATGGCCCGTGCCTGGCCACCAAAGATGCTAGGGCCTGTCAGGGGCGTCCCAAGACGTTCCCTGACGGCAGTAGCTGGACGCATATGGTCAAGGACCATCTGCCTCCTGGACTTAGTCACACACGCCTGCACCCTTGCCAATGCATCCATAGACAGCACCAGACCGTCATTAACGCACGAAAGCGCCACAGGTCGCACAGGGTGGCCTGCCCCCGCTTCAGCCCACACCGACTGAAGAAGACGATAAGAGTGGTTGACAGCACTCATTGCTGTCCTCGCACCCTCATCACATAGGAACAGGACTTCATCATGGTGTACCTGAGCTTTGTCCACCAGTGCCGGGGCGGGGCACATAAACCTTGGATCCAGTCCAATAGACTGGATCCGGGCAAGATCCCCGTCCTAATCGATGCAACCGATGGACGGGGTGCATCTTCCTCGGCCGTGGTCGAAACCACAGATGGGTCTACCCTGGCTAGCCAAGCCAGAGCCTCAGACCAATCTGTCTCCGAGGAGGCCACTCCCGTGAACACGTCATCCGTTGACATGTTCACGGCCCTACCAGCAACGGCCTCCCGGCTAGGAGCCATTGCTGATATGTCAGGAACTCCGGTACCGTACGTTCTGCCGGCACCCCATGGAACACACCAGTCCACGGAGTACACCCGCACTGAAAACCGTGCGATCCCGTAGCAGTTGAGGAACCGTGGCCAAACACAGGCGCCAACGGCACCCCATGTCTGACCGCCGGACCAGGCGAGATAGGTGAGTACCACGCCTGGCCAGCCACACCCGTCACTGTGTCGGTTGGCGGCAACCCAACCATCACGGGACCGGTGCCCAGTACCGGAGCGGCCTCAACCACAGGCGGAGCCGCTGCCCTTGCGACAAGCCAGACAGATGGAGGACGGTTCCATCCAGGACGGAATCAACCTCCATGCTCTCCACCCGTGGCATCACAGGCTGCAGCAACCTCTCCTCCTCATCTTCAGACCCCGAAGAGTCGTCACCAGACAAGGAAACCGTGGAGCTGTCCTTGTAGATGGCTCCCATGCCTGACAGACTGGCCACCGCTACTGGACGTGGCCGCAGAGAGACAGAACCCATCAGGCCGGAGCCCGACGGGACTGCCAGGAGGCTGTAGGAGACGGCTCCCTCGGTGGCCAGTCCAGAACCCTGTCCAAGGACAGGGTCCGAATCAAACATGGGGAGAGACTGCCCTACAACTTTTGACAGCAGGGACGACACCAGCGTGGGCAGAACGCTATGCAAGAAGCCTTGCATAGCAGGACCAAACCACGCTGGCGGTGCCATCTCCGCCACCTCCGGTTGCAGATGTGGAACGCCCCCAAGGGCCGCAACGGACGCTCCACGATTTACTTTCGGACTGCCTGACCTAGGTTTGCGCGATTTTTGCTTTGAAACATCGCGATCGATTTTATAAAAACAAAATCGCGATTTTCGATTAAATCGTAGGTCCAAATTCCCAAAAGTATAAAGTTGGTGGGGGTGGGGGTGTAACATGGCTTGTTTCTAGAAAAAGTTGAAATAAATGACACAAAAATAGCACGAAATTAGAACACATTTTCATGCGAGGAATTCTTACCATCCTACGTCTATGCTTAATATATACCTTATATCCATCATCGCGGGAGTGAAATTAATAATTGGGACCGCCTAAATATTGCGTATAGTTTAATAAACATTATTTATTTCATCAAAATTTGAGATAAAATGTCGCCGAGAAAATATATAAATTACATGATGTATCAGCTTCTGCTTATAGCCTCCCTTTGTAGGACGAGTTTAGGTCATTACCGAAGTAACGCGAAGACGCTAATATTAGTACCCGGGGAGATACTGCGCAATTCACATACATAGGACGGTAGTTTTGAGTAGGTACGAGTGGAACGGCGTAAACTTGTCCTATAGTGCAGTTTATAGTTGCTTTCAGAATGTACGAGTTACATTTAAGAGTAATCAACAGAAACCACAGTTCAAAATCAAACAATTTGGAATGCTGTTGCTTTATTTTCTTTAATTTGACATGACAACCGAATCAAAAAGGAAATATTATTACACCGCCTGAAATTGCTAACTCTACAATTAAAGAGACTTATGTTCACTGATTGCCTAACACTCTGCAACTAAGTATATACTTGACATTTTATGGCGATTCGACGGAGTCTCAATGACAAAAGGTGTTACCTCGCTATTGCTAGCTTGTTTATTGTAGCGCTTTGTGTTGTGATTAGTAATTATTCGACACTTGCATGGCACGGCGGGATATAAACACAATGAACACAGGCGTGAATAGATTATAATTGTACTCATGTATTGATAAAATGCGACGGAAAAGTACACACCTCAGATTTAAAAAAAACATGACATTTTTGACGATTCTCCGATTTTTCCTCAATTACATTGTAAAAATCGTGATTTTAAAAATAAATCGAACTTCACGATTAAATCGAAAAATCGCGCAAGCCTAGCCTGACCCCGCGTCAGACCCTGCCAAGTTCTTCTGGGCAAGGAACTTAAGCATCATATCGACCGACCACACTGCGCAAACATTACACCTACTGTCAAGATTACACTTAGTACAGCGGAAACAGACATGGTCCTTGAATAGAACCCGTACAAATTTGTGGCACTCGTCACATGATAGCGGGGCTGGCTTGGCCTATAAATAAGCACAAACCTACAATAAGCAAGTGGAACGAAACAGAAATGGAAGGCAGACAATTAATTTTCAAATATTTTGACCATAAATTAACTGTAAACCCTCCCGCACCCCACCCCGCAACGTTACAGCAAAGATCGCATTGATTATGACGACAAGAACGAAGCAGGCAATAATACACCCATACACTGATCCTCAAGGATGTATAACGGAACCCGGAATCATATCGCATAGCATTCGGGGTCTATTTACTAATAAATATAAATTATACTCCTAACGAAGGCCAAAACGATATGTGAAGAAACAACAAAATGTAAACAAACTGCTGTAGCACACGGTAAAACCGCAGACCACACATCTAAATCAAGAATTTTGAAACCACTGATCATTGCAAACAGATCGAGATAACACCGATAAGCCAACACCCTATTTCATATCTGCCGATCGCCTGTTGGGGTTAAAGAAAGGCGATCATCTGGCATATTACGTTGTTAACACACGTCCCAGAATCTTTGGGGTTAGAAATTGGAACATGCGACACAGACAAAATTTTGAGTCTTTTAACTATGGAATGACATGGAAAAATACAACCTGGTTATCATCGGCAGCATCCATGGTAATCCAAAATCCTTTAGAGCACACAAAGCTATCACAATTTACAAAGAAAAAAGACTTAATATAATCTCAAGACTTCCAACTGCAAAAAGGCATGTGTCTCTTGTTGCTATGCAAACAAGAATGAGCTTCATGGCAAACGGGTACTCGGCAGTTGGGAGCCGAGTACCCGGTTCCAGGAGTCGGTGAAGCTTACTAAGTCTATAGTCCTAGGGCCCAGCTATCAGGGCTAGCTGTATCAGAAGTAATAGAACGGTGAGTATTGATCGAAGGAGTCTCGTTGTTGTCAATGTCGTATGTAATTAGCGCTGATATAAGGAAATTTAAGGCTGGGTACCACACGATTTGCACCCGGATGGAATGTATATTCATGTATTTACTCGCAGACATGCATTAATTCCCGTTTTTTGTAGCATATGTCTGGATAAATGCGATCTAAAAATTCTAGCGGACGACATTTCATTATGATGTCACAGTTACTATGGACTTGTTTGTATTTCCCCAAATAACGAGGAGCACCGCGATATGTCGGTACAAATTTTATAACGTTACTGGACTGCCGCAACTATTTAATGGGGCATCCCCCGGTAAAACATGCAATAATGCTGGCTGATATCACTGACAACGGGCAGACGCATTGTTTTGACTATCGTGGACTGGATTTACCAGAATGGGCCACCCCCCCCCCCCCCCCCCATTGCATGGTTAAAAATTTGCTTCGATTGTACTATACATGGGCATACGTATTTATGACATTTCGACCCTATACAAATTCATCCTATTTATTTAAGCAATAAATAGTGTCTGCGTTCGCTTATAGGCAATGCCTATTTTCATTTTATATAGTGGGTATATATACATATAATCATATAGTAGGGGATGTGATATGGATGGACCAAAATTCAAAGGCCTGTGCAGAGAAACCAGTGATTGGTAACAACAGTAATAAGGCAGCTAGTATTTGAGCTGAGTTTCTTATGGTAAATATAGATTGAAAAATGCTTGAAATGGTAAAGAGCATTGACGCAGAATTGGAATAGCTAAGACGGAGTACAGCGATGCCGGCCGCCTATGACGCCGGCCGCTATGTATACGAAGCCGGCCTCCTAGTATAGGGCTATATTAGTCCATGGCCTCTGTAGTGGTCTTGGGGAATGTCCATTTGCAGGCCAAGAGACTATTTTTTTAGAATTTACCACTGGAATGACTGGCTCGATAACAGAGCCAGTCATTCCAGTAGTAAAATTTCAAAAATAGTCTTCTCTTGGCCTGCAAAGTGGCATTCAATTATTAAATGTTTAAATATTTTGAACAAATATTGCTTAATTTTTACTTTTTTGTTTTCACAGATTCCGGCGTATTTCGGCTTTGTTTTGACTAAAAGGCCGACTAAAACACGGAAAAGCCAGAAAATTGAACAGTCATGACTTTTGAAAAATGCCTTGTTCAACTTGTAATTTTGAATAAAGCCTGAAACGATATCGTTAAATATTTCGTTAATTATTAAATATTTGTTAAACTACATGCTCTAAACTAATACTATAGGCGGCCGGCATCGTATACATAGCGGCCGGCATCGAATGCGGCCGGCATCGATGGTGACCGCTAAGACTCATACTGGCAGAAATCGTCCCCCTGCAGGTACAAAGTAAATATGAGATCTGGCTGCTAGGTTAGAAAAAGGATTAGGTTTGACACTTTCGACCCCTCTGGCCCTTTCTTGTATTTCCCTTATCTATGCAATGTCTGCATATGTTGGGACTCACAAGGTAGAATAAACTCGAGTTACCACTTTTCGTGCGGGGTAATAATAAGGATATACCAAAGAATTGGCTATCACCTGTCTTTTACTTAACATTCAACTCGCGTTCTCAGATTACACAGAAACTGTTTTTAGAAAGTGTTCATTTTGTTGCAAGTCTAGACAGATCTGGCATAAAAACTTTACTTTCAACTTTAAATTGCCCTCTCCTTGCGGCAGGAGGATGACCTAGATACAAGATTCAAGATTATTTATTTCATAGAATATATACTTCACAGTTGGGCAGTCCATCAAAGGCAGCGCCTATGAATCGACCCCCCCCCCCCCTACACATAAAACAAGACATTACAATATATGAGGTGACAGCTGATACAAACATCTGTAATATAATAATAACGCCTGCATAGGCTGTTACTATTACTGTGTTGTAGTCCTCTCCACCACCCCATGTTCATCAGGGTAATGCGTCACCGAGTTAGTAGTTGTATGAAGGCTTTGTACAAAGTTCAACACGCTGTTAGTCTTTGATTAATCCATGCACCAACTTCAAGAATCAACAGGAAACTATATACAATGTCATGAACGTACATTTCGTCCGGAATTACTTGTCTCAACTGCGTAGGTTGGATGTGGTAGTTCCGTGTTTAGATTTCTGCTTGCCAAATTTATGTACGTAATTAAGATCTCTAGCTCTGAAGTGATGTACTCTATAGCAGAGCCAGCGAGATGCAGATTCGATGGTTTTGTAGTAGTGACCGCTTGGTAGCATTAGACAGCAGTGAACATTTGTTTGGGTCCAGCGTTAGACTGAGCAGTGTATCATCATTGATGTTGATAGATGCTATGCTTTCTATGAGCTGCCGGTAACAGACTGCGCTGGAGTCAGCATGGGTACATCGGAATAGGAAGTGTGCTACATCTTCTGGTTCTTTGTGGCAGATTGGGCATAGGTTAGACTCTCATCCACCAGTAAATTTGCTTCTCGCACCTTGAAGAGTGTAGCTTCCAGTGAGAACTTTTGGTTTGATGACAGCATGCTGGACATCAGGAATGTTGGTGGATGTGATCCAAATGCTGTGAGCTCTTCCAATCCCGCAGCTATCGATACTAAGGTGTTTTAGTGTGCTCTTTGTATGGGCTTCTTCTTGCAACTGAATAGTCCATACAGAGTTGACATTGGAATGTATTCTCGAGTTCCATGAGCTCTTATCTACAGGATTCTCTATGAATTGCAAAGGGCTACCGAGATTGTATTTGTAGAGTAATGTTGCGATCATGGAGAACCAGCTTTTGTCAGTTGGGCGATTGATGATGAGTTGTCTGTAGGCTAATTTAGCAATTGTAGAGTCCTTTTGACATGCTATAGCAGCGAATAAAGATAGTTGATGGGCATCAGATTCTGCTTCGAAGGGTCTCACTCCAAGAAGACGGTACACAGCTGAGGTAGCACATGCTTTGGGAAGATGCTGTATATGTTTCAGTGTGGTTCTGTGGAAGAGTTCTAGTGCTTCTAGTTCTTTTTGGTTGATCCAGGTTGATTCTAGGCCATGCATATAACATGGTAGGACAAATGTTGTATATAGTTTGTATGTAACAGGAGGTGGTAGACCATTTAGCCCATGAAGACTGGTTCCCATCAGCATGTATAGCGTGCGGCGACCTTTTCTGATTCTGTCATGTATGAAGGATGAGACTTGAGCTGAGCTATTGACATTCCTAGTTATGCCAAGATGAGTGACTTCTTCACAGACTGTCACTGGGACTTGATTAATCCTCCAGCATTTCCTTTCGTTCCATGTATCGTTAGGGATGTGTGAATTTACTACTGATACTATTGTTTTGGCTAGGTGGAGATTATATCGTTCCCTGTTGGCAGAGCTCTCTACTGCTGACAAGTTGAGCTGCATGTAAACACAGGCGTAAACACAGAATGGTACAACATATATTTTTGTACCATTTTGCTATGATTGTCCTAGAGTGCTTTACATATAAACGATCTTCATAATATTTTGTAATTGTCTTCCATCTAGGATATTTACTGTACCTACAGGGCCTTTAATATGGTACATTGGGAGTGGGTGTGGGAAAGGATGGTGTGGGGGGGGGGGTTGTGCTCAACAACAACATAGCATTATTAGAGTGAGAAAGTTGTTGGTGGGTATGAAACATGCATAGATACAAAAAAATACAGATAAATTTTAAAGTTAACAAACTTTAAAAGATGGGTTTGTGCAAGGATTGTAGACAATCAAAACCGGATGTTTCCAATGCTCCCAGTGAGTTGATGTTGTGTAAGAAATGTTACCAGATATGACATGGCACAAGTAGCACTGTATCTAACTCAGAAAATTCTACACTGATATCTGTAATCTCAAGTCCAATACCTGTTACATGATACAACACAGAAAATTCAGATACAAATACACACATAGCCAAAACATCGAGCATGTCACTAATCCCTAATAAGTCACCTGCTGACTCAATGAGCAGCATGCTCAGCACTCCCATCATGTCCAAACCTGATGAGACAAACGCCCAAAATGCAAGCCAAAATATCCCTGGCATAAGCTGTGGATGCGGTGCTACATATAACTTATATATGATCTGCTGCAACAGCTGTAAACATTAGGTACACTTTACATTACCAAGCTTCTGCCATACATGTTGTCCGCTCTAACAAACTCCAAAAGAACGTTTACCTGTAAAGATTGCACTCAGATATCAGACAAGATTGCTGAATTCTTGGCCTGGCATATCTCCACTTATAAGTCCAAATATGATTGGTCCGAAGATGATTGGCCCGACTGTAGCACTGAAATTGAAATTGACAACCAACCTAATAGTGGTGCTATTGTTCCCACAACATCAACTTCCTCAGCTACTGCTACCACAAGTGCTACAATGACAACACTTTCAGCTATAGTTACTGCTACTACTAACACTGCAACTACAACTACGGCACACTCTAACATCGCTAAACATGCTAACTCCAAGCACATCTGTGAGCCAATTAACCATGACTGTACTGGTGACGCACAAGCTATCTCTACCCATGATTTCGTCCCTTGGAGACTAACAGTGGTGCAATAAATCTAGTATTACAGGAACTAAATGACATGAGGGCTGACTTTGCAGCATTGCAAAGTCAGGTTGAGGAATTATGTAATAATTTACCTGTTAAATCCACCACTCAAATTAGTAATCATCAAGCCCACTCAAACAACCAACATAGATTTGCTTCTATGCCTACATCACACAGTAATAACACTGGCCTTTCAGGGCAAAATTCTGTCAGCTATGCTCAAATGGTGTCGCGCCAACACAAATCAACCACAACAAGTACTGGTGATAAATGTGAGCTAACTGACCAACTAAAGATTATTCTCAGTTCAATTAGATATGATGTACTAGTGGTCCATGTGGGAACAAATGACATAGCAAAATGGACATTGGAAGGAATGATCCAAGACTATGATGCCTTAACACAAACCGCCAAGTCACTTACACCAGGCATACAGATTCTTAAATCTTCTCTTCTTCCTAGACCGTTCAATGAGTATGGAAACAATCTAACTCAGCAGTTTAATGCAAGGTTGTGTTCACTTGAAAATTCGCTGAATTTACCCTTCATTGATAACTCTGCACTTTTCATTAGAAATGGTGAACAATTGCCACAACTATATTGAGATGAAGTTCATCCAAACACCAATGGTATGCACTTGTTATCTGAAAACATTATGAGTTATATAAGAACAGTAATGAACATTTATCACAATTCTATTAAAATAACAGAGCCAAATCAGTACCATTACAATATGAGTTACACCCAATATGACACTAACCGTAAACGTAACAACAACTACGCACAAAGAAACAACGGTTATTTCACTGATATGTATGACTCTGAACCTGAGCAGGACTTTCATTTTGGGAGGAATATAGGGAGGAGCACAATGAATCATCTCAGGCATAGTCACAATGCCGGAAACCAGTCATACAACAAAAATCAAAGCTGCTTCCAAATGTCTTTCAACCGAAACAAACCTTTTTATCAAACCAATTTCTTGACCTCATTGATGAATGTACAAGCGAAATAATAGACACATGTAAAAACTACCAAACAACTGAAGAAGGATTACAGCAAACTAACAAAAAAAAATATGGAAATAATCTTAGAAATCTGGCAAACAATGGTGAAGGTTCCTCTAATGAAACATCCCATCAATCTCTATTCAACGGTCCCATAAAATGTTTATACACAAATGCAGACTGTCTCCGAAACAAAATGACTGAATTAAAGTACATTATTAAGATCAATAAACCATTAATTATTATTATAACGGAAGTGAAGTCCAAACATTATAGTGAACTAACCCTAGAAGACTACAATGTTGATGGATATACCATACACCAAACAAATGTTGATAAGACAATGGGCAGGGGAATAATTATCTACACACATCTTCTAATGGTTCTGACGTAATCACATTCGAATATGAAGAATCAGTCTGGATTGAGATAAAATTATATTCACAGGACAAGTTATTAATTGGGTGTATATATAGGTATGACAGTGGAACAAGGGAAAACAATGTAACCCTGGTACAGTTATGAAAACATGCTGCGCACGCTACATTATAGCCATCTTTTAATAGTGGGTGACATTAACTATCCTGATATCTGCTGGAACACATGGTCAACCAGAAAAAATTAAGTCAAGAGTACTCGTTCATTGAATGTATTCGTGACACCTAATCAGAAATGGTAAATTTTTAAATAGATATTAAATAACATGATAAATCGACATGTCCCATCAAATATCTTTAAAGATAAACCTAACTGGACTAAGAAATGTGACATCCAATTAGCCTACAATACTGTAGGTCAAATTAGGAAAAACATAGATGCTGGGAAATATTCCTTACAAACCGATCAAGCGAAAATAAAATAAAGTATAAAATAAAGTATAACAGGCAATGGAACAAAGTCAAATCTCTGACTAACAAAATGCATAAAAACTATGAAAAAGTATATAGCAATAGCAGCCAAATCAAACCCTAAGCAATTCTGGATGTATGCCAAATCTAAAGTTAAAACGAAACCTGGTACTTCTCCACTGCTGATAGTCCCAGATAAACCTCAATGCACAGAAACCGACATAGAAAAGGCTGATGTTCTATCATGTCAGTTTTCAATCGTTTTCACTGATGAACCAACCAACAGCCTGCCAAACATTCCAGTTAGACCAATTAACATCCCATTTAAAACACTGAGGCACAAGTAACTGAGGCACATCTCACAAAATTGAAAACCTCTAAGTCCGCAGGACCTGATGCGATGCATCCCGAGTTCTTAAAGAACTATCCATCTCTGTAGCCAAACCTTTGTCAATCATATACTCAACTTCACTAAGACCAAAATCTGTACCAGGAGATTGGAAGGAGGCCAATGTAACAGCAATTTTTAAAAAGAAAGGCAGCCCCAAACTTGCAAGTAATTATAGACCCATAAGTCTCACCTGTGTAGCTTGCAAGGTTATGGAATCCATTATTAGAGATCAAATAATGAGCCATATGAAATCAAATAAACTTATTAGTAGGAAACAATATGGATTTCTTACCGGACAATCAACCATTCTCCAGTTAATAAATGTCTTAGATGAATGGATTAATATGCTAGAGAAGGGAGGCACTGTGGATATTATCTATATATGAATTTTGCTAAGGCAGTTGATACCGTGCCTCACATCTGTTTGATTAACAAACTAGCAAATTATGGCATCACACAACCAGCCGGCGGGGTGGATTACATCCTTCCTGATGGATAGGCATCAACGAGTACATATAAACGACCCATACTCTCAATGGCTAGCCGTGACTAGTGGCATACCACAGGGCAGTGTGCTCGCCCCCCCCCCCCACCCACCCCACCCCTTCTGTTTGTGATCTACATAAATGACATGACTGAACTAATACAAACATCCATTCTATATCTTTACGCAGATGACACACAGATCTTACAGAACAATCTGATTGTGATGACCTGCAATCAGATCTGACAAGCTTGGAAATGTGGTAAAAAACATGGATGTTAAAATTCCACCCTGATAAATGTAATGTATTATCCATTGGTAGAGGCACAAAACAGAATTTCCAATACAAACTTGAATGTGGTAATACTAGCCATACCCTATCCCATGTGGACAACGAAAACGATCTCGGAGTCATCTTTGACTCAGCTCTCTCCTTTGATCACCACATTCAAAATAAAATCAATAAAGCCAACAGTATCATGGGCCTCATTAGACGGACCTACACATATTTGGATAAAGAAAACTTTTTGCTATTATATAAAGCTTTTGTGTGCCCCCCACATTGAATTTGCACGTGCAGTATGGAACCCATATCTTAAAAAACATGCACACTCCGTGGAAAATGTGCAGAGGCATGCAACAAAGATTGTCCCTGGATTTCGCAATCTCAATTATGAGCATAGGTTACGTTCTCTAAACCTCCCCACACTCACATACAGACGTCTGAGAGGGGATATGGTTGAAACATATAAGGTTTTGAATACCTATGATCCAGACACAGTACCAATATTAAAATTTGCTTCAAGAAATAGTAACAGGGGTCATAGTAAAAAATTATTTATCTAGCGAACTAAATACAATATATCCAAGTTTTCATTTTATTACAGAATAGCAAAAGTGTGGAATAGCCTAACTGACCATATTGTTAATGCCCCGACCATTCAAAGCTTTGAAAACTGACTGGATAAATACTGGGACAATACACAAATTAAATTTAACTTCGGGGCACCTTCACAATGAAATGACCATTTCAAAACCTAGCGTCACTCAGGAATGTGAATATATAGAGGCCTGTATGGCCTGTGTTCAGTATTATCGATAATAATGGCTGTGGATAAGTATTTTGTAGTAGACTGTCGACATTTGATATGTTCACTGAGAAAAAGGAATATCAGATGAATGTTCAAGGTAATTGAGATCTGGTAGGGACCATCTATTTCGGTTCATTTCATGCTTTTCATCGTGGCACAGCTCTCCTAAATTTGTTAACACCTACCACATGGATGGCAATATTCCATCTTCTGTTATATCTAAAGCAGAGAAACCGGCACACAACATACAGCAGATTTGGTGGACGATGGTGCTGTTTATGACTGCAGCATCTTCCACCAAGCCTGCTTAGAGAATGAAGCACCAATTCCTCTGCTTTATTTTGAAAATTGATAAGCCTGCCATCAGAGAGACAAGGGCTAGGGTTAGGGAAGAAGCGAAATCATGAGATTTCGTCTGTGCCGAATATGTCCACTAGGAAGATGACATATGGCCCGGACAAATTGTTTTGACTGACGTACAGATCATACATGTAGGCGAGCCCACAAACTGATACAGTCGCATCACATAATAACTTGATAATAATAATAATAATAATAATAATAATAATAATAATAATAATAATAACAAGTCAGCTAGTATTTGAGCCGAGTTTCTTCTGGTATGGACTGAATCTGGAGGCAGTGACTCAACTGGAAGTGACGATGTGCAAAAAGGATCTTGGGATCCATTTCAAAGACAAGTTAACCTTCCACCAACATGTTGAGATGACGGTTAACAAGGCCAACCAGGTAATTGGGCTAATCAGGCAGTCATTCCGTTATCTAGATGGAAAAATGTTCCATCTACTGTTTAAATCTCGGGTGAGGCCGCTACTGCAATATGCTAATACAATATGGAGCCCGCGCTTCAAGACCGACATATCCAAAATAGAAAAAGTCCAGAGGAGGGCGACCAAACTACTACCGGGACTGTTCGATATGACATATGACGAAAGACTCAAACAACTAAAGCTTCCGACTCTTGCCTACCGAAGAATTCGAGGTGACATGATCGAGACCCACAAATTCCTCAACAATAAATACACTATAGAGTATATGGATTGGCTCTGGAAACGTCGCCCACAACACGTGGACACAGCTACAAGCTTACGAAGCACCACTCATATAAATCACTGTGCGCACACACATTCAGCAACATAGTTATCAACAACTGAAACTCTCTTGCTGAGGATGTGGTGGTGGCACCCTCCCTTAACTGCTTCAAGCACCGACTAGATAAACACTTGTCCCAATATCTCTATACAGTCGACCTCCCTCAAGTTCTCAGACAGTAGTACCAACCAGAATGCGATTCAGAGAAACTTGGTACTATTTAATACCTTCAAGGGAGCGTTATTCCAGGCACACTGATAAACATAAGTGCCTAGCTTCCCAAGTATATTGACAATGTGGGCCAGTCCTACCAATCATGAAAGAATACACCGAACTGAAAATCGTAACTGTCTCAGTCCTTCATGGAAATTGACACGGTGGGTAGGTCCTACCAATCACGAAATGTATTAATGAGGCTGGTCGACCCCACCAGCTATGCTATGCTGTTCCTGGTCCACATTCTATTATTAGTCCACAGCCAACCTATAATGTAATAATCTCATTCGCAACAAGCCGGGTTAGGTGAGCTTGTCCTACCAGTCACACAAGCACATCACATAAACAACTATTGCAATAATGTAAACGTACTGCTAAGGTGGGTATGTCCGACCATTTAAGTAAGCTAATTATGCAAGTCAGTCTGAAGGCACCCCTCAGACATCTACATAAATAAAAGTTCCCTGAAGGCACCCTTCAAGCATCTACATGAATACAGGCTTCTTCAAGGCACCGTCAGCAATCTACATAAATACAGGTTCCTTCAAGACACCCTCAGCAATCTACATAAACACAGGTTCCTTCAAGGCACCACTCAGACATCTACGTAAATAAAGGTTCCCTCAAGGCACACTCAGCAATCTACATAAAAACAGGTTCCTTCAAGGCACCCTCAGAAAGCTACATAAATAAAAGTTCCCTCAAGGCATCTCTCCACAATCTACATAAATACAGGCTTCCTCAAGGCACTCATCAGCCATCTACATAAATAAAGGTTCCCTCACGGCACCTCTTAACAATCTACATAAATACAAGTTCCTTCAAGGCACCACTCATACATCTACATAAATACATGTACCCCAAAGGCACCCCTCAGACATCTACATAAATACAGGTTCCTTCAAGGCACCCTCAGCAAACTATATAAATAAAGGTTCCCTCAAAGCACCACTCAGCAACCTTGAAGGAACCTGTATTTATGTAGATATCTGAGGGGTGCATTGGGGGAACCTTTATTTATGTAGATTGCTGAGGGTTCTTTGAGTGAACCTGTATTTATGTAGATGTCCTTCGACAATCGTGTATTTCTAGTTGTGATATTAGGCTGTCTGCTTGTCGAAGGTCAGCGTAACAAAGTTTAACAGGTAGGAGGAGCCTGACGTGATTATTCAACATTATTTGCATTTGCATATTACCAATTAGAAGCGTCCAGTCTAAATATAAAAGGGACGGGTGGGGGTTGTTATCAAGTTCCCGTTCATTTATAGAATATCAGTTATTTAAGTCCCCTTAAATCTTTACGTTTTTTCTGACTTTCACTGAAAATGTGATGATCTAAACTAGTCGAGGCCATACTAGTCTAAGTCATACTAGTCTAAGCTACACTAGTTCAACTTATACAGGTCTAAGATATACTAGTCTAAGCAATACTAAGTCAAGCCATAATAAGCTAGGCCATACTAGTCTAAACCTATATAGTCTATGCTGTACTAGTCTAAGGTATACATCAGTCTAGTCTAGGTTATGTTTGTCTAGTCAAAGCTATACTAGTCTAGTCTAAGCTATACTAGTCTTGTCTAAGCTATAAAAGTCTACGCCATGCTAGTCTATGCCATACTAGTCTAAGTTATACTAGTCTAAGCTATAATAATATAAGCAATACTAGTATATGCATTAAAATCCTAAGTCATATTAGTCTAAGTTATACTAGGCTATGCTATGCTAATCAAAGCAATACTAGTCTAAGCTATACTAGTCTAGTCTAAGCTATACTAGTCTAGTCAAAACTAAAGTAGTCCAATCTACTTGCGATGCTAGTCTAAGCTATGCTATGGTAGTTTAAGCTGTACTAGTCTAAGCTATACTAGTCTGGTTTAACCCATACTAGTCTAGTCTATGCTATACCAGTCTAGTTTATGCTAGTCTACTCTAAGCTACACTAGTATAGGCTACGCTATACTTAACTGGGCTAAGCGATGAAAGCCTAGGCTATGCTATGCTATATTATCCTAAGCTAAGCTATGTTCGGCTAAGCTAAGACAGTAAGTAAGCTTACCTTTTACAGTTTAGCTTTCACTGAAGTACTCAGAGACTTTACATCTCTTACCCCTGGTCATCGGGCCTCTTCTCCATCAGGGAGCTTTCAATTTGGTTGGACCGTAAACTATGCATTCACATTACCTACACTGCCCTCGCAGGTACCTATTTACAGTTAGGTGGACTGGATCAACGCAGAGTGAAGGTCCTACTCAAGGACACAATGCGGTGGCCTGGCCAGGAGAAGAACTGTCAACCTTTGAGGTACCAACACTCGCTCATAACCACTCTACCACTATGCATCTACTGAAGATAGTCTAATTTAAGCTATGCATTGTAGCTTAGCTTAGCCCAGTATAGATTGGCTTAGGCCAGTATAGCTTCGTTTATTGTGGTACAGCTTAGCTTAGCCCAGTATAACTTAGCACAGCATAGCATAGCGTAATCCGGTATAGCTTTGTACACTGTACAGCTTAGCATAGACTAGTATAACATAGCTTAACTAGGCTAGTAAAGCATAGCATAGCAGACTATTATAGCATGGTTTAGCCTAGACGAGTATGGAAAAGCTTAGCATAGAATAGTATCGCTTAGTCTAGTCAAGCATAGCTTAGCTTAGACCAGTATAGCTTAGATTAGAGCATGATATCTTAGACTAGACTAGCATAACTTAGCCTAGACTAGTATAGCATAGCTTGGCGAAGACTTGTATAGCACAGCTTAGCCTATACTAGTATAGCTTAGATAGTTATAGCTTAGACTATTATAGCTTAGACTAGTACAGCTTAAACTAGTAGAACTTAAACTAGTAGAGCTTAGACTAGCATGTCTTAGACTAGTATAGCTCAGACGAGTATAGCTTACACTAGTATAGCTTACACTAGCAAAGCCTAGATTTATATTTCTTGAACTAGTATGGTTTAGACTAGTTTAGCTTAGACAAGCATAGCTTAGACTTGTATAGCTTGGCTTAGCTTGGCTAGCTAGCATAGCTTAGTCTAGACTACTATAGCGTAGACTAGATTAGGATAGCTTAGAATAGTATTGCTTAGGATAGTATAGCCTAGACTAGTATAACATGGACTTGTATTGCTTAGACTAGACTAGTATAGCTCTGACTAGACTAACATAGCTTAGACGAGACTAATATAGCTTAGACTAGTATAGCTTAGATATACAAATATTGCTTAGACTAGTATAGCTCAGACTAGTATGGCTCAGAATAGTCTTAGACTAGGATAGCTTATACTGATATAGCTTAGACTAGTATAGCCTAAACTAGTATAGCTTAGACTAGTATACCTTAGACTAATATAGTTTTGACTAGTATAGCTTGCATTAGTATAACTTAGACTGGTATGACTTAGACTGGTATGGTTTAGATAAGTGCGGCTTAGACTAGTATGGCTTAGATAGTATTGCTTAGACTAGTTTTGCTTAGACTAGTTTAGTTTAGACTGGTATAGCTTACACTAGTATAGCTTAGCCCACTATAGCTTACACTAGTACAGCTTAGACTAGTATAGCTTGGATTATCTTGCCTTATCTTGGCTTAGCTTGGCTTGGCTTAGCTTGGCTTAACATTGCCCCAGTCAACAAAGCTGTAAATAGGTACCTGCCGTATGTTGCTGCCGAGCTTGGTCTGTATGCCGGCCTGCGTTCCTGCCTGCATACATGGCTGCATGCCTGCCTGCCTGCCTGCCTGCCTGCCTGCCTGCCTGTACCCAAGACTTAGCCTACATTAGGATAGTTTAGGCATATTTTGTGCAGCCTAGCCTAGGCATAGCTAGCCTAGCCAACTCACCGTAACCTACCCTAGACATAACATATAGGCGAGCCTAGCTTGCATAGCCTAACCTAGTCTAGACTATCCCAACCTAGCATACCTAATCTTAGGCTTAGCTTAGCATAGGGTAGCCTATATATAGCTAGCCCAGATTATCCTACCGAGACCTAGCTTATAGCCTAGCCTAGCATACCCCAGGCTTAGGCTCATCCTAGCATCGGCTAACCTATGCATAGCTTGAGTAGATTAACATGAGCATAGCTAACCCATCTTGGATTACCCTAGACTTAGCCTATAGTATAGCCCAGCCTAGCCTACCATAGACTGGCTTGGCATACCCTAGCCTATCCTACCCTACCATACCATAGCTTTAGGCTTAGTCTATCATAGGCTAGCACAGGCATAGTTTGTGTAGTCTAATCTAAGGCGAACTTAGGCTAGACCTAGACATAGCTTAGCCTAGGCCAGCCTAGCCTAGCCCCCACCCTTCCCGTCCCACCTCCCCTGCCTCAAGAAATCCATTAGTAACCGGTACGCAGAAGTGGACTACGTCACAGAAAATGTGTAGATCACAAAAACTGGTTATAATTAAAGTTTTGAGGTAATGTACCTATCTCATCTTTCAGGGACAAGATATCCATTTGCTTGACTTAAAAACATCAATTTCCATCTATTTCACTCTGGCAATGCAGAATAAGGTGGTATGTTAAAGAATTATGTTTCGTGCGCATCTACTGAATATAGTAAAGCGCCGCAGCAAGAATTGGGTTCCCTGAAGGAACCAAGTGGCCAGGAATTTACCCTTCTGCCAACCAACTACAGTAATGAAAAGAAAATTAGATCGGCAATAGGCCAAACATGGTCTCCAACATCGCAACAGATGATGATGATGAGGATGGTGATGATGATGATGATGATGGTAAATATAGATTGATAAAATGCTTGAAATAGTAAAAAGCATTGACGCAGAATTGGTAACAACAGTAACATATTGATAAAATGCTTGAAATAGTAAAACGCATTGAAGCAGAATTGGAATAGCTACGGCGGGACTGACTCATACTGGTAGAAATCGCCCACTGCAGGTACAGAGTAAATATGAGATCTGGCTGCTAGGTTAGAAAAAGGATTCGCTTTGACACTTTCGAACCCCCTGGCCCGTTCTTTTATTTCCCTTATCTATGCAATGTCTGGATATATTGGGACTCACCAGCCTGAAAGCCACTGCTGCATTAGTTAAAGCAGGAGGTTCCAGTTTGCCCACTCTCAAAAGATTCAGCATTGACCAGCTCACGTATGGTGGATTAACATTTAATGCTAATGGTATGTGGAGCCTTTCCGCTACCCGACCCAACAGTTTTATCTGTTAGACATGGCACTAATACCCTCACCAATTTTGGTTAGATTAAGCACATTCAACCCATTAATCCTTTCACGCTGCATTCCATGACCATCAGCTACTAGACAATTATTAGTAATCTGTTTGATATGCTGGGCTATCTTGACCAAAAACCGTCAGTTCCTGTGGTAGAAACAGTTCATAGTCAATACATCACCAGCATTGGCAGACAAATAGTATCTTGCTAGGTCTTGATGTTTATTTAGCTTTGCAGGGTTCAAAGGGTTAATCCGGTGCTTCGGTATTTGCATTAATGGTGATTGTCAGGGGTATCAAAAGTGTCAAATGATAACAGATGCTTGTCTAGCCTGTCAATCTGGTGTATTGGCAAAGTCAATCTCTATTCCTGCAGTTTATGGTTGGATTAGTTTGTAATGTGCAGATTGGATTCACCTGAGTTGAATTGGTGGTGGTGGTGGTGGTGGTAGTAGTAGTAGTAGTAGTAGTAGTAGTAGTAGTAGTAGTAGTAGTAGTGGTGGTGGTGGTGGTGGTGGTGGTGGTGGTGGTGGTGGTAGTAGTAGTAGTAGTAGTAGTAGTAGTAGTAGTAGTAGTAGTAGTAGTAGTAGTAGTAGTAGTAGTAGTAGTAGGTTGCTTTGTTTTGATGACTGGTGTTTTCAGAGTTAGGGTTGATTATCAGTGAGTCCAAACATTAACAAGTACAGATGTACTACACATCAGTATCCGCCAATTATGGACCCCAAGGCAATTTTCTTAAAGGATTTTCTATTTAGGATCTGTTCTCGTATCTTTGTGCTGGTGCTGGTACCTTGAATACAACTTTCGGGTATATCTGTATTTGGAACCACAGCTTCAATTGTATCACCCCCTACACTAGTATGATAGAAAGAAACCAATTTATCTTTTGAGTAAAGATGCACAATGCGTGCATGCGTTTCCAAAAGGTGTCCTATCTATACACAAACAGTCCAAAGTAGAACATGGTGAAGAAGGCCCCGAAGTGGCTGTCGGAAATTAAGGAAATGGTTTCTCTAAAATTCCAGAACTCTACTGCTATACATATGGGGAAGGCGCATCAAGTTTGGTCCTCAGTGTGCGATGATCTGAGAGAAGTGGAGAAGGTCACAGTCACGACTAAACTCCTGACAGGCACCTACATACTGCAAGGCAACCGGGCGAAGTTCAGTCCATATGGGCTTGACCCTATCTGTCCTCTATGTGGTGAAGAAGCTGAAGATCACTCCCACCTGATCGCCAGATGTCGCCTGTACTCTGAATTATGGCAGAAGTATATATCAAGATTATCCAGTATTCTTCAGACAGTCTGTACGTCTTATCAAGCAGAGAACCTCATCAAGGAGATCTCTAGACAGCTCCAGAGTCTTCCCAGACCGGTTTGATGCTGCGATGCGCTCAACAGGCATTACAGATCACCTAATACAGAAAATTGAGAAGAGCAGTCGTGATTTCCGTCACATTAAGATCCATGCCAAGCGATGTCATTTCTTGGATCTGAGCCCATAAGACCACCCGATTGGTTGCTACCTACTTTTCCGTTGGTTGTAACTCAATATCTGCAAATCAGAACTAGCTAATTGTCAGTGTGTGGTATATCTCGTTGCCACTAATCACTTACCAGCAAGTGTTCTTCAAGCTAGTAAACCGCCAGCGGAATGGGAAAGCTAGAGTCAACAGTGAACGTGTGGTTAATGGACAAATCTACCAATCTACTGACAATATCAGAGAAGCCTGGACATCCCATATTTTAGAAGTGATTACAAAACCCTAGTCCAAGCAGATATTGATAATATCCGGAATATAGCACATAATGATCAGCTTACCATGTGGTCAATACCCCTGAGGGTATTCTGAGCGCCTCAAAGAAACTGCATGCAGGAAAAGCTGCTGACAAACATGGCATCGCCTCAGAACCCCTGATTCATGCTATTTCTCCTATCTCAACAGTACTAGCTGATGTCTTCAATGCAATACGTAGACTGTGAACAATCTCACAAGCCATCAAAGGCGGTGTTCTCACTCCAATTCTGAAGAAGTCTAATAAATGCAAGACATTACCAGACAACTGCAGAGGTATAATGGTCTGCTAAACAATTGGAAAGCTTCTCGAGATCGTACTAGTCGAGAGAATGGTGCCATTTCTTGATCGAGTCCAAAATCAGCTGCAACGGGAATTTACAGAGAATGCTAGTTACCTACACACTGCGTTCGCAGTCTTTGAAGCAATCACAAGAGACCAATGAAGCCGGGGAGAATCTCCTCTATATCCCTGGATGTTCAAAAGGCCTTCGATGAAGTCTGGCATGATGGTTTCCTCATCGAGTTATACAAACTGGGGATCCCACTTCAGATGTGGTCCATCTTCAACAACTGGTAACAGAGGTCTCACAGGACAGGTCAAATGGGAAGGTGCAAAACTTGCAAGGCACTGGATAAGGAAGATCATTCTCCCCAGTCAATTATAAGGCATTTAACAATACACTACTTTCGACACTTTAAGATGCTGGAGTCTGAGCCCACATAGGATAAATTTGTGTAGCAGCACCAACATGTGCAGATGACGTAGCCATCCTGGCAAAAAACATCAACATCCAGATGCACAGGTTGCCTTGACAGTCACCCAGAACTTTGCTGACTCACGGCACTGCACCATAGGAATGAAAAAATCAATGCCATTATATATCTATCTAATGGCTTCTGTGCAGAGATGTATGAAGTCAGCTACAAGACAGAGAAAATTGTTATATCAGAGGAGGCCACTCACCTTGGGTTCCAAATGAGTGCTTCTCAAAAAGTCAATCAGCATAGAGTGGAGATAAACATAGCCTCAGCTCGCGGAGCAGCCTACCACCTGTTTGGTGCTGGCTTTCATGGAAAAAATGGGCTAAATCGGGTTGTGAGTAAGAAGATATACACCACCTTCATTCTTCCACGTCTCACGCATGGAGCAGAGTTATGGAAACTTACCGACAAAGAAGTTGTGCCAATTGCAGAGCCTTGCTCCAACTACAGCAAATCCAGCAGTCTATGGACTACTTGGTGCACTATCAGTGTGAGCAGAAATTCATAAAAAGGCACTTAGTCTGCTGAGAAATGTAGTTGCTGATTCATCACGCCATTGCATTGAAATCGATGTCGAGAAGCACATGGTCATCCTATGTACAGAAGGTTCTTCTTCAGTACGAGCTCCCTCTGCTCACAACGTATTAGTTCACATACCAACAAAATAAGCATGGAAACGCCAGGTGCACAAATCAGTCATTAGTGTTTGTGTGGTTAAGACCTTGAATGCAGCATAAAGCATGTCATCTATGTGATACATGTCGGATGAAATGTTCAGGTTACAAGGCACTCATGAATGCGTATGGTTGGAATACGTTGGGACACTGAGAGAAACAGATAACGTTATCATCAAAGTAAAAGCTCTAACTGGTACCTATGAACTCCAAACAGTACTTGCGAAATGTGATAGACATGGAGCCACTTCAACCACCTGTCGACTCTGCAACTTCAATCAAGAAGATATGCCACACTTTCTTACCTCATGCACATCACTTAATACGGCCCGACAGTTCCATGTACAGGCTCTGCACAAGATACGTGTTGGCAAACCAGAGAATGACACCACAGTCCTCCTGCTCTTAAATCCTACACATCCAGACCTGCTCTGTTCTCTTTTAAATGACATCATCTCGAATACATAGCATATTAGCAGAGACTGAATTTATTCCTGTCACAAAGAGAAAATGCGTCTACTCTCCATCCAATGACCATATACATGCATGACTCTTGTTAATTTTCACTTAGTGTCTACATTATTGTTTTCATACCTTTAACTACATACGCCACAAGGAGGTTCCCCATATAGTGGGGGAATCTGCATCTACAAGAAGAAGAACAAAGCTTCTCACTAAAAGTAGCTAAAAAAATTTAAAAGAAACCTTTCTAAACCTTGGATGATGATGGGACTGATCACTGCCTGTCACAAAAACAACAAATTGCATCTAAATTTCATTAAAACTCCAACAAAATATAACGAAGCACAATTTAAAAAGTACAGAAACAAATTAAACCAAATAATAATGGCAAAAATAGATTATTTCCAGAATAGATTTAGTGAACAGAGAAAACGCTATAAAGGAAACATGGACACTCATAAAGGCACAGCTTAACAAATAAAACAAGAAAGCAGAATCAACAAGATTTGTTTACAAAAGTAAGGTTATAACTGATAGTCACGAAATTGACAATAACTTTAATGAATATTTTATTAACATTGGACTAAATCTATCACAAAAAATTCAAACTAATTCAGATAAAAGCATACAAGACTATATCTAACTGGCAACCATCAATCATCAATGTTTGTATATACTACTGATACAGATGAGATATGCAAAATTCTCATGAAAACTAACACTAACAAAAGTGCTGGAATGGATACTTTCAAATAGAGTGTTTTCACGCCCTGCATCTCACATATCCCAACTCCACTTGATCACATTTGCAATCATTCACTAGCACAGGGAGTGCTCCCATCACGAGTAAAAGCAGCACATGTGACACCCAAATACAAGGCAAAAGACTCATCAGATTTTACTAACAACCGGCCAGTCTGAGTATTCACCTTTCCTCAGACCTCCTAGAAAGACTCTATTATAATAGGCCGACAAAATATCTAAATAAAAATTCAATAATTTACCAATCCCAATATGGCTTTAGAGAAAAGCATTCAACCATGCTGGCACTTGTGGATATGATGGAAAACATTTCGGCCTCTCTTAAAAACAAAGAACGCATATTGGGTATATTTCTAGACCTCTCAAACCCCTTTGATACAATCGGTCATGCAATCTACTTTAAAAATTAACATTCTATGGAATAAGAGGCATTGCACTAAACTGCCTTCAGAGTTATTTAACTAACAGAGTGCAATGCATGCAACGCAATGGCATCTTATTTGGGAGTGGCAACCTAGCATGCGGTTCTTGGCCCTTTGCTGTTTTTATTATACATGAATCTATCCTTGATACTGTTTGCAGATGATATCAATGCATTTTTCAGCCATAAGAGCATAAAGACTTTATATAAAAATGCAAATTATGAAATGGAAAATGTAATTCAATGGTTTATAGTTAATAAACTATCACTAAACGTCTCAAAAACTAATTACATATTATTTACTAATGCAAAAAATGCTGATCTCCCAAAAATGTATATAGATAGCCAGGAGATACATGAGGCCCAATCTATTAAGTTTTAAGGTGTATATTTAGACAAGCATCTCACATGGGAAAAGCACATAGGAAATATTATATCCAAGATAGCAAAGAATATTGGTATCATGCGTAGACTTAAATCGTACCTACCAACTAATTTAATTTTAAAAACCTCTATAGCACACTAATACTACCACATATCACATACTGTAATACTAGTTGGTAGGCTTTGGTACAAGTGCAAATGCATTTGCATTTGCATTTGAATGCATTTGCACTTTCACTTGCATTTAAATGCAATTATGAAATTTCTGATGCATTTGCATTTGCACTTGCATTTGACTCTCATGTATTTGCATTTGCATAAAAAGGGTTACATTTGCATTTGAGTCTTCAAATGCATTTGAGTCTTCAAATGCATTTGAGTTTTTTTCAAAGGCACTACTTTTTTCATTTTGCATTTCTTTCAAGATAAGATGGATCCTAGCTGCTGCTGTAGATAGGAGCCACAACACCTAGTCAAATTAATTTCAAAATATTCAACCAAATTATCTTTTAAATCATAAAAATGGCATTTCCTTTGCTAGAAATTAGAAATTTAATTCTCTGTGATTTATTAACACATTTTACTCTGAATTTCTTAACATGTATCTCTCAGCCATAAATATATATATATATATATATATATATATGTGTGTGTGTGTGTGTGTGTGTGTGTGTG
This sequence comes from Chaetoderma sp. LZ-2023a, assembly GCA_034401795.1. NCBI lineage: Eukaryota > Metazoa > Mollusca > Caudofoveata > Chaetodermatida > Chaetodermatidae > Chaetoderma > Chaetoderma sp. LZ-2023a. The sequence goes on from CM067370.1 coordinate 141,160,472, forward strand.
TGTGTGTGTGTGTGTGTGTGTGTGTGTGTGTGTGTGTGTGTGTGTGTGTGTGTGTGTGTGTGTGTGTGTGTGTGTGTGTGTGTGTGTGTGTGTGTGTGTGTGTGTGTGTGTGTGTGTGTGTGTGTGTGTGTGTGTGTGTGTGTGTGTGTGTGTGTGTGTGTGTGTGTGTGTGTGTGTGTGTGTGTGTGTGTGTGTGTGTGTGTGTGTGTGTGTGTGTGTGTGTGTGTGTGTGTGTGTGTGTGTGTGTGTGTGTGTGTGTGTGTGTGTGTGTGTGTGTGTGTGTGTGTGTGTGTGTGTGTGTGTGTGTGTGTGTGTGTGTGTGTGTGTGTGTGTGTGTGTGTGTGTGTGTGTGTGTGTGTGTGTGTGTGTGTGTGTGTGTGTGTGTGTGTGTGTGTGTGTGTGTGTGTGTGTGTGTGTGTGTGTGTGTGTGTGTGTGTGTGTGTGTGTGTGTGTGTGTGTGTGTGTGTGTGTGTGTGTGTGTGTGTGTGTGTGTGTGTGTGTGTGTGTGTGTGTGTGTGTGTGTGTGTGTGTGTGTGTGTGTGTGTGTGTGTGTGTGTGTGTGTGTGTGTGTGTGTGTGTGTGTGTGTGTGTGTGTGTGTGTGTGTGTGTGTGTGTGTGTGTGTGTGTGTGTGTGTGTGTGTGTGTGTGTGTGTGTGTGTGTGTGTGTGTGTGTGTGTGTGTGTGTGTGTGTGTGTGTGTGTGTGTGTGTGTGTGTGTGTGTGTGTGTGTGCAAAATCAAGTATATTTTGAAATTAGTCTAGATTAAGTCAGTTAAGATCTTAGCAAACCAACGCATTTTAGCTACTTTGTTTCTGAGATAATCTACAGCAACGTATCCCTAGAGTATAATACATATGATCACCTAAATAGTAAGAAATGGGTGCCTCCAGTCTCTTGTCCACTGTATTGACCCTTTAACCCCATACATACAAAACCACTGAAATCATTGGCTCAGTGCTCCTCTTCTCTCGGTCTGCAAATGGGCATTTGTATAGACCACTACAAAGGCTGTTCTTTCCGGATTGGGCATAAAATGGTTAATAAAACAATTGGACTAAACGTTGTTTCTGCATTAATCAATATGTTGATTTTCAGAAAAATTAATAATATTCATACAATCATCTGTTTTAAAGAACAGCAATCTTGTGGCCCCAAAATACAGGTGGTAATTAGAGCACTTTTGACTGTACAATCTGTTCAACAAGTACTTGCTATATTTTTTTGTCAAGATCCTTTCAAAGTAACTAGCGTGAGCTTAGTAATATATCTCTGGTTGCTCAATCTATGAATATGGTATTGTGTTGTTATGTTAACTCCATTCATTCAGAAATCTCTTATTTGTCAAGATTGGCCTATTTGAATGCTCATTTGCATTACAAGAGAAGGCACTTTTTGCAAATTTATGACTGATATGACTGGCTTGGTAGTCGAGTCAGTCATTCCAGTGGTAAATCTTCAAAGATTATCTTCTTGGAATGCAAATAGACATTTACCAAGATCAATAAATAATAGATGCTGATAATTCTGCATGGCATGGGTTAATTTACTGTTCACCAATTGAGATTAGAAGCGCTTGCCATTCAGTCTAACTATACACACATACTCAGTCCTGTGTTATCTCAGCCATAGGAATTAACATTTACGCATTTGAATCCGGAAAGGCGAGACTCTTACTTCAGGTATTGAACAAGCTTAGAATATTTTGAAACAAATTGGACTGCAAACCTTTGCCTACAGCTGTATTTTGAATGTAATTTGACTGGAACTGTTGCTGCCATAGGCACAGCAGCGGCTATCAATCAAATTATTTTCCAGATATTCAACATTATATTTAATAATTATTTTGAAAGTAATTTGAGTGGCACGTGTTGTTTCCATGGCCACAATAGCGATCAGTGAAATTACTTTCATGATAGGCAAAAATAATCTGAAAATTAAATTCTCTAATGGTTACCCCTTAAAGGTGAAATACGTACTATTTCTTTCATAGAAAAGCTCCATTTGCAGACAAAAAGACTATTTTTGACATTTTTACACTGCAATGACATGTTCGACAAGCGATCCAGTCAATCAAGTGGTAAATTTTTAGAAATATTATTTTCTTGGTCTGAAAATTGGCATTCTTTAAGATCAATACAGAAGCCATGTTTGGTCAGTTTGGCCATTCCTGGGATAATAATAATAATAATAATAATAATAATAATAATAATAATAATAATAATAATAATAATAATAATAATATGCTATTCTATTATTGATATTCTATAGTACATGTACTGTTGTTTATCATGCTTTAATAATCTGTAAATCTAAAAGAAATTGATTATTTTAAGATGCTGCGTGCAGATAATTAGTTAACCCCATTGACCCTCAAATTTGTTCAAGAAAGTTTACGTTCTCCCATAAAATATCCCATGAGCATGAGATTGTTTTTGAAAATTTACCATCGCAATGACTGGCAGTGATAACATTTAAAAACAAAACCTGTCTCCTATTTGTCTGCAAATTGACATTTCTCAAGACCACAGTAGGAGCCGTGTTTTGGCAGTTTTGAGAGAGAGAGAGAGAGAGAGAGAGAGAGAGAGAGAGAGAGAGAGAGAGAGAGAGAGAGAGAGAGAGAGAGAGAGAGAGAGAGAGCGAGAGCGAGAGAGAGAGAGAGAGAGAGAAAGAGTTGCATTTGCATTTGCATTTAAATGCAATACCCTGCACTTGTACCCAAGCCTGCTATTTGGACTAATACACATCAAACAAAACTAAAAAAGTTAGAATCACTGCAAAAGAAAACCATTAAGTTATTCTCTCAAGCAGCAAAGGGCCAACACATTTTCAAAGCCGAGAAGACTGCAACTTTATTTCATCCTAAGAGACTTCCATAACGGTAATTTACAAGCACCTCTATCAGATCTCTTTACACACAGCACGGAAAAACTTGCGCCAACACTAGAGCCAAACATAACTACACTACTTACATACACAATGCTGCCACACAGAAACATCCAGAAATAAAACAATAAAAACATCAACACACGCCATAAAACACTGGAACTGCACTGACGAAGACACACCCACACACAAATTATCACCCAAATATCCTACAAACGAAACATACTATAAATAAGCAAATAAAATCTACTTGAATTGAATAGTAATGACCTCACGGGTTAAATTAAAGCCTGACAGTAACATTGTTCAGAACTGACGATCTCACAACTTTAATAATTCACTTGCACTTGCTTCTTATTACAACTTAAGAATATTAAAATTTTGGGTTATCAGCTATTAAACAGTTATATAACATTTAATTTATTGGAAAAAGTAAGCCCATGGATTCTACAGGTTATATGAATTAAATTTGCATGTATATTAATGGTAAACTACACACGGTGCCACTTATTGGTGCATGTATATGACATTAATGTTTCCACATTTGCATTTTGCAGCCTGCATAACCTAGTAAAGTTTAAGGCTGACATCTGCATGTATACCAATGAGCTAAGAAAGATTGGTGTAAATAAGTAAATAACCATGTGCTTAATGTGCAACATAAATAAAATAAGTTAAATACAAGTCATTAAATTTCTACTAAATATATACGGTGCTTCATTCAACATCTAACAGCAATTTTACCGACTACCTCACAAGTAGCTATCAGTAATTTTTCTTCAGCCACCCTACTAATACAGAAGAAATTCTTAACATTTTAAACACATTCAACCCAACAAATGGTGCTGGCGCCAATGGTTTTAAATTGTGTATCTTTAAAACCTGTGCAGTGGATATGTTTATCCCACTCAGTCACATCTGGAATCTATCCTTAGTGCAAGGCATCTTCCCAGCAAAACAAAAAATATCCCGTGTTACACCTATATACAAAGACAAGGATTCTACAAATTTTTCAAATTACAGACCAGTATCCATACTTCAACTTTTCTCAAAACTCTTAGAATGCTTAGTGTATAATAGACTGATAAACTATTTGGATCAAAAATCAATTTTATCTAATCGCAATATGGATTCTGTGAAAAACACTCAACAAAGCTTGCAATGGTAGAAATGACAGAACAAATTATTGAATCCTAAGACCAAAAGCAAAGTATGGTGGGAATTTTTTTTAACTCTCGAAAGCTTTTGATACAATTAACCATAAAGTCCTATTAGATAAACTTGCCTATTATGGAATGCAAGGATGTGCACTTGATTGGCTTCAGAGCTATCTAAGTGAAAGAACTCAATAAGTACAATTTAATGCCACATGCTCTGAAACCAGGAAACTAACTTGTGGTGTTCCTCAGGGATCTATTCTTGGCCACCTGCTGTTCCTTTTATATATGAATAACTTACCAAACCTCTGTAAGCACATGCCACTAATACTGTTTGCTGATGACACCAATACCTTTTTCTGCAATGAGAATATAGATAGGCTATATACAAAAGTAAATAAAGAAATGGAAGAAATTACGAATTGGTTCTCAATAAATAAACTATCACTAAATGTTGATAAAACAACTTATATGTTATTTACAAACATGACGAAACTAAAAAATCATATGAAGATGAAGGTAAATAAAGTGGCAAGCATATGAGGTGAGGCACCGAAGACTAAAGTTGCCACCTTGAAGTATTGGCAAATAATGGGAGACGTCATCGAGATATACAAGATTGTTCATGGAAGCTATGCCAACAGGGTTAAGAGAGATCTGCTCAGAATCAGTAATGCAAACTGTTCAAGTCCTTCTCCAGGCTTGACCTCAAGAGGTATTCCTTTATTAATCGTGTGACAGATGGATGGAATGGCTTTTCAGAGGAAGTAGTAATGACACCATGTCTCAAGTGTTTTGAATGCAGACTGGACAAATGTTGTGTCCTTCAAGAAAATTGTCAGGGAATCCATAATTGGCGGGTACTGATGTGTAGTACATTTGTACCCGTCAATGTAAGGACTCGCTGATAATCAACCCTAACTATATAATAGACCCACCCACCACCACCAATTCAACTCAGGTGAATCCAATCTGCATGTTACAAACTAACCTACCCATAAACTACAGGGACAGAGCTTGTCATTGCCAATACACCAGATTGGCAGTCAAGACAACCATCTGTTATCATTTGACATTTCCGACACCGCTGACCACATAGATCCTCTATGGTATCCGACACACTGTAACCATGCACAATACACCAAAAACCATTAATGCACAATACACTAATCACCATTAATGCAACTGCCAAAGTGCCGGAGTAACCCTTTGAAACCCTGCAAAGCCAAATAAGCCTCAAGACCTAATAAAATAATATTTGTCTGCCAATGATGGGGCTGCTTTGACTAGGAACTGCTTCCGCCACTGGAACAGAGAGTTATTTTTAATCAGGGTAGTCCCAGCATATCAAACAGATTACTAATATTTGTATTGTAGCAGATAGTCATGGAATGCAGGGTGAACGGATTAATGGGTTGAATGAGTTTAACCTAACCAAACTGGATGATGGTATTAGTCCCATATTTAATAAGTAAAACCGGTGTTGTCGGGTGCCCGAGAGGCTCCACAATTTCAATCCAAGTTATGTGAGCTGGTCAATGCTGAATCTTTTCGGACTGAGTAGACTGGATGCATCTGCTTCAACTTAAGCAGCAGCAGCTTTCAAGCTGGCTAGTCCTAACACATCCAGCCATTGCATAAATAAGGGGAATTAACTGAAAGGGGCCTTTTTCTCAACTAGCAGCCAGATCTCATATTTACTCTGTACCTGTAGTGGGCGATTACTGGCAGTATGAGTCAATCCCGGCCATCCTATCTATCCCAATCCTGTGTCAATGCTCTTTATTTATTTCAGATTATGATCTAATACTCCCCATTTTATCAATCCGACACTCTACTATAAAATATCTAAGTCACGCCTACCAACAACTTCTCACCCCAAATACTACTGTGACTTAGTTGAGCACACACGCACGCACGCACGCACGCACGCACGCACGCACGCACGCACGCACGCACGTTACATGTAAAACAATCATGACAATATGGTACAAAAAATAGATGTTGTGCCATCATGTGTCCTGTGTTTACTCACAGATGTTTGTATAATTAACCAGCACCTTATATATTGTAATGTTTTGTTTTGTGTGTAGGGGGTCAATCGACTCATAGGCTATGCCTTTGATGGACTGCCCAGTTGTAATGTCTGTATATTGTATATTAAGCATGAAATAAATAATCTTGAATCTTGAATGGTCTTCCGATAACAGACGCATTTGCATCTGACCAAACAAGACCCAACTCTACAACTTGGCAGCACCAGGTAATGATTCAAAATTCAAGATTCAAAATTATTTATTTCATGCTTGATATATGGTATACATACATCACAGTTGGGCAGTCCATCAAATGCAGAAGATATGCATCATGCACATAGAATAGAATAAAATAGAATCGTAATACAGAAAGACATAGCCAAATGGACATGATTTGTAACATGGCATAAAACTTATATATAAAAATATATAAATACATGTACACGCACGCACACACGTGTGTTTATCTATATTATTCCATGCTATGACGACACCAACTGAAATTCTACGTTTCCCTGTGTCTGTTCGTGTGTATCTAATGTGGAGATCATGTTTGTTCGTAGTGTTATATGTGTGGATTTCGATGTTGTTTGCAAAGCTGTGGGTTATAGATTTAGGTAGGATTTTGTGATGAAAGGCTCTGGCAACGTTGATCATCTGTGACTTGCCTATGTCTGTGAGTCTAAGAGGTTTTTGTGTTTTGAAGATGTTTTGACCCTTTGCTGTTTTTGAGAACATTTTAATGCATTTCTCTGAAACCAGGCAAGTGCACATCCTCGGATTCCGTAATAGGCAAGTTTTCCTAATAATATATTGTGATTGATAGTATCAAAAGCTTTTGAAAGGTCCAAGAAGATGCCCAGTATATGTTCTTTCTTTTCAATTGATTCAACTATTTTTTCTGTCATTTCAACTAGTGCGAGCATTGTTGAGTGAATCCATACTGTGAAGCGTATAAAATTTCCTTTTTTTTCTAGATAATTGAGATATCTATTACACATTAATCGCTCCATTAATTTAGAGAAAAGTGGAAGTATGACAGGCCTGTAATTTGTGAAGTTGGACAAGTCTTTTGCTTTATATATTGGAGTGACATGTGCAGATTTTAGTTTTGATGGAAATATGTCTTGTACCAGTGATTGATTGCAGATATGTTTGAGTGGCGTTAGTAAATCAGATAAGCAGTGTTTAAATATGCTCCATTTAAACCCATCTACGCCAGTACTTTTTGCAGGATTAAGTGAATTAAGTATAGTGACGATTTCTTCATTGTTAACAGGATAAGCAAAAAATGAAGAGGATTGATAAGAGGAAGTATCTGTGAGGTAATCACTGTATTTAATTCCTGATGTAGATATGATTTTCTTTGAGAGATCTGGACCCATGTTAACAAAATATTGATTGAAGCCGTTTGCAATTTCATTGGTATCCGTGGTTACCTTATTATTGTAGAGAAACTGGCTCTGTTGTGCTTTTCTATTGTTTTTATTCAAAAGTGATTTTATGATTTTCCACGTTTCATTTATATCATTTTTGGATTGCTCAAATTTATTCTGATAATAGCTATTTTTTTATGTTTTTTATTATTTGGTCCAACTTATTTCTATATTTTTTAAACTTTGTCTCATTATACTTTGTTTGACATTTTATAAATGTCAAATAAAGTTGCTGTTTTTTATGTCAGGCAGATATCAATCCTCTTGTCAGCCATGGTTTAGTAGGGAGTGTCGGAATCTGATATATCCATTGAGAAAGCGAATATCAGGTGAAGATTCAAGATGATTGAGTTTTGATTGAGTCCATCTGTTTTGGTGTATTTCATGCTTTTCAGCATGGTATATATATATCCTAAGTTTGATAACTTCTACCACTCTGATGGCAATTTTCCATCTATTTTTATCGTCATAGCAGAAATTGGCGTCCAATATTCAACAATTTTGGTGGACGATGTTGCTGTCTACGACTGCAGCATCTTCCATCAAACCTGCCTAGAAAATGTAACATTTATTATCTTTGGTCATGTATTTTATTTTGAAAATTTAAAATTTTCCATCCGAGTCCAAAGGGTTAGGGAAGAAGCGAAAGCATGAAACTTTGTCTATACAGAATTTGTCCATTAGGGAGATGCCATCTGGACCGGACAAAGATTTTATGACAGACGTACAGATACATGTAGGCAAGCCAACAAACTGAAAGAGACACATCACATAATCGCTTGATAATAGTAATAGTATTAATAACAACAGTAGTTAATCAGGTAGTCTTGAGCTGTGTTTCTTATAGTGGTTGTAGATTGATAAAATGGGAAGAATTAAATCAATGCCCTGTAGGTGGGGCTTAGAATACACCTTCCGTATCCTCTGCGTGTCGTAAGAGGAAGAATTAAATCAATGCCCTGTAGGTGGGGCTTAGAATACACCTTCCGTATCCTCTGCGTGTCGTAAGAGGCGACTAAAGGAGGTAAGGGTGAGGTAACCCTGACAGAAACCTCGAGTGCTGAAGACGGAGGTTCCAGGCCGCATGGCGCACTCTAATAAACCATGGATCCACACACTTAATGCATGTGATCATGTCGATAGTCACTTACAGGACTGGTGGTATGATCAGCGAACGAAAAGAAGAAGAAGAATCAGAATTTGAAAGAAATAAATAGCATTGACGCAGAATTGGGATTGATCGGATGGCCGGGATAGACTCATACTGCCAGTAATCACCCACTACAGGTACAGAGTAAACATGAGATCTGGCTGCTAGGTGAGAAAAAGGATTAGACTTGACACTTTCGACGCCTCTGCCCCGTTCACTTATTTCCCTTTATTTATGCAATGTCTGGATATATTGGGACTCGCCAGCATGAAAGCCACTGCTGCATAAGTTAAAGCAGGTGCCTCCAGTCTACCCAGTCCGAAAAGATTTAGCATTGAGCAGCTGACATATCTTGGATTGAAATTTATTGCTAGTGCTATGTGGAACCTCTCCGCTACCCACCACACCGGTTGTACCTATTAAATATATGGGGCTAATACCCTCAACCAGTTTGGCTAGGTTAAACATTCAACCCATTAATCCTTTTACACTGCATTCCACGACTATCAGCTACAATACAAAAATTAGTAATCTGTTTGATACGCTAGGCGATCCTGATTTTAAAAAACACTGTCTGTTCCAGTGGCAGAAACAGTTCCTAGTCAAAGCAGCCCCAGCATTGGCAGACAAATATTATTTTATTAGGTCTTGAGACTTATTTGGCTTTGCAGGGTTCAAAGGGTTAATCCGGCACTTTGGCAGTTGCATCAACGGTGGTTATTATTAATATAGCGGGAACTATCGCATAGTAACGCAATTGTACATGGCGATTAATGCGAGTGTATGAACTTAAATGAAAGTAAACATCTCTTGACGTCATTATCGGGCTTCAAATACTCTATAACAGCTCTCCCCTGACGTCATCGTCAGGGCTCAAATACACCATAGCGGCCCACCTATGACGTTATTGACGATCTCAAATACTCAATAGCACCCTCCACCATTCGTTCTTCAGAAATTATTTTATTATTATTATTATTATTATTATTATTATTGGCGACTCTGTGCCGCCTAAACTATCTGGCAATACGAACTGAGGACGTCAGAGAAAGCCTACTGTTCTGTTCCATAGAGTTATCTATACGAGCATCTGTATCTGTATTTGTATGTGGAAATCCAGCCTCGATGGGCTCACCCCTATTCCGTAGGGTATGAACGATTCTTCAAAATGTCTATATAACACAGTCTTAAACACACGAATACACGAAATTTGCTCTGACTGAGTAGGATTAAATTAATTAATGTCAAATTTATTGCAGAGTTTTTCATTCACACATTAATAAGAAAGTTCTGTTAGTAACATTTATAACTTGTAGAAGAATAGGTAAATTTTAGATTGTATCTGATTTACTTTGATTAGTGTTCATTGACGTATTTATACAGACACAATTGCCTCAATCAATTGTGTAAGTTTGAGGTGCAAAGCATAGCAGAGAAAACGTGTATTTTTCACAATTTTGAGAGAATTTGCTGGGGACAGCTTAATATTCAATCTGGATATCATCATTGTATGATCAAGTATCAGCTGAGTTGTATTTTCGGGATCAGCTAATAACGTGTTGATGATGACTGGGTCATTTTCTAGGTACATGGTGGTGAGAATACGCTTCAAATATGGTTTTCTTGACTCCTCCAATGCTGTACATAATGTAATAAGTGATTCCTGTCCTCGGGTGTTGAATGGTAAAGTAAACACTTTTCAGAGACAACATATATTGATTGAAACGGGCACGATTTGCTTGCAAGATGTATGAGCCAGTCAGAATCTTTGCCTTTAGTACTGCTCGTCTAACATCCCTGGTTGTGTTGTCAAGTGAGTTCCAACAGTGGTGAACGTTGTTTACAGTGCATACATTGACATTTAAGTATTTTGTTGATGTCTTCATGACAAAGTCTTCTTTCCAGACATTGTGTACAGCACAGTTGGTGTGTTTCTCTACTTGCGCCTTCCACGCTAACTTTGCAGGCATGCTGTTAATTAGTTGGTAGACACTTGGGAGCTGATACTTATGAAGCGTTTCTTGGCATTTCATAAACCAACTATTGCTCTTAATATTCTTTACAGCAAGTTGTCTGGCTGCTATCTGGAATTCTACAGTATCGTCATTTCTGAGGATGTTTCCTAGTAGTTTTAGTTTTCTGGAGTCTAGCTCTGCTTGGATGGGTCTTATTCCTAGTAGGCATAGTGTTGCTGATGATGTTGTATTCTTTGGAAGGGACTGTAATTGTCTAAGAATTGACAGTTGGAATAGTTCCAATGCACTAATCTCAGCCTTTGTCATCTGAATGACCTCTAGACCAAACAGTAATCTTGGAAGACAGTAGACTTTCCATATATGCGCTGAAGTTAACGGGGAAAGTCCACCATTTCCATGAAGTCCAGCTCCGATCAGTGAATAGACTGTTCTTCTTGTTGCTTGAATGCGTTTTTCTACATTGCCTTTCCCATTTGTTGACCGTTCTATACCTAAGTACATTTAGATTCAAGGATCTGTCTGTCTCCTAGTTGAATAACTGGAGCAGATTTAGTTCGCTTGTTTAGAGAAATCAATGCGCTTTTTCCAGGGTTTATAGTGTAGCGCTCTTGAAGTTTGTATTGATGAACTATGTTTAAGAGCTCCTGTAGGTGATCAGTGTCCTGAGCTATTAGGGCTATGCCATCCGCACATGTTGGTGCACTGTAGTTAATGTGCCCAATTTTAGCACCAATATTTACATCTTCAATTATTTTGAGAAGGTTGTTATTGAAGAGTTTGTAATGGATTGTTGAGAGAATTCCACCTTGGCATACTCCTTGGTGTATCACAAATGGGTCTGAGAGGGTTCTATTCATCTTGTCTGAAGATTGAGCATCAGTATATATCTCTTTGGTGGTTCGCCATAATGATCCTTCAATTCCAATGTTGTAGATCTTTCAGAGTAAGGACGCATGCCATACTACGTCAAATGCTTTGCAAGCATCTAAGGTTACCATACTGAGCTGCTGATGATTGTCTTTAGCTTCATTGATCACTTCTGAAATAATAAGTGCTGTGCTTACTGATGATGATCTTTTAGTGAAACCTCTTTGCAGCTTTGATGGAACATTATCATGCCGTTGCTTTGTCCATTGTAAAATTACTTTTTCTAAGATCTTGCCTACAATTGAAAGGACTGTTATTCCTCTGTAGTTGCTAGGCTGTTTTTCATCTTTACCCTTCTTTAATACTGGAGTTAAGATTCCTTGATTCATATCAGATGGAACTGATTATATAGTTCATTAGCTTTACGAGATGATGCATTACCACAGTTGGTGCATGCTTTAAGTGTTCTGCTGTTAGCCCATGCGGGTCTGCTGATTTGTTATTCTTAAATCCTGCAATGATCTTTCGGATCTCTGCTTCAGTTACAGTTTCACATTCTGTCCCAGTAGCATGATTGCTACACACGTCTTGAATTATCTGGACATCAAGTTCCACAATTCTCTTGTGCTCTTCATCGAAGGCTTGGTCTACCAGGGGGGGGGGGGGTGTGTGGGGCGAGTGAACCAAAATGGTTCTTGAATCCGCTCAAGATGCCAGCATCATCATTGCATATTTCACCATCAATAATAAGCTGCTGCATCCCTCTTTGACGAGTTATGCGCTGCTTTGCTATCAACATGAAAAATGTCTCCCTGTCATTTTCATGAGCCTCCATGATCTTGTTATGCAATGATGTTCTCGTTTTACTGTTTAGTAGTCGCATTGCTTGTCTCCGCTTCTGACGAGCTTCTTTACGGTTATTATTGATATTGCTGTTGTTGCTGTTAGGTCTACCATTGATGTTCCATAAATAATGTGCCTTCTTACTCTTGTGTATTAAACTAGCAATATGTAGAGTCCATGTTTTGATGTCCTTTCTTGATTTCTCTTGATTTCTAGACTGACCAGTTGCTGTGATTGAGGCACTATGCATCAAAGTTGAAAGTTTTCGGACAAGTAGATCAGCAGCAAGGGTTTAACTAATCTTTGGAGTGTCTTCTTTTAGAGAAGCATTCAGTAGATTTTTGTAAAGTGTAGTATCACATTTATTCCATTGTACAACTGTTGGTATCAGGTTATTTACATTGCTTTTACTGTATTCTGCCAATGGTGACTGTAGCTGTAATTTTACTGAAATTGTTATTCCCACATCAATGTGGTATGAGAGATTTAGATGATGTTTGTCAGCTATGTTGACTTGTTGAACCAGATCTTTTGATTTACTAGTACACATCCAGTAGTCAATTTGGGATTTTGCTCTGCCATGTGTAGTGTGTTCTGTTCGCCTCACTCGGGTTACAAATGCGAAAATGTCGGGCTTCAATCATACAAGGCGGGCCTCAAACGAGCATAATGCCCAACAAAACAACATTATTGTTATATTAGTGCATTGTGCATTAATGGTTATTGGTGTCAAAAATACAGGCATCCCTAACTATTAGCTGAGTCGAGGTGAAATGGTCGTTGTAAAAACAAACATCAAGACGTCAATTACAAAATAATGACAGGCAGAATTGTATGTCAAACGTACGTCTTGAAAGTCTCACGGTAAAATTGCTTTATTTAAAACATCTAAACTCATTCTCTGGCCGGCCGCCAGTAGTAATTACACTATAATATATTCCCTATTCCCGTTTATATTATTTGTAATTTATTACTCCAAGCATTATGTCATCAAACAAACACGCTAGAACAGCAAAATAACGTACAAACTGTGTGCTATTCAAACACAACAGCAATCTCACAAAGACGTATCTGATTGGTTGTTCATGAACTAGACTGTGGGAAAATACATTACTATGCTGAATTTATCAATGAAAATTTACTAAAACGTAGTATTTGTTCGCGCCATTTAGATCACGTGCTAATTTATTAACACCGGGCAGCTTTGAAGTAATTTTTTTTCTGGCTTGTTTTAAGAAATTTCTTTAAGTATTAAATCCAGTTTAAGTAACGACACCTAAAAATTCTAGTGTTTTAGTTTTTGTAATTCATTTTTCAACTGGCTACACGTCGGAAGTTCGTAGAAATAGCTTTTTACATGCATTGTTCACATGAAGCATGGCGAGTAACGAGTCTGCACATTGGGTACTCGGTAATTATCAGAAGCTTTGGAATCGGCTATATTCAATGTCGTGTTATATGCATGTGTATAGGTCTGTTTACGCGAGTAACCGAATATACGACTCCAACAGAAATAAAAGAGTACTGTTACACTGGCCTCGTTTAAATACTCACAGATTTTGTCTGGACTCTGTTTATCAATGTGCTCGACTGCCAAAATAAAATTTACCGTTTGCTGGTCGCATGCATTAATAGCAAAAACAATCCAGATGGAAAATAGCGCGCTCCAATGTCTCAAACAGTGGGTTATAGTTAGCGAGTCGACCACACACTTTGACCAATATTCCTGTGAATGATATTATGTCAATAAAAATAGTGACCTAATAAAGTCGTGAAACTAAACAGTCGCAATAGCCATAATGTTTTGTTCTCTAAATCAGAAAGCCGATTTATTTATTTTACCTATATTTACCGTTGATTGGAGATGGAAATGAAAAGAAAATGAAAAAAATTGTTCTAATTTCATGGCATGCCTCAACATCAGATAACGGTATACCATGGTACCATGGTATTTTTTCATGGTACTGATACTGTCATGTAAATGTCAATACCGCACAGCTCTACTAGTCTGCCAATCTGGTGTATTGGCAAAGCCAAGCTCTGTTCCTGTAGTTTATGCATGGGTTAGTTTGTAACGTGCAGATTGGATTAACCTGAGTTGAATTGTGGTGGTAGTGGGTGGGGGTAGTGGTAGTGATAGTAGTAGTAGTGGTAGTAGTGGTAGTAGTAGTAGTAGTAGTAGTAGTAGTAGTAGTAGTAGTAGTAGTAGTAGTAGTAGTAGTAGTGGTAGTAGTAGTAGTGGTAGCAGTAGTAGTAGTAGTAGTAGTAGTAGTAGTAGTAGTAGTAGTAGTAGTAGTAGTAGTAGTAGTAGTAGTAGTAGTAGTAGTAGTAAATTGCTTTGTTATGTCAACTGATGTCCTTTAGGACCAAAAGCACACCGCAAATGTGGTAACCAAGACAATGAGTTTATGATCAAATGTGAGGCCTGCAAAAGCTGGTTGCACTTTATGTGTACAAACCTCCCAGCATACATGCTGTCCTCTCTTGCTGGCACAAATCGGAAATATACGTGTAAAAAATGTGTGCAATTGTCCAAGAAAATCAAGGATGGTACTCACTAACACTCAGTACTGAGTATTCAGTAACTTCTATCTCAGAAGCGACACTGTTGGTAAACATCTCATAATTAAACACTCTAGAACAAAGCACACCTGCCCATGATACAGATGAAACATATGAACACCCCAATGAAATAAATTACTCAGTTGAAATTCTCACTGAGGAGATTACAAACAATGATGACGTTGCTAATAATCCTACAAATCATGATAAAGATGAAACGTATGAAGCTCCCAATCAAATAAATCACTCAGTTGAAATTCTCACTGAGGAGATCACAAACAATGATGACATTGCTAATAACCCTACAAATCATGTCAACCAAAACGAAGTGGTTGAACAAAATGAGAATCCAAATGATGCAAACAACAGCCTTCTACAAACAGTGCATGAGCTAAAAGAATTGAAGGATGGCTACTTAGCAATGCAAACACAAATAGATCAAATACGTGAACGGCAAGACAAAGTAAATGGTAATGTACTACAGTATAGTTTAGACTGGCGAGACAAGAGTAAACTACCAGCAAAAGCTGCATCCACAAAAGGCAATGACAGTACACAAAACAGATCTAACAACCATTATATTGATAAAAAGCTCGCAGAGTCTCCTTAACAACCAGATACGTCGTAATAAAACAATTCCTACCAGAATTTCAGACAGGCCAGAGGCAAATTACGCTTCTAAGGGTTACAACAAATACACAAACAGCTAACATCAGAAGACAGATCCAAGTCACAACATAACAGCTGCATACCAATGCACATATGTAGCACAGCAACAACCTGCAACAAACCACATTCCTAGTAATTATAGCGCTGCAGATGCAGTTGCGAACATTCATGACAATAACAACATACCAAATGGTAGAAAACATTTGATTATATGCTGGATACATCCCATGCCAGTGTGTATAATGAAGCTGTTCTCCACCTAACACTACATGAAAGATACACCCACACTGATGGATACACACAAGTGGTTCAACTCTCCGTAAATTCAGCGGTAGATATTTGCCCAATGACCAGATTAATGTAGAGGTTAGATCTTACAGTGGAGCCAGGATAAGTGAAATACATGATCAATTAGACAAATACCTGACAGATCGCCATTACAAGGCTGTGGTCATACACGTTGGAAGCAACGACATAGGAAAAAGAAAAATTGTCGGAATAATAAACGACTACAAGTCTCTTATTAAACATGCTCAACTACTTGCACCGAACACACTTATAATTATATTAGCTCTATTGCCACGAGCACAAAACAATTATAAGAATTCCATGGTTTCAGAGTTTAACTGTAGTCTAAAATCACTCTCAGACAGGCTTGGTTCAGTGTTCATTTACCACTCACCACTATTTAATAGCCCAGAGAGGCATGTGTACACATAACTCTTCTTCGATGCTATCCATCCTAACAAGCAAGGGATGGGACTAATGTCAGACAATATAATGGAGCACATAAATCTAGTATTGGAAGTACCACAAAACCGTGATAACACTACAAAACAAACTCAGCATTTTTTCTTTTGGGGTGGGGGGTGGGGGTGGAGAACAGGGTGGAGACAAAAACAACAGCAAACACAGTTATTAAGACAAACAGGTTTCTCTCACTACTAGATGAAAATGATGATGTAAATAAATGTACAGAAGTTGAAACCAGTATATATCCTGTAAATATGGATAAAGTATACAAGCCATGTCATAAAAGATACAAATAAAAAAATGCATCCATATCAACTGTTCGCAATTCACAGCCGGATACTAGCAATAATAAGACCATCACTATAAATGGTTTTAAGGAAAGCAATAAAAAAACTAAAGGTCTTTTACACTAACTCTGATTCTCTCCTAAATAAGAGGGGAGGGGGGGGACTACTAGTAAGAATATTTGAATTAAAACCACACTTAATCGTCATAACAGAAACCAATCCAAAAAATCTGAGATATATTGTACAAAAGGAAGAGTTATGTATAGATGGCTACGAACTATTCACAAACATACAAAGACATAATGTACGAGCCATATGCATTCAGGTACTGTCAAGCCTAA
The DNA here is from genome assembly GCA_034401795.1 of Chaetoderma sp. LZ-2023a. Classification (NCBI taxonomy): domain Eukaryota; kingdom Metazoa; phylum Mollusca; class Caudofoveata; order Chaetodermatida; family Chaetodermatidae; genus Chaetoderma; species Chaetoderma sp. LZ-2023a. The sequence goes on from CM067370.1 coordinate 141,177,432, forward strand.
ATTCAACTGAAGCAAAACTGCCCATCAACAATCTACCAGATGAGGTAATTGGGGTTGAAATCAAGTTGAAGGGGTCAGATTCACTGTTAATTCTTGGCATATACCATAGTCCTAACTCATGTGCCGATAATGATACAAACCTCAATGCATGTATAAAAACTATGGCAGCCCAAAAGCACTCACATTTATTAATAATGGGGATTTCAATTTTCTGAAAATTGACTGGACTGATTGGGGAACCATTACTAAAAAATCATTAAGCGCTCTTAATTTCCTAGATACTGTTAATGATTTTTTGGTATCAACATGCCATATTTCCGACCAGCTATAGAATAAATAATGAGCCAAGTACCCTCGACCTTGTATTTACTAATGAGGAGGATATGATAGAAAATATTCAAAGTTTTCCAGCTCTTTGGAAAAGTGATCATGTATGCTTATTCTTTGAATTAAAATGTTATGATGTTCTACATTACAATGAAATCGTTAAACTGGTCTATAATAAAGGTGACTATATTGGGCTATGTAAGGCCTTAGAGGTCAATTGGGATGAACTGTTCCATAATAAAACGCTAGATGAATGTTGGGAGATTTTTAAGAAATTGCTAAATGATACTTCACTACATTATATTCCATCCAAAACAATAAAACAATCATACAGACGGAAGCCGCACGGATTAAATAGAAATGTAATTGGGCGTAGCCGTAAGAAAGAAAAGAAGTGGAAACAATATCTAGAGACAAGAACCATACACGATTACGATGAATATGATAGTGCAAGAAACAGAGTAAAGCGGTTCTATAAGATAGCCATAAAGAAATATGAAGAAACCGTGGCACAAAGTAGTAAAACTAATCCTAAATCTTTCTGGGCATACTCCAATAGTCACTTGAAATCTAAAGATAATGTGGGAGACCTGGAGGACAGCAAGGGAAATATCATAAGGTCAAATGTAGGAAAAAGTGAAGAATTCAATAAATTCTACTCCAGTGTATTTACCAAAGATGACCCAAATTCAATTCCACATCTTCCCTCACAGACAACTACAACATTGCCCTGTATCAACGTCTATATAGAAGAAGTCAAAATGAAACTAGCCAATTTGAAAGTAAATAAATCCCCTGGACCAGATGGTTTACATCCAAGACTTCTTTATGAAGTTAGAGACATTATAGCTGATCCACTAACCAAAATATATAACATGTCATTAAATCAAGGGACTGTCCCACCAGACTGGAAAAGCGCAATGTGATACCTACTCATAAAAAGGGACCTAAAATAAATCCAAATAAGTATAGCCCCATAAGCCTTACATCTGTTCCATCCAAAATCCTTGAAAGCATCGTGAGAGATAACATAAAAAGGCATATGACCCAAAATAACCTTTTTTCTCACCACCAGCATGGGTTACTAGGAGGGATAGCAACAGTCACTCAGATGTTAGAAGTCTGAGAAGACTGGACAAATGGACTAGATGATAAGCATTCAATTGATGTAATTTATCTGTATTTCCAAAAAGCATTTGACTCTGTGCGCCATGAACGATTGATGCAGAAAATAAATGCACATGGAATAACTGGTAAGCCCCTGGATTGGATTAAATCATGTTAACCAAAAGAATGCAGAGAGTGCTGGTCAATCGGGTAGCCTCTGAATGCATTAGGTTTGAAAGCGGTGTCCCAGATTAAAGCGTACTTGGTCCTCTACTATTTATCATATTCATCAATGATATGCCAGTACAAATTGATTCTAATATATCTCTGTATGCAGATGATACCAAGCTATATCAACCAATTTGCGATGACAGCGACAGAGTAATTTTACAAAATGATCTTGACACAGTTCAAAAGTGGTTTCATACATGGCAGTTAAAATTCAACTCCAAAAAATGCTCAGTAATGCACATTGGCCCACATCATCACCTGGGCATCGCAACCTACAATATGCATGAAAATAATGAACCCATAATACTGCACAAACAAAATGTAACCAATGACCTCAGCATATTAATAGACTCCGGACTGACGTTTGAAATTCATATACAAAATATGGTATCTAAAGCCAATAAAATTACCTGTTTGGTCTGGAGAACATTGCAGAAAATCAATCTATACATTTTCAAACTACTGTGCCTAAGTTTAATTCGCCAACAGCTGGAATATGCAACCTCAGTCTGATCTCCATATACATGAAAACTAGCTGAGCAGCTTGAAAAGGTACAAAAACGAGCCAGTAAGCTAGTTCTGAGTCTCCGCAACATGACATATGAAAATCGGCTGAGAAAACTAGGTCTTCCAACATTAATATCTAGATGGATATCTGGAGATTTATTATTAACATCTATAGATACCTTAACAAACAATATTCAGTTAACTATACCAAACGTTTTCTCTTAGTTCAGATGACAGAACATGTGGCCATAAATTCAAGCTTGCAAAATCCAGATCACGCACCACACGCAAACAGAGCTATTACTCTATTCGAGTTATAGACTGGTGGAACACACTACCAGAAAATGTTGTTAAGGCACCATCACTTAATTCCTTTAAAGCTAGATTGGACACTGTGTTCATTTCTCATCCTGTATACTATAACTTTAGGGCACTTGATAAACCTACTCAGCCAAAAATGACAATAAATCCTTAAGCGCACCAGCTGGTAATAGGGCATGATGTCCTAGTAAGCTGTAAATATGTTATGTTATGTTATGTTTAGTTAAGGTTGATTATCAGCAAGTCCATACATTGACGAGTACAAATGTACTACACATCAGTATGGTATCCAGTCAACTCTTCCTAAATACAACTTGGCCTACCTACCAACCCGTCCTACTTTTTACTCATCCTAATTCCAACCCGTCCTAAGTCAACTCGTCCTAATAGTTTTTAAGTCAACTCGTCCTAAAATAATAGAGCGCAAGTTTACTTAAGTAATTATTAGGGCGAGACATTACCTATTATCTCAGGGGTCTGCCATTTTAGATACAAAAACACGAAAACAGAAAATACGAAAACATGGCAGCGCTATACAACAACATTGAACAAATTAATCTAATAGGCCTACTTGCTAATATTTACGTACCGTTTTTCATATTTCATATTAATTTTATAAAACATTTAAATTTGAGGAAATATGAGTAGATGGACTCATGATGATGGAGAAAACCCCCGAATTATTCTAATTCAAGCAAGCACGCACACACTCACGCATTTTAGACAGCAGTTTAGATAATCAAATATCAGAAGATGAAGAGGACGTATTGTGCAACAATAGCCGAAGATAAGAGTGGAGCTAATAAAATCCTATTAAAAAGCTGTGACTGTCAGTAAGTTACCCCACATCACAAATTTCTATTTTAAGGGGGATAACTCGCTATGGTTAAAACACGGAAAAAGTGTGACTATCGGTTATCTCCCTTGAATTTGCAAATTTGATATCTTGTATTCATAGAATCACAATGACGTCTCACAATCAAATTTCCCATAATACCCTGAGAGCGATGCCATTTTTGGAGGAGCTAAATTAACATTACGAGCAATGGGCCGTAAAACCTTAATTGCATTTTCTTCACTATCTTGCAAAATTCACTCATGATTTGATGTTTTCTGATACCTGGCAGAGTTATTACAGATTCTCAGGTACATGATTTAATGATTTGAGCTTCATAGAAACTGTAAACAATGTTTTGCTATGGGCAGTCCTCTTTAGCATGTAGTAAGTTTGCCCCAACTTTAATGGCAGTCGATCTCAAGATGCCAGGATGTGCAAAACTATGAATGGGTTTATCATTTTCTTTTCATCATCATCATTTTAAGAGGCATAAGCCCGTGGCTTGTTATTGCCTCTGGAGTTGTGTTGGTATTGTATTACTAGTGCTTGTACTTTACAATTGTTTGTTTGTTTGGTTGGCATTATTCATTGACATTAATCAGGAACCTGGTTGACTTTAGGAGGTGCTGTGGAGCAGATGGTTTATCCCCGCGTCAGCTGCGGTGTGCCACCTACGCTCATGGTTACACCCTTCTGGACCCAGCATTTGGGTATATTTCTAGATTGTCTTATTATTATAATATCTATTAGTTGGTCATGCCAAGATCATATATTATGTCATTTAGGTGCATATCTAGATTTGATTTAAACACGCTGAACGTGGGTGGCTCGACCACAACAGAAGGGAGTGATTTCCATGTGTTAATAATTCGGTTGGGGAAAAAACGCCCACGAATTTCTTTTCTGCTGCGTTTAGTCTTGAGCTTGAATGTATGACCTCTATTATGTGTGTTACTTGATCGGTCAAAGAATGTGTTTTTGTCAATGTTGTAATCATCATGGATAAATGTGTATGTTTTGATTAAGTCTCTTCTAAGCCTTCTGTATTTTAGTGACATCAGATTCAGAGCCTTTAACATGTCTGTGTAGCAGTAGTTTCTCAAATGGGGAACAAGTTTAGTGGCTCTGCGCTGGACCCTTTCGATTATACAAGATTGTCTTTTAAAATGAGGAGACCACATGCAGTTACAGTATTCCAAAATTGGTCGGACTAGTGATTGGAATAACAGGGTAAGCATGTTTTCATCTATGTAAATGATGGTTCTGTTAATTAGACCAACTATGCTGTTAGCCTTTGATGCAGTTGCATTTATACTTATACTTATACTTATACTTATCATATACTACCCTTATAGGCAAAATGCCTGTAGATAGATGGCGACTACATTATGCTTATTGCTTAGTTAATTTGTTTCGAGGTAAAGGAAAGATAATGATTGTGCACTGGCTCTTGCGTATACAAAAAATCTGACCAAAATGAATCTAGTTTATTGTTGAAGATATTTAGGCTTACAGCACTAACTACTTCATTTGGTAAGCTATTCCAACTATTCGTAATTCGGTTTGCAAAAAAGTTCTGCCTAATTAGTTTGTTACTTCGGCTCTTAGTGAGTTTCAAATTATGTCCCTAAGTGATGCTTTGTTTGTCTATCTCCAATAATTGGCACTGAACACGATAAAGGCCATGAATGTATTTGTAAGTTTGAATCATATCCCCACGTGATCGACGGTAATAGAGAGATGGTAGATTCAGATATTTTAATCGGTCTAAATAAGTCTGATTTCTTATTGAGGGTATCATTTTAGTTGCTCTTCTCTGCACATTTTCTAGTGTTAGACTGTCTTTTTTTAACATGGGAGTCTATGGACCGTTCCCGTATTCAAGTATAGGTCTAACTAGCGAAGTGTACAGCCTTACTAGAGTTGAAGAGTCTAAATGGGTCAGAGACCTTCTTATCAGTCCTAAAATCTTATTAGCTTTTGATACTTGGATTTGACAATGGATGCTAAATTTTAGTTGGTTGTCTACATTCAGACCTAAATCCTTTACGACAGTTGTTTCTACCAGCTTAATAGTTGTATCAAGAGAGTTCATGAAGTATGAATGTTTAATATTAGCTGTACCTAGATGCATAGCACAGCATTTGTCAGCATTGAATTTGATTTGCCAGATAGAAGACCATTTCGTTACGCTATTTAAGTCATCTTGTAGTTCGATTGCATCAATTGATGATTTAATTTCTTTGAAGATTTTTGTATCATCAGCAAATATGTTAATTGTAGAGCACTTAATTACAGCAGGAAGGTCGTTTATGTAACAGATGAAAAGAAGTGGTCCTAGTACACTACCTTGGGGCACACCACTAATGACAGGAGTTTGAACTGATTTGCATCCATTCACGACAACTCGTTGGGCTCATTTATATGGGTATCGAAGGAGAGGTTTTCATCTATGTGTACGCCAAGACAGGTTGTGGGTAAATAACAGTCGTAATAGTATTGGCCCTACATAAAAAGTCAACTCGCCCCAAATACTACTCGTCCTACACAAAAAGTCAAGTCCTAACCACAACTCATCCAATAAGTCAAGTCGGACAAAAAATAAGATGGGATGGCCGTTGACGTATTTGTTTAGGACGACTTGCCTTATTGGTTAGGACGAGTTGGTAGTTTTTTTGATTTGATTTGATTCTCTTGGAAAATATTACAAATTACAAATATGATAACAGGAAGTCCTCTGGAGGCTGTGCCTATTATAGCTTGTGGCCCCCTGACCTAGAATAACATACAAATTACACATGATTTAACATAAGTAGACATAAGGCATTATGACAATATATTATAGATAACTACAGACAAATAATATAGGATTTGACATAAAAAAAGAAAAGAGAAAAAAATAAAGAAAAAAGACAAGATATTTGACAAACATGGTTCACTTGTTTTTTATTGTTTAATTGTAGTTAGGACGTTTTGACTGGCATTCCATCAGTACCCGTCAATTATGGACTCCCTGACAATTTTCTCGACGGATTTTCTATTTAGGATCTGTTCCCGTTTGTCCCGGCATGTTTTCAAGTCTGTGAATCTAGCAACACAATGCAGCGAGATCGACGTGGGCGAGATCGCCAGTTACCGTCCCCTCGTGATTTTTAAAGTTTGCTTTATGTTACCATTCGACCACGTACACAATATGGAAGGCTGCAAATCAAAAGAAGTCACAACCGCCAAGGAGGCAATGGATGGTGATTATTTAAATTTAGAATATGCTTATTTATTTAAAGATTCCCATAGAACTTCAATACTAGACCATGCAATATTACGATTCGTGTAATTTGTAAGATTTGCAATGTTACCAGTTTCCGTTTCAGAGCCATGGCTTCAAGATTCAAGAGTCAAGATTATTTAGCGTGGAGTATCCAGTTTCGGGGCGCCTAAGCAGAAATTGCTAATAATTTAATAAATACCATAAATATTAAAAAATAAATTGACTTAATTTGTTGGTGACTTTATCCCTTTATCCAGCACCAAGTTAGAAGAAAACCCCCGAAAACGAAATTGGTATCCTGTTTCGGTGATAGCGCGTACAGGTTCGTCCAAATTTCTATTTCTGGAAAATACAGCTACCATATTCAGCCAAAAAATGCTGAATGTTCGAAGTTGTCAGAATAGGTGTTTTATCATCATTTTCTTGTTTTTTCTCGGGTGATGGTGGTGGCCATTTTCCTCAGACTGGAGCTAGTTGTGAGGGCGTGACTGAAGCATCAAATGAAGATATGCAAAAGATATTGAATAATATTATACTATGCATATACTCCTTGATTTTGATTTAAAAAATTGTGCTAAGTACGGCGGGCACTGCGCTGTTGACTTTTGAACCACCCTGTCCAATATTGATTTTGGCATTGGTCACGTTGTATAAATAAAGCAGACGACGGGGAAGAATTTCCAATATTTGAAGAAAAAAATTTACGTTTTTAATTAAAAATACAGTGCTTTAAAGGCATATGATAAAAAGTAATAAGAAAATCGGCAATTTTTTACACGCTAAAGTTCATTTAGGGCTGACTTATTTTAATGTGAATTTTGAGGGGAAACGCGGTAAGTGTTACCAATAATTACTGTACTGGTTGATTACAAAATTATGACGCCATGAGAGCTTGTGTTGTTACACAGCGCATGCGTAACCAAAGTTCACCGAAACTATAGCCTCACCGAAACTGGCTACTCCACGATATTTCATGCTTAATATACAGACATTACAATTGGGCAGTCCATCAAAGGCAGAGCCTATGAGTCGATGAACCCCCTACACACTAGGCTTGTGCGATTGTCCAATATTATCGAAAATCACGATTTCTTTTTCAGCCACAATTTTTTACGATAAGATTTTGAAAAAAAATCGAAATATCGCCAAAATTTGACTGTCACGCCATATTCTGCCTATTTGTCATGTATTTGTAGAGTAGCCTTCTATCAGGGACCGACCTGGCCCATCGCCAAGTCACCATTTGCGAATAAAAGTTCAATTTGGCGAAAATTTTGGCGAGGGTGATTTTTGCCAATTACCTGATCCCTCTCAACAGGAGGTGTGCATACAATCCATAAATTTTACCACTTAGAAAGGTTTATATAAGCTGAAGTAAACGTAAATTGTACATGTTTTCAATACATTTTTACTCAGATTTTCATATTTCCCAGAATTCTCGGCAGCCGGAAATTTCTCCTAATAATCTGTTTTAAACCAATCAGCAACTGCTTTGTTATGATGCGCTAGCGTAAAGATCACGGCCATTCCCCTATACACAATGCAAGTCGATGCAAATTTATTCATCCATATACAAGGTCTATTCACAGGCCTTTGAATTTTGGTTAGTCAATCCACTACTGCGATATATTTTCACACCTACCATACAGTAATATACCACCCTATTAATAATGAAAGACTATTTATTAATAGGGTGATATATGGTAGGTATGAAAATATATTGCAGCAGTGGATTGACTGAACAAAATTCAAAGGCCTGTGGTCTATTGATCAATTATCGCTTCCACGAGCAGGCAATCACTCGCCATCAGCGTAATGGTTAATGTAATGGCTAATCAGATTAAATCCCACTAAGAAGTTGGTATTGAATCTTTTGTCATGGTGCTAGAACGATAGGCGGTAAACACACGCCATTTGCACCTATTCGGGCGATCAATGACGATCTATTATAATCTTTCACGGTTTTCTCGAAATGGTGAGAAATCAAAGCCACTCCGCGATTAAATATTTACTCACAAAATTTGTTTATAAACTGTTCGCAATCGCATGGTAATCATCATAGTATGTTAGCAATGGCTACGCCTAGCAAATGCAAAGCTACTCCATCGATGTCAGATTTCTTCACCAAGAGAAGAAAGTTAGATTCTAATGACGATCGCGAATGTGATAAGCCACAAGATTCAGAATCAGTAACTCAAAAATCGGTAGTAAAGTCAAGAGAATCGTAGTGTTAAGAGCATCTGGTTTGTTAAATATAAATGGTTACAGTATGATTCGGAAAGTAAATTGTTTTTCTGTCGGGATTGTATTGCGTCTGGTAGGAGTAACATTTTCTTAACTGGCAAGTCATCTGCCAAGCCAAAGACAGATGATTTTTCTAAGCATCAATTAACATCGGATCATAAGTTTGCGACCATAGCGAAGACGGAAGTCGACGAGCTGCCAAAGACTGTAAGATGTATGTAAGCATTAAAGACGCGATAATTGCCACTATGAAGAACATATATTTCGCCGTCAAAGAAGATTTGCCGAAAGAAAAGATCGCCGCATTGAATGCACAGTGTGTGATACAGGTAAGAAGTGAATTAACTCAATCAGCCAATCGGCAATCATTTTACACAATCAACAGCCAATCAGAATCCTTGTCTTAACAAATGATGGTAAACTTGACATTTCCCTTGAACCGACAGCGCAGTCAGGCTATATAGCTGTTTATCTAAGTGCCTTTGTGTAAATGGCTGTTTTTACAATGATCAATGGGGAAAAGCATATTGAATGGAATTGCCTTAAATTGTCTGTATACACATACCATACGTATAACCTTTTAATGACACAATTTTGTTAGCATAATTTTAATTTAAATGTCCATTGGCAGACCTAAAGAAGATTATTTTGGAAAATTTACTACTGGAATGACTGGCTCGCTTATTGAGCCAGTCATTCCAATGGTAAATTAAAAAAAATATTCTTCTATTATTGAAAATTTATCATTAGAATTGCTGTATAGACATACCATAGGTATAACCTTTTAATGACACAATTTTGTTAGCATAATTTTAATTTAAATGTCCATTGGCAGGCCTAAAGATTATTTTTGAAAATTTAGCCAGTCATTCCAATGGTAAATTAAAAAAATATTTTTCTATTATTGAAAATTTATCATTAGAATTGCTGGCTCAGTTATCTTGTCAAATATTATTTTGAATTTTCCTATTCTTTTCCAGGGATGTGAATCACTGAAGATTTTGAGTAAAGACCAACTTGTCTCATACACCAGCCATCGGTCAGTCAACAATTTTATTGAGTCCATTTCAACCGTGATTGAGAGTGAGAGCCTTACTCATGTGCAAAACTGTAAATTCTACGCCTTACAGTTTGATGAATCAACAGACAACAGTGTGACTCAAAATATTATATACAGTGATTGGTGGTAGGGTAGAAAATACATTCTTGACCCTAGCTTCATTAGAAGAAGGATGCAAGGCAGACGCTATATACAACAAAATCCACCAAGTGTTAAAAGGACAAGGCTATTTCACCTAATGCGTTAATTGGTCTCGCTACTGATGGTGCAAGTGTCATGTTGGGAAAGCAAAAGGGTGTAGTTACTCAATTTAAAGCTGCAAATCCATTCATAATATCGAACACATAAACTTGCTCTAGCTAGTGGTCAGGCAGCAAATGCAATCTCTGCTGATTTGATACCAGGACTTGATCAATGCAATCTACAAGTACTTTCATTTCTCTCCATGAATCAGAGGAAGTTACAGGACACACAAACTGTACTTGGTGAGAAGACATTGAAGTACAAGCAGACATTCTCAACAAGATGGTTGTCATTTCATTCTTCTGTTGTTGCTTTGTAGAAACATTTGGTAGCCTCATAACAATTCTGCAGTCAGATTCCGTGGAACAAAAGAACAATGGGAGGGCTCCTGGTTTGTTGAAATGTGTGGCTAAATATGAGTTTATTGCTACAACGTATTTCCTGCAGGATGTGTTGTCAGTTCTAAACAGATTATGCTTATTGCTACAGAGATTAGTAAACGTCTCTTTTGGTATGTTGACTTACCTACATGTATCTGTACATCTGTCATAAAATCTTTGTCCAGGCCAGATGGCATCTCCCTAATGGACAGACACTGTATAGACAAAGTTTCATGATTTTGCTTCTTCCCTAACCCTTTGTACTCGGATGGAAAAATTCAAAATTTTCAAAATAAAATAAATCACCAAAGATAATAAATGTTACATTTTCTAGGCCGGTTTGATGGAAGATGCTGCAGTCGTAGACAGCAACATCACCCACCAAAATTGCTGAATAGTGGACGCCAATTTCTCTGCCATAGAGATATTACAGGCTGGAAAATTGCCATCAGAGCGGTAGAAGTTATCAAACTTAGGATAGATATACCATGTTGAAAAGCAAGAAATGCGCCAAACAGATGGACCCAATCAGATCTCAATCATCTTGATTCTTCATCTAATATCTACTTTCTCGGATATATCAGATGCCGACACTACTATATGTGCTCTAACATCTATACTATTCAATATTTTGAAATGTATTTGATAGAAAGTTGCTACTACCTAAGGCAGCAATGACTGCAAATTATTTTACAAATTTCTAAACCCTTTAACCCTCAAATTTGTTCAAAGGTTTTTCAATTTTCTCAACGAAAATGTATACTTGCAAATCAAGAGACCATTTTTGAAAATTTACCACTGGAAAAACTCGCTCGGTTATCGAGCGAGTTATTCCAGTGGTAAATTAAAAAAAAAAATTTCACTTGTTCTTTGCCATACAGCAACAGCACCCAGTCAAATTAGTTTCAAAATATTCAACAGCTTAGGAATGTTTGTTTAATGATTAAATTTTCAATAGCATCGTGTTTTCAGAAAAATACAGTTTTGAGAGCTTAAGCATGCATGTCTCACAAAATACTCACACCTGACATACACAATGTATTCATGTTTAGACTCAGTACTCCGCCGAGTTCACTGCGATTCACGACATGTTTGGTTTGGACTCAAACCTCGGGAATTTGTATTTATTGATAATGCATGACGTACTCAACTATATATTCTCATAAGCATAATGGTTACCCATTTGAGAACTTATTATGTGTTGATAGGAGTCATTTCATACATGTACAAGGAAGTATAACGTCTAATGTAGATCACTTAATTCATTACTTCGTTTACAAGAAAATTCTTCCGTGAACCCTCAGCATCAGACGATTGATCTCATTGGCTAAGCAAGCAATATATATGTCGAAATTATCTTCTTTAGTGGATTGATTTGGCTCAAATTTTAACACAGTAAAACTTAGTGCCATGCATGAGGTATTCTCAACTTTGGTCTTGATCAGAAAACAAAAATGCAGAAATCTATTGTTAGAAATATATATGACAAAAGTGGGAGGGGGAAGTTCTGCAATAGATCACTGATTGCTCTTGTGTTTGCTTGTTTTTTGCAGTGTTGTCTGACATCTCGAAGTTGTTGAATACTGGCCTGGATTCAGACAGTTTGGCGGTGTGTGCTCGGCTTTGTGAGAAAGGTGTAAATCCTGAAGCTTTGGCCCTAGTCATCAAAGAACTTCGCAGAGAAACTGCACAAGTCACGGTAAATCACCCATTTTAGCTTAAGATCGTCTCGTTAAAAATTACATGTGCATGTCTTTTTGTGTCAGAAAATGAATCTAAAGCACTTTAATTTATGTCAAATCATAAAGATATATTAATAATATGGTACAGGGACATGCTGGACTTTCTGGTTTGCAATCCACTTCCTCTGGTCTTAATAAAGGATATAATCTCCCAAGGCTAGACCCTGAACAATTGACAATCCATCAATGTTATAATTTACTAATTGAATTGGATGTTGTCAAGGAATCAGCCATTAAGGAGAGCTTTTCTGAGCAAGTAGCCACATTCGTATCAGAAGCCAGAATGGGCAGATTTATGTTTCTCCCCTCCCCCCCCCCCCCCAGAAGGTGGGGAATGAGGATCAAAAGATCAATAAATTGATTGTAATGCAACTGCTCCAAACCTGTCGGACGGAATTCGACCAAATTTGGTATGTTAAGTTGCCCATATCAATGTGGAGTGCCCCCCCCCCGTCTACAGGTGTGTCTGCAGAATTGGTGTCAAAATGTCAAGAAATGTAATATAATGCAACTTCTCCGAAACCTTGGACAGAAGTCAAACAAATTTGGTATATCAGTTACCCATATTAAGGTTGAGTGCATGAGCACATTTATGTTAGGCCCTGCCCCCATGAGGGTGGGTGAAGGAGTCAAAAGGTAAAGAAACCGATTGTAATGCAACTCCTCCGAACCCGTTGGATGGAATTCAACCAAATTGGTTGTATAAGTTACCATATCAATGTGAAGTGGATGAGCACATTTATCTTTGGCCCAACCCACAGGAGGGTGGGGGATGGTGGTAAAAAGTTCAAGAAATTGATTAATGCAACTCCTCCGAAACCGTTGGATGGAATTCAGCCAAATTTGGTATGTGAGATGGCCATATATGTGTGGCATGCACGAGCACATTTACATTTAGCCATGCCCTCCAGGAGGGTGAGGGATGGAGGTAAAATTCTCAAGAAATTTATTGTAATGTTTGTGATTTACCTATATGATTTCTGAGTGCATGACAACATTGACATTTGGCCCCACCCCCGGAGAGTGGAATGGGGGTCAAAAGGTCAAAGCGATAAACGTAGGGATTTAGGGTGACATGTAATCGATCGAGCAGTCTAGTTGAGTATTATTCCATGCTTGGGTAATGGGTGGAAGTGAAGATGTATCTAGACTATCAAGATTGATTAAAGGCATGGGGAGCAGAATGTCTGAGAGAACCAGCAATATTTCCAGCTTGGACATGTTGGAGTTAATTTGTGGTCATGAATGTTCTAACAGATCCTCCTTTTGAGCTGTAATCATCAGTCTCAGTGAAACATTTAACACTGAAAATTGTGCTTCAAATAGAAGAAGTGAAGTTCATGTACTCTCAGCTGAACCAATCTATTTGTCATCACAGGGGGTCTGCACCGTACTTATTTATATGGTCTTGGCAGATGGTTTTGAAACACCACACCTTCCTACATGTGTACCCACCTAAATTTGGGTATATCAAGAGTTTAGCCATATTATTATACTCCTGATACTGTATGAGGGACCTAGCCTCGCCACCCCTCAATGTTATCAACGGGATAAGTTCTGACATGTATTTGTGTTGGAACCGTCACTGACATTGTGAACATGATGGTTCGAAAACTCCTGTTAAGTTTTTTAAAAACATTTACATCAACAAGGGGTTGTCCAATTTAAACAAAACTTCACGGAGTCATTCTATGTGATTCTTAGAACTATGCTGCATCAAAATTACATTGATTTTCGACATTTTTCCATACTTTTACATTGATTGAACTATTTCCTGGGTCTTGTTCGATCCATATTTCGAAGTAGTTTGCCCTCCACTCACAATTCTTTCAGCGCATATGTTATGGGGATACGCAATGTCACTATTTCATTTCCATGAAATCAGTACATATTCAGCAGAGTTCAGTTATCTCCCCTGAAAACATTAAAATTCTTCAAAATTTTCCTTTCCGATCCAGGTCTATGAAAGATTTAAACATACACTCGCTATTCTTTTCAGTGAATATATTTCTTTTAGATGTGAGAGACTAAGAATTTGTCCAAATCTTTAATCTGGACCAGGTCTCAGACAATTTTGTGCGTGTGTCTGTGTGTCCCCACAAAATATATGTTATAGATGGAAACCTCAGTGTAGGCTGAGGGTGAGTGGGAGGCGGAGTTCTCATTTGTGTGGTTGGAGTAAGATTGGCCACAGCCTGGCTCTCAGGAGTGTTGGGGTACATAATTCTTATTTTACCTACTACTTGGCATGTAATTGTGGTACGGGTCACCATTTATTGATTGATTAAAACCAAATTTGGTAGATATAATTTTAAAATAGCAATATTTTTAGCAATTTATTTAAATAGTGCTTGTTGGTCCTTTCACATAATTTCTTTTTAATGTAAACATGTTTGCAATTCCTTGTCAGCCAAGTGACATTTATTTATGTATTTTACCAATTTATAATACAAAGCTTTAGACAGCGCCGTGTTTAGGGCCCATAGTTGCAGGTGGCTAGCAAAGACCAGAGCGTGCAAATATTGCTGTTATACCCTTCCCTATTGCTAGAGGTGAGGGTGATTGGGGGGAGGAGGTGTGTGTGTGTGTGTGCTCGCGCACACGCATATACCCTATCGCACCACTCGACCATCTTTGGTAATCCTGTTGTGACCCTAGATAGATTATATCTAGCTTGTTAAATTGTTTCATTGCTGGATATTCAATCATTGGGTTGCATTAATGTGGAGGATCCCATTATCTCAATTGGTCTGAATGCGAAATCCAATATCTTGAAAATTAGTTTCTGGGATAAGTAATTTTTGTGGGGAGAATTCTTTTCACATTTCTTATGAATGCAAAATTCAAACTGCCCACCATGTGAGTTGAAATTTGTTTTCTGTTGGTAAGCTCATTGTAGTTTTGACTGATTGATTCACAATTTTGGAAACCCATTGGGAGATTCCCTATAAACATTTATCCAGATGCAAGCTTTAATACGACCACCATGCAGCAATTTTAATAATCAGTTTCTATACAATAACGATTGACTCAAAACTTTGCCAGAATATTAGGTCTGGTACAGGGAGAAGCCCTATGAAAATTGTTCTGGATGTGAAACCCAACATGGTCACCTATTTCCGTCTTGAAACATGACTTGCGTGAAATAAATATCAGTGTACTTGAGCACTAAGTCCCCTTACCCATTTATTTTGAAAATAATGTTTAGACTGCATCGCCTTCAAAATGTCAACCAGTCTTTTCCCTAATTACTATCTAACAATTGTTCTTGTGACATCAGTATGATCAGAGCATAGTCTATGCCCATAGTAAATATAATGTGTTTGTCTTTCAGGAATCAGATGAATCTACATCCAAGTCTTGACAATTACCAGAGCAATAGTCACTTATCGATGTAAACACATTGACAGTTAACTCCGCTTTCATAGTTTGCAGATTTGTGACAAAATGCTCTACAGGCTGGATGATGATATCTACCTCAAATCATAGGTTAACAGGCACAGCCTTCTCAGTTTCCTATCTTATGAGCATCTAGAAATGATGGCTCATAGATGAGTTATGTGTGACCATCTTTATAAAGTGTAAGTCTTTTGTGAATATTTACTACAAGTTAGCTACATGTATACATTTTACATGACATTGAATATTTAAGTTCACTATGCATATTATGCGACACATCAAACTGTAGATCCCCTGTGCTCATAAAGATTTATGGCCACTGTATGTAGTGTAGTATAAGTATGCTTGCCTTTGCCTGTGAGTAACCTATAAAGCATTTTGATATACTTTTATAACTTGTTCATTTGGTAGTTTTTACAGTCACAATATGCTTGTTGTTGAAAACTATCTGGTCAGTTTTTCCACTTCCACGGATCCTCTGTAATATGTTCTTACTGTATGTACATATTTATGTCAATTGCATGTAAAAAATAAAGTCACTGTGTCCATGCTTTCATATTGATTGTTGACTGTGTTTTATATTTTATGGAGTGCTGTAAGCACTCTGGTAGGCTAGCGCGATTATTGCCATGAGTGATTACGATCGTTTATTAGCTCACCTGGCCAGAATGGCCAAGTGAGCTTATGCCATGCTGACCATTAACTTTTAATTTAAAACGATACTCCTCATTAACCACTTGGTGGATTGCCACAGAATTTGGCTGGAATGTCCCTAGGTTTCAGAATGTGTATATACAAAATTTTGCTTGGTAAATTTTTGGGGTGAAGATCTTAGATTTTATGAAAGGTTTACAGGAAATTGTCAAAACGCTTCTCCTCATTGACCGCTTGACAAATTTCTACTTAGTTTGGAGAGAAGGACCCAAATAGGGCTAATTTTCAGAACTTATATGTAGAATTTTCATTGGTTAATTCTTTTGGTGAAAATCTTAGATTTTATGAAAATTTTACTGCAAATTCTCAACAAAAGGTTACTCGTCATTAACCACTTGGCATTTCGAACCTGGTTGGCTGGAAATACCTTATCGGGAATCAGAATTTTGATTGGTTGATTTTTTGGGTGAAAATCTTAGATTTTGTAAAAGAATTACTGGAAATTGTAAAAACACATCTCCTTAGCTGCTTGGCAGATTTCAGGAAAATGTGGCTATGTTCTGCTCCCAAACTTCTTTTCATATTTTTACTTAATCAAGTTTTGGGGTGAAAATCTAACTTTGGCTGGAAGGATTCTATAATGGTAGGTTCTAGAACTTCTATTCAGAATTTTGGTTGGTCGATTTTTTTTGCTGCCATCTTAGATTCTTTGAAAATTTTCTGGATCCATTTAAAACACTACTTAACTAATGGCCCAATTTCAAACGAAACTGGTGGAATGATCCTATGGTGGTAGGCTTCAACATATCAACCGAGAATTTTGATTGGTCAATTTAGTTGATGGCCATCTTGGTTTTTTCAAAAATTATCCATCATGTCTTTTACTCTTTAAATGCAAATGGTTCAAATGCTAGTGGTCCAGGTGAGCATCACAGGCCCTTGGGCCTCTTGTTTAAGAATAATCGTTAATACTCGATTAATCAAGCTGGGTACAAATTACCAAGATGTAGCAACAAAGGCATATCAATGACGAAAGCTGCAATGGTGTTTAGAAATGTTGATATGCAGGCCAAGAGGAAAACATTGTTCACAATGTATCACTGGAATACATGGCTCGATACTCGATCCAGTTATTCCAGTAATACATGTTCCAAAATAACCTTCTTGGCCTGCAAATTGTCATATAAATGTCAATGTTCGTGACTGCTCGCATTAAAGATTAAATTAAATTGATGTTTTCGAAATATTATATGCTGTAAAGATTATTCACAACAATTAGATTTTTAGCTCACCTGGCCTTAAAGGCCAAGTGAGCTTATGCCATGGCAACTGTCCGTTGTATGTCCATCTGTCAACTTTACCTTTAAACAACTTCTCAAGGACCACCAGTCAATTTGAATTATATTTTCCAGGAAACATCCTTACGGTATAGAGATTCAAGTTTGTTCAAACGAAGCCAATCAGTCAGTTTGGCTGGTGGCCATCATGGATGGTGGCTGATTTTTAGAAATTCCTTTAAAAATCTCCGAAACCCCTTGGCGGATCGATTCAAAACTCATGAAATATCATCTTGGGCAAGAGCTGAACCAAGTTTGTTCAAAGAAACTTGATTGGTCAAATAGTTTGGTGACCATCTTGAATGACGTAGTTTTCATGAAAACGACTTCTCCAGAACTGCTGAAAGGATCGGGCCGAAATTTGGGAGATATAATTAGGGACTAGTGGCCATTAAAGTTTGTTAAAGAGAAGTTGATATGTCAAAAAACATGGGCGCCTTGGACCAATCACAATCAAGCGTGTTTGGCGACCATTTTGAATTTTTTAGCTCACCTGGCCTTAAAAGACCAAGTGAGCTTATGCCATGGCGACCGTCCATCGTGTGTCTGTTCATCGTCCGTCTGTCCAACTTTTCCTTTAAACGACTTCTCAAGAATCACTGGGCCTATTTCAATTATATTTGGCAGGAATCATCCTTAGGGTATAGGGATCTATGTTTGTTCAAATGAAGCTGATCGACCAATTTGCTGGTGGCCATCTTGGATTTTGGCCAATTTTTTGAAATGTCTTTAAAAATCTCTGAAATCGCTTGGGGAATCGATGCAAACCTCATGAAATAATATCTAGCGCAAGAGCTGAACACAAGTTTGTTCAAGGAACCTGATTGGCCAAATAGTTTGGTGGCCATCTTGGATGACCTAGTTTTCATGAAAATGACCTCAAGAGCCGCTGAAGGATCGGGCCGAAACTTGGCAAATATGATTATGGACTAAGGGCCATTAAAGCTTGTTCGTGGGAAGTGGATACATAAAAAAACAAGGCTGCCATTAACCAATCAAAATGTAGCGTGTTTGGCGACCATATTGGATATTTTTATTTGATGGATTTTGAAGCCGAAATTGTATAGGTTTTGCAATTGTCAGATAAACAGTTTGGTAGCCATCCTGGATCTTTTTCCTGCCAAAAACTCCCATACTAAAGCAATGGGAAATTTAAAATGTCTTCTCAAGAACAACTGGGCTGATTTCAAGTAAATGTAACGGAAACCATCCTTATAGGGCATATGGATCCAAGTTTGTTCAAAGGAAACCGGTCGGCCAATCCGTTAGAAATATCTTTCGATTCAAAACTCATGAAACTCATATAGGGCAAGAGCTGAACCAAGTTTGTTCAGGCGAACTTGATTGGCCAAATGTTTCGGCAGCCATCTCGGATAACCTAGTTTTCACGAAAACGACTGAACAGATTGGGCCAAAATTTAACAGATAATTATGATTAGGACTAAGTGCCATTAAAGTTTGTTCAAGAGAAGTTGATACATAAGAAACATGGCCACTGTGTACTTGTTATACTTCTGCTCAACTCCTTATGGTTCTACTTATAGCTAATGACCTTTCTCGTCGAAATGCCTATGTTCCAGGTGAGCAATACAGGCCCCTTGGGCCTCTTGTTTTCTAATCATTTAAATTCACGATTTAAAAAATAATCCTGGTTTTCGATTTAATAATGTAATCACGCAAACCTACACTGGTGTGACTCAAATCTTCTTAGACTCCTGTTGGCTAAACATTTGGAGGCCAAGAGATGATAATAGAGGGATCCATTTCTAGCTATGTCCCACCAATTTCTAGCTAAGTTTCACCCACGCTTTGCCCATGTTGGGATCGATTGGTCCCTAAATTTCTGGAATCCCAATATCAAGGTAATCATATGGGTAAGCTGTTGAATATTTTGAAACTAATTTGACTGTGCGGTTGCTGCTATGGCAGAAACAGCACCAAATTAAATTAGTTTCAAAGTATTCATCAGATTGTTTATTAATTAATAAAGATATACAATTCATACATTTGACAAACTATTCAATGTTCATGACGGAGTTAGATACATAATTTCTTCTACTATAATAATTCTGTATCCATGAAACCTATGGATACCAGTGTAATTGTTAAAACTAATGGGTTTAACCTGTTAATGGTCAAATTTGGTCATGAAAATCTCAATGTTCATTTGCAGACCAAGAGAAGACTTGGAAAATTTACCACTGGAATGACTGGCTCAGAGTCTTTCCAATACCGGCAGTAAATTGTCAAAAACAGTCTTTCTACAAAATGGACATTTCTCAAGACTGGCAGAAGCGGGCTTTGGCTGGCGTGACCATTAAAGGGTTAAATATGTTCCAGATATATTCATTGCGTATTTAAATCATCTCAAAGTTGTAAACATGAATGCAGCTGCGCAGACATTATATGGGCTTAACACATGCTTGTGTCAGTAGTCATGTCCAAACACTGGGATTTTCACAAAGTGGACATGGACATGTACTACGACAGGCCAGTTGCAGTGAAGATGAGCTATGAATAGTGAGACTACTACTTGCAGACACCAAGCTGAAAGTACGAGTGAATTCTGTAGAGTTTGAGACATCAACCGGCTCCCAACATGGAAATGGTCTATCCACTGTGCTGCTGCATTGAAATCTGTGCAGGATAATTCCACAAAACCAAGCTCTACGGTGTCCATACTGAGTATGTCACTAAAAATGGAATATGTCGACGATGTGGACTTCATAGACAAGGAAAAGAAACCCCTTGACGAACTTCCCACAATAGCTGCAAGCAAACTAAAAATTTAGAATCTCTATAAATTAATCCAAGAGAAAGTTCACCCACATATACCTATCTACAAAGCATTAAACTAAAGAAAATGATGATCCACTTTGTGGCGGCGAACCATGGAGCAAAAGTAAAATCCTGGCTCACTGCTTTGCAGTACTGCTGACATTGCTGCACGCTGCGTCATGGGCAGTATAGCTTTCCAGTCCTGGAAGCTAAGGCTTCGTAGATCAAAGAGGCCCTTGACAAAAAGACTATGTTTATAAAATGCAACCTGCGTTTCGTTGATGCTGTATAACTGTAACAGCTGGGCAGCTCCAAAGGCAGCTCTAGACAAACGTGATGCCTGCCGTTGCAAACACTTACGCACCATCACTAGACATCGATGGTCAGGCAGGATAATTTCCAATGATACACTATACAAGATGTAAAATACATCGCCGCTGTCTGCAAAAGTCGCCCAGCAAAGATAATCCATGTTTGGCCATGTGCTAATGATCCTAGAAGACACACCTGCACAGAGACTCTTGAAATTTTGAGTGCCAGCAAATATAAAGCCAAGAGAGGATGTCATTACATAAATTTGTTAAGCATGCTACGAGTTAACTTCAAGAAAGCAGGACTCGGTACACTCAAATCAAGAATGATCCTGAGGAAGCTTAAGATTTTGGTGGAGGACAAGACACAGTGGTCAAAAGCGAAGACGGACTGATTGCAGCTGTAGGATCTCTACTACTACAGTAGTCATACATCATACATGGTTGCAAACGTCTGTGCTATAATAGTTCATTGTATACACATTTTATTCCAGTCCTTATTTGTGCTCTGCTATTGGGATGAAAATCAAACTATATGGCTTGGAAACCAAATGAGCATGTCTGAGCACGCACCATGCAGCATACTTGGCATTACGGTTTTAAAAACAATGTTATTGAGGCAGCTTTATCAGAAATGTAAAACAATGACAGACTGACAGACATGTGCTTGTGATGACCTGCAACTAAAGCATTTTCAGCTCACCATTGTATTATACTGTATGCGATGGCATCCAATTTGGGTTTTGCATTTAATTCTGCAATGGCTGGACAGTCGACTCTCAGGCATTTGCTCACCAAACTTAGCTTTATTGTTGCATCTATATCAATATTATATAGAAGTCGGATCATTGTGTCCAGTATTTGCAGCCCAGAGGCTTTGTCATTTAACGATAAGTTTTGCATTTACCTGAAGTTATTTAGGTAACTATGTTGAAAGACGGTCAGTTATTTGGAGAACCATTTGGCAAAGTTGGATTCTTTTTTAGAATAATCTGACTGAAACTTGTTGTAGCAAGTGTTTCATTCAAACCTTTCTTCAGATGGTGATATTTTGAAACAATAACTATGGACTCATGCAGGGGGGGGGGGAGAGAAGGGACTTTAAATGATTCTTCTCCCCTGTATGAGTTCTGTGTTTTGTTTTCCCTCATTCTGGCACTCATCAGTCTGTACACCCAAAAAGCACTGAATCATCAGCATGTGTTCCTTATTCTGAGTGCAGTATTTCCAGTGAGCTGCACAAAATATTGTTGATAATGCGAAAAGGTGTCCATTTAAAGAACACTCAATTAATGTTATAAAAGCTATGAAAGCTTTCATAAATTAAAGAAAGGACAGGAATTCTAAATAAATTTGGGACTATTAGCTTATCTGGTTAGAAAGGCCATGTCAGCTTATGCTATGCCATGTTGACCGTCCATCCATCAACTCTGCTTTAAAACATCTAAATCGCCTGGCGGATTTTAACCAAATTTGGCGGGAAGGATATTATGGTGGCATGCTTCCATTCAGAATTTTTGGTTCATCAATTTTTTCCGGTTCTTGGATTTTCTGAAAACTCCAGAATCCTTGAAAGTGAACCTTCTTAATCAATGACCCAATTTCAAACAAACTTGGGTGGAGCAATCCTATGGCCATAGGTATTAACATTTAACGACTGCTACTGATGATTCCCTACATTGGAGTATTTTGGTTAGAGCTCCGTTTGGATAGAAGCAGACACCGATGTTAGCTATCTGCTCCCCGAGGGCCTTTTTGTATGACATTTGAGTGTCAGTGTCACTGAGGAGCTTGGGTATGTCGTAGGTGACTCTACCCTCTTGCTTGGTACAGTGTTGTACATTAGACAGAGATGGTTCACCTGAAGGTGTGTAGAGACTGGCTTATGGTCAGAATGGAGATCTGCACCTCCATAGGAGCGAGCATCCTGATGTAGGGGCCTAGTGAGTCTGTTTGGGTGAAGACTGCTGTTGTAGCCTTAAAGCCAGTTGGGGCTTTGTGATCAGTAATGTATCCTGTCCATGTTGTCAGATGACATAATGGGTGTTTGAAAGCCCTATTTGTGGTAAATAGGCCATTGGAACTGACGAATTCTACCAGTGCATCTCCATAGCTGTTGTCCCGAATTCTTGTCCACCTTGCTTAGATTACTGATCCTTGAGTTGAAATCTCAATACATGAACAGTTGCCATCTGGCTGGGATAGTAATGGCGAAGATCATTTCTGTATAGAAGGCATTTAATATTGATGTATTCCCTTTGGCGTAATCAGTAGTTGGGCTATATGCGTTAACTATGTGACACTTAGTGAAGGGTCGATTGTATGGCGATCACTGACGTATCCGAAACTAATGACATGGTCCAAAATCCTTGTACCAATTACAAAACCCAAACACTTGTATGTGGCTTATTAATGCTCTATGAGCATTAACTTGTAACGTTCCATGAGCATTAACTTTTGACTTGAGTTGCTGGCCCATATAGTCTGCATCTAAAGTTTGCCTCTTGGATGTTGCAGTCAGCCCACATACATTTTACGTTGGGATGGTAATCTCCTGAGAAGATTGCTCTGTCTGAGGATGTGGAACACAGTTTCTAGTTTTGAGGTTAGACAGAGTTTCCTCATGCAGATTTCAGCAAGTCTTGATGACGTTAATTTCCCAACAGAGTTTGTTGCTTACGCTAAAAGAGATACGGTTTCAAAAATGCACTGACCCACACAAATTGTAGCAAATGAACGGTCCACCAGACATATGCTACCAGATAGACTAGACAGTTTGCGGGGTCCTTGTGGTTGGTGGTAATTTAGATTACCAAAGAGCTGTAATGTCACCTAGTGCTGCACGGTTGTCAGAGGAAGTATACTATTTAGGGCCTAAAACGCAAGCACACATTTACCACACATACACAAGTCTCCACGCACACGCTACAACTGGTGGCGGTGGTGGTATGTGGGCACACAATACCACACTAATATTTGTGCTGATCCTATATTGGGATCCTTTCCAAATCTGATTTCTTGATCTTTGCCATGTGTTGAAACCGAATGACCCATATTTGGTCTGCTACTCCCAGTTAGTACAGTACTGCATTTCTCTCTGATTATGTCCCCCTATAAATATATTGGGATTATATGGCGTTTGCTTTGTCCCTCCATTCTGGCTTTTATTCCTGTATGGTAACGAGTTCTATTGAAGGGATGGTTACGAATCTGGCATGGGAGCTTGTCCTTGGTGCTTCGAAGAACCCTATCGATTTTTGCGCAAAACGGTTAATGTCACAGTTACCTAATTAATTACGTAATATTGTTTCCGAATGATAACTCAAGTTCTATTGAAGTGATCTTACCAGACTGGCGTGGGAACTTTTTCCTTGGTTGTCCGAAGAACCCTATCGATTTTGGCGTCAAAGGTCAAGGTGACAATGACCTAATTAATGATGTAATGTTGCATTTGGTCTAGAGCAATATAGATTTGGATTTGCTGCAGGTGTTCAGAAGTTCCACTAAAGTGTTATTGGTGATCCGTACGCATAGTGGTCTTATTTTAGTGTTTTTCTTTGAAATATCTCAAATTTAGCGAACATCAACAGTTTCTCTATATAGTGGTAGGCTCAGTCTATCTTACAGGTGAATTATTCCTCACAGTGAGGGTTCTCCACAACTAAATTTTGTATAATAGAAATATGCATGTTGATGGATGGCCCAGTTTGGTTGTAGTCCTCGTGTTGATCAGGGTAATGCAAAACAAGTTAGTCACACCATCACCAATTTGTATTTATATAAATAGATAAGTGAAATATATAGTTCATAAAAACATTAATTTTGTAGATTATTAAGAATTATTTACATTTTTGATAATGGCTAAAATTACTGAATGCCTTGTATGTACAGCTTTGAACTGAGTGTCATCATACGACTTAAAACAGAGTTTTAGCTTATACGCTCACGATTTGTGTGTCTGTCGCCTGATGTCTGTCAACAATTGTGGCACGTTTTGCCATTTGTTGATGGATTAAAACCAATATGTTCCTTTAGGCAATATCCATTTGGACTATGGAGCTGAAGTGGTCACACCTTCAAATAGCGGGGTTGTTATTACACCACCAACATCTATACTCTTCAATCACTATGTGACAGAGTAAAGTTGACTCAACTTTCAGGCATCATATTTTGAAAATATTCTTTATGGTACTTACCCTGATGCTGGAGCCTGCTAGTAAATCCATGTATAGAATCTGGTACCACAGGATAAAGTTTAATGCTATAAATTGTTTTTGTCATTTGTTGATTGTTCTTGTTTTTATTTAGTTACTTATTAATTTCTACCTCACTGAAAAATATGAAGATGCATTGCTTACAATAATATCTGCATTACCTATGCATTATGATGTGCTGTGTTTTGGGCCCAGCATTGAGCACAATGAGCTAATCATGTCACTCAGTATGTCATGGATTAGAAGAAAGCAGCGAGAATAACAATATCCCCATTTCAATGCAAGAACTCTGCGCCACCATGATGCCATGATACAACAATTGCCTATATAGGACATTGAGCTGATCATGTCACCCAGTATGTCATACATTAGCTGAAGGCAGCTAGAATAACAATAGCCCCATTAATTCAATACCATAACTCTCTGCCACCATGATGCCACATGCAACTTAATAATTTACTCTGTAGGACAATGTTCTAATGAACAGGCTCAAGTAGGCATGTGGATTAAGTGTAGTATAACTGTGAATAGCCCCACAGCTAATTAGCCCAATCTCCTTTTATCTACTGAAAGACACTGAGTGAATTAAGTTTGACACTGGCAGCTAAAGAGAGAGTAATTTTGTAAATGAAGAAATGATAGTTGGACATTTTGAAAATAAACATTCTGCCGATCTGCCTTAAAGCAGCCACATCTAGCAACCGGGTTGTTGTCAAAATGATCACCAGATCCATAGGCATTAGAATTAGGAACACAAAAAGTCATGTGTAAATGCTTTGTCTAAGTGTGAGACTTAATCCCCAAACCCCGAGAGGAAAGGACTACTGAATTTGTTGTTTGTTGTGATGCTGACAAGGAACTATTAGTGTCAGAGTGACAGGTCGTATTTACAGTTTGACAACAAATTGCTGTAAAAACTTACTCACCTGCCAAAAGTCACATGACCAGTGATGTCAACCGGAATATGATATAAGTTGGAATTTTTCTGGTAATATTCAATTCTAATCATCCAGAGAAATACCAGTTTTGTACTTATTCTGGATTGACTGCCACTACTTTGTCTTTTGATTCAGAAACCCACGAAGAGAACACAAAAATTGTTACAGATTAAAGAAACCCTAAACCACAAATATTGAAAAACTACCCCCATTATAACTACATACTAAATTCAATCCACACACATACAGCCCCAGAAAAAATGTACTCCTATCTTTTAAGTCTCATAACATAAGAACCTCAGCTCCATAATTCAATTCTAGGCTTTTAGATAGTCTGAGTCTGCTCTGACTCAACCCTACCCTGTGACAGATATTTGGACAGACTGACAAGTTGACTCCATGTAAAGGACTCCTAGATTGAGTAAATGCTTTTTCTCAAATAATCCTGATTCATTTCCATTTTTTAACGATGGTAGTTTATATTATATGAAATTACCAATAAACATCATTTCTTAGTTCCATTTTCCCTTCCTTTAAAGGCCTCTGTTGGATTTATCCCTTATTTTTCAAGCATTTACTTAAGTTTTTTTAAGAAACACGCCCGTCAGTCTGTCCAAATATCTGACACAGGGGCGGGTTGAATCAGAGCAGACTTGGACTAGCTTTTAGAGTGAATTGACTCCCTTATTGTCAAACCTAGACTGGCACCAGTCTAAATAGCTGTGACTGACGTATGTCACTGCGCGTGCTTACACTTGCAAACAGAAAGGATAAGGAGCACTTATAATTTCTGCCTTACAGTGCAGAGGTTGAAAAGTTCTAAGAAAAAGTTTACACTTATCTCATGGATTATTACATTAGGGTTTCATCTTTAGTCATCTTTACGCCTCTAATGAAGTCTTTGATCAATAAGTTATGATTTCTTGATTTACTAGTTTTATATGTTTGCAATTTATTTGCCAGGTATCTGTATATGGAATTCCAGCCTCGTTGTGCTCACCCCTACAGCAGTAGGGTAAGAAATGTCAATTTATTTTCACAAAGTTCAGTGGCGTAATGTACAAGTCACACACAGACAGGTTGACAACGTAAATACGTGTAGAAGCGTGCAAAACTAATGTTTATAATGAGATATTCCATACATAATGTTAATGGGCAGACGTATCGGCAATCCTTGGAGCAGTACATGTATATTGTTCTATCAGCTTTGTGCACGCCAGATGCTGTGAATAGCAAAGAAGGACCTTTGCTATTTCAAGTGAGTTTGTGGAGGAGAGCTTATATGTTGGCTCGACAAGAATTTTTGTATGGTTAAGGACCAGTTGAGTGGTATTTTCAGACTCGTTTGTTAGCTTGCTAATGAAATCTACATCGTTTTCCAGGTAGAGTATAGAGAGGATTCTTTTCAGATACAGACCTGCAATCCTCCAGCCTTACACAAGAGGCGATGAAGTGAGTTGTGTCTTCTGGAGCAGCATGACAAAGTGGACATCCTTCCACGTCCAAGTGCTGGTTGAAGCGTGCATGGTTTGTCTGCAGTTTGTAGGTGCCTGTTAGTTGTCTTGCTTTGATTGCAGCTCTTGTGACCGCAGATATGTTCCTTGAGGAAATCTCTATTTGCCATATGAATATGAAGTAGCCACGACTTGAAATAAGGGCCATAACTCGGGCCATTTAAAGCATTTTAATTATTGAACCCTATAGGGAAAATAATCTGGCACATTACGTAAATTGGTAATGGACTAAAACAGATTTGTCAGAAATGATCCGTTCGTACACTTCAATCAAATGGCAATAGTGTCAGGGATGGCTTCCCCATTGAATCAACCAAATTTACACAAGAACTGACGTCTTTAAATTTGTAGCTTGCAGGTGTACGCGCTGGTTCATTATATAGCTCCGCTCCGTTGCACCGCATGTACAGGATGCACAGGAGGGGTGGTTAGTGTCAGTTCTCAGTGTTACGGATCCTGTATTGCGACTCCGGAAGGTACAAAGACTGGCTTCTAGAGCCGGTGGAATGATAACGTTCCAGTAGGGCCGTGCGGCCATTGCCGCCGAGATTGAACCACATGGTCTCATCCCAAGTGTTCGTGTCACCGGTATGTCAGTCCATAACCTAATTTAAAAGTTTATAATAATAATTAAAAGTAAATAACTACACAAACAATGGTACTCGTTTGCTAATAAATAAGAAAAATAATACAGTACATAGAACCAAACTGGTGTTTTTTCTATGTGGGCTCGCCGAACGTACCTCCGATTCGTAAATCCTGTGAGATATCCCCGCAAGGGAGCATCCTAATGAGGCTACTTAAATAGTTTAATATAAACCAATTATACCCCTAACACACACAATAATATTGTTGCGAGAGGAAAGTGCCTTGCGCGGGCCTCCGTCACAGGAAAATGCCTTCAACGCTGAAGCAGAGGAAAAGAGCTGGCAAAAAGGGCCACTTTTTGTTCAAATAAAGTTATGTGCAGTGGTTCAATCCTAGTGAAACTATAATTAATGTGATGCACGCTGGTTTACGTGAAGACGGGATGGATGATTTCCGAAGAATTCATAGGTCACCGTCTTATGTAGGTCCAAAGATACTGCATTGGTAGTTGCCGCTTTTATTTATGCTGGCCTTCTGCTAAATTCTAACCTACCATTTAGTTGTTAGATATGCTTCCAAGCGTTGGCCGCAAGTGGCAGGGATTCCTACCTATCTTCTGACACATAAGTCTAACAGGCGAAGATGCCCAGCTTCACTAAGGCTGCCCCGCATAGCATCTTCCTCAGAAAGACAGCATGCGTACATGTTATGGAATGGACGGTCCCGAATCACATGACGACCCAGTCACGTATCACCCCGCAGCCAAATATAACATCACTAGGACAGTACAGTTCACATAAGCAATTTTAGAAAGCGCAATAGCATTTTTATGGTGTGGAGTAAGAGGCAGATATCCATCGCTAGTGACCTTCCCGTGAGGGCGTGGTGCATCCGAAGACCGCACCCAGTCACCATACCGAGTTGGATGGAGATCTGCATCTCGTCCGTCACCTGTGTGTTACGGAACTAGCATTTTACCTGTCGCTAGGGTTATGTTGCAGAATGCCCAGTGATACATAATATAATTTCTTTTCGCATTGCTTCCTACCTTGGCAGGAGTATCTAAACTAACTGGTATCCGAAGATACAGGGGGAGTGTGTGCGAAATCGGCACTAGTTTTCACCGCTCGGAAACCCCAATAGTTTCCCAGAGTCGGATCCTACCAATGTGTCGATTGGGAGTCCAGACAATTGTTACGCCTTGCGGCTCGAGGAGTGTAGAAAGAGACAATCACTCGATATTAACAAGAGGCCCTAAGGTATTTCGCCAATTTATACAATCTAGCCGGTGTGCGGTGTTACATATCCGTTACAGCCGGAAAAGAGGCGTACACAATGTCTGTTACGGAGAGATTGTCCCTAACTACTTTTAACCTATCCTATCAACCTAGAATAGCCAGATTTAGTCGGTCACATGTCAGGCTCGAGCAATGTGAGCATGATCAGTGACCTTAGTGTAAAATTGATGCTGGTGGAAATAGTGATGCGGATATAATGTTGCTGTATGGTATAGCCTAGCATACTGCGTCCTGGAGTTTTTATATAAACAAATCAAAATAACTAGGATGGCTAATTGCCATATACATAACTAACTAGTACAGTGCTAACATTATATTTGGACCTTACAGCGCTTGTTAGTTGTAAGCACACAGAAATAAAGATAAGATGTACAGTATGAAACAGAAAATATAAAAATGCGGTGTCTCGACCGCGAAAGCGGTCTCTCGACCACGAAAGTATCTATTTGTCATCAGTACCTATTACGGAATTAATGAATAGTACAAAAGTATAGTTACCTGCGTACCTATTGGTCATTGGTAAAGTAAGAATTCATGAATCACTGAATTTGATGCGATACTGATGAGTAGCGTGAGGTGGCACGATTCTGACGTTGCTGGGAAGATTTCCGCCGGCAGACTCTTGATGCGGCTCACTCTCAAGACGGTGAAGAAGAATGATTGTAGAAAGATGTCCATTTGATGGGTAGAATAGCTCTTACATAATAGCTATTACAGTGGTAATTAAATATGCATGTACATAACTGGGTACACCGTGCAGGATATGTCACATAGCTCTTGCGATGCATCGGGCAGAGTCCCACCAGACTGTGGACTAAAAGTTCATTAAAGCACACGACAGGCTGTGCGGAAGTTTGACACCACTTTTCAGCGTGGTCCGGAAGATACGGCAAGTTATCCATCAAGAATCACCGCGGCTCTACATCATGTAGAATTTACATCAGGCCCGCAAGGCCCATCCACAAAGAAACTCCTCTGTGAGTGTTCTGGAAAGGGAGTTCTTATTTAGTTAGTTGCCCTCAGATGGCTGTCCGAGAGCTTACAAAAACTTGATGCAGATCTAAGGTTGCTCACCGGTGCAGGAGATCTGAATTCCGAAGGGCACTGCTGCGGTGTAGTTTACCACAGTCAGTAAGCAGTTAGCCCATGTCTAGCAATGCGCTGGTTCCTCAACCTTGCTGTCGTGTCGGCTGTTCCTCGCCGAGTGCTCTCGATTCTTGATTTTGGCTCATTTTATACTACTCGTGACGTCAGAGACAGGATGCCCCAGCCAATCAGCGGGCGAGCAGTAGCCAATCAGCGTGCAGCTAGAAAGGGTGACGTCGCAATCACTTGATCAGCGCATTCCCTATTCACTTAATACATACACGCGATTACGACAACAAAGCAATATTTTAAAAATAATTTAAGTAAGCCATTTGTGGATAACTCGGCCATTTCAGGTCCGATTTTAAAAAGGTAAAAAGTTCTGAAATCCTCGTTTCATTCCGGTCCTGACCGCTACCAAGGACGACGAGAATGGAGTGGTTTGAAGAAATCACCCGTACCAACGTACACTATGAGCATACACTCTCCCAATACTGACACAAGTTTCCAGGGAAGCTCTGACACACGCTATGCATTCTTACAGACTTAGCCATTTTAGCGAAACCTCTCATAGGGCTTTATACACGCGTACTATCATACCCAGGGCGGCATGCTTGGAATGTACCTGGAGCAGTCGTCCCGTACCCAGCCTAGCTGGGACGGTCCGTCCCCATCCGGCCGATCCGTGACAAACGATCAACGCACATCGGATCGAAAGCACAGGAGCACGCTAGACGAGAATTATAGACTTCCCGAGTAGGTGCATAGCCGAGATAAGTAGTGTGACGCGAGAGACGCTTAGTTTATCAGAGAAGAGCACATAGAGGTGCGAAAGAGTTCGGGAGGGAGTCATACATTTAGTTTTGATTTTTGGTCTCGTATTTATTTTTCCAAGCCTTTTCTTTTTTTGTTTTTATTTTGTGGTGCGTGCTCTTTATTGAATTACTACCATAATTAAGGCTAAGACAATAGATAGCTCGCATGGGCATTCTCTCGGTGACGGATAGTTAAATTTTCGCCAAGAATGCCCAAGCTCCAATGTACCTGAATCAAGATAAGTTATAAAAATATAATATAAGAAAAAGACATGTTTTAAAACAAACAGTAATAATATCACAGTAATATGTAATTAACTATGCATACCGAGTATATGCAGGTATGCATACAGTGCGGCCCGGTTTAGCAGGTACGCATGGATAGCTCTTGCTATCCACAATCCGTCTCGACGTTCTGAGGCGAGAAGAAAAATAATAATAAAAATAGTATTTAATAACAACGAAAAACTGGTTCATCAGGCGGCCCCAGCAATAGCTGGGATGGCATGACGTGAGTAAATGGCACGCTACGGTGTGTTGTGTACTTACGTCGCACATGACGTGTTTACAACACGGGTATCCGCAGCAATTGTTTTGATGAGACAACTATGCAATAATTTTGTGTAGCTGTGTAGGATGACCGTAGTCAGCCAAGGGACGGGGTTTCAATTTTAAAAACATATCTAATAATAAGAAAAGTATTGCAAAAATAAAATAATAATAATTCTATCGCACACCTATTCACACAATCTGCTGCATCCATGACAATAATGTCCACAAAAGTCTGCTGAGAAATTCCCCCAACGAGTTTGGGTCCCACAACTCGTGTTTGATGGTCGTGTTGGGTGGTCTTCTGATGTGGATATTTCATTATCTATGTTACTAATGTCGGTGACACTTAAGTTCAATGAAACTGCAGATGAGTTAACGGATGCACTTGTGGTGGTGACGATTATGAGTGTAGTTCTGACTGGTGTATTCTCCGAAATTGCTGACATCACTGTTGTCGTGGTGGTGCTTGCTGAAGGTTAGCCGAATGATGCGATGATGCTGTGTGATGATGCTGCTGCAATGATTGCGGTTAATCTAATTTTAACAGCCTTGATCAGCTTACTCGCGGACGTTCTGGGAATCGCTTGGATCTCAGGTTGATGGGTTATTCTGCGCTTTCCCGTGTATAGTCTGTCCGGCATAGTAGTCTTTCTGATGGCAGGATCTATGGAAATAATGGTACTGCTTGTGGATGTTGGTGTGCTGGTATGCGGATCGGTGGTGGTGATGACGGCTTCTGTGTGACTTACCTCCTCATCGATAACTAAACTGAGCAGAGATATTGAACTGTTTGAAATGTCCTGTAAAACTGGATCATGGATTTTCACAGGAGTTGTTATCACTACCGAAATTGGCTGTCCTATCACAGATGCAGATGGTGTTGTAGTGCTGTCTTCTGCCGGTGTTGTCACTGAGGGTGCTGCCGGTGCAGATACTACAGTTGGTGTGTTGCAGATGCGGATGGTAGAGCTACTCGCGGAAAGTCAGTTTGTCGTCGTTTGGTGCATTTTATCTTGGTCATTTTTCACGTTGGAAGCATGGTAATTGGAAGTCTATTTTCGAAACGGTCAACGAGGATATGTATACCTTCATTTTGCTCACCAGGCTTTAATGTCACAACTAACACATGATGCTTAAATGATAACATGTGTGTTACACCGTACCGAGTGGTTGAATACAGGCACTTACAGTCCGCACAGAATGCTCTCTGTAGTAGATGGTCGTCATTGATGTGAAGCTTCAAGTCTGAGTTTCTAGAAAACGCACGCTTGCACGGCTGTGCGATAAAGCAGTACACAGATACTTCTTTCTGATGTGAGCAGGTGCCGATTCTTCTGAGCTGTCGGACAAGGCGAGATCTTCTGCAAGTGACATATTATTCCCACATGATGGCTATTTACGGAACTGCACTAACCTAACTAAACTTTCCTAACTCTTCATAACTTTCCTGGCCAATATAACATAAAATAATAAGAAGACAACAGCAGAATTTGGTTTGTGACACGAAAGTAGCTCAATGCTCGATCTTCCCTAGTGTCGAGTTTGACCAAGAAGATGAAATTTCAGTGCGCGCTTTCCTCATTTTTTACATTTTGGTGACATCACAGGAGGGTGGATGACCACACCCGAAAGTTTTAGTGTGAGACGGTCCCGCCAAATATGGAAATATTTAACTTTTATTCTCCTGGAGTCGGATTATATATTCCCGTCGTAGGAAGAAGGCAAATATAAATATAAGAAGGTAGGATAGTCGCTTTCATCCCCACTTGGCAGGAAATCGGGTCTCCGATCAATGTTAAAATCTGGAACTATTTATTCCTGTGGATGCTCACCTTTTAATTAGCGTGAAGCGGTTTTTCAAGTTGGATGCTTATAAACTCGCCTGTTCAAATTTCAGGCTGGAACACCCGAGGGGGTGTGGGAGAGCGTGATGATGTCAGCGGCTTGTCCCCGACTCACCATCTCTCGCCTCTTCCATCACGCTGTGGTAGTCGCGTGTAGGGCTGTTCTTTTGCTTATAGGCTTTGATCCAATTTACCAGAAAATAGAAGTGATGATCACGTTATTCTTGTTTTGAAAGCATGTGGTTGATCGGAAACTTCGGCAATCTGTATATGAGTGGAGTTTTGATGCTGCTGATTATATGTATTGGAAAATGGAAATATGTTTTCTTTATTGTGTTCCTTAGAACAGCATCCCTTTATATGCGTGTGATCGTACGCATGCGCCGCCTCTCGTGTGTAGTAGATTTATTCCATCCCGTGTTGATCAGTGGCTGGAACATGTAGGTATGGGAATATTTGAAATTCTCCACGATGTTATACTGTCTAAATGTGTATGCTGCATCATCAGCCCGCGCGCTAATGATTTGTCTACATGGTAGAACAGCTGTGTTCTCAATCAAAATTAGGACAGTATAGCTAACTGTAATTTATTGTCTGGTTTAAACAGATCCATGTCTTGCGGAAATCCAAGTCTACTGACCCCGCCAAGCTGGACTGTATTTACCGGGTGGGTGGACTGCCAAGCATCCTCCTCTTTGTGTAGGACTAGTCTCACCTCACCTAGACCAAACTTAATTATCACAGTACAGCTCGGAAAGTGCATGCCTCAGTTTACAATTTACAATAGCATTGTATGGAGATTGTGATACAGTCATCCTGAGTGTCTGTGTCTCAGTCATGTTGGTGAATTTGATTGATACGCGTGGCTGCTTATCTGCGGATGATCTTGGGCTGTTGTGAAGTGTCAAATTTGTATTGCAGTGGGACGGGAATACTGCATGCTTGTGGTGTCAACTTTATCAGACATGATGTATTTCACTCTGTAATGGCTAAGTCCAAAGACGGGACAGAGTTACTTTAGAGCGCGGATGACCAAGAAGGGAGCTGTTGTGACTTGAATCAATCCATTATCGAATTTCCTACTCGATACCGATGACAGACTGCGAGCATTTTGCTCTCTTAATAATATTGACTGTTATTACGTGTGATTGAAGTGTAATAGTTTAGCTGTTTACGTACGACATTTCCTGGGGGAAGGGGGGGGGGTGTGGGGGTTGGGGCTGGGGGAATCCCCTGTAGCGCGTACTGTAGATGGCTGCGGTGCTGTTCTTCCTTTCCATATGATCAGGATAAAGGGGTGTTTGCGGAAAATGTTGATTCGTGTTGATGATGGTCGTGTTCTGTTGTAGGGAAGTCAGGGTTGTTGTATGAAACTGGCGTAATGCGAGGTGGGCAGATCCAGGTTTCCAAGCTGGGGAATGCAGAGTCTGTTGCTGTTGTGGAAAAGTCAGGTTGTGGAGGGTGATGAGCTCCCCACATTCGTGCAGGAGGGAATGTTACGGAAAAAGGTGTCTAACTTTTCCTGTTACAAAAGCTAGGTTCATGCTATCTATGTTGTTGGCGATGTTGAATGTCTCCATTACACCTTTTATATAAGCGGGTAAATATGAAATGTTCGCGCAATGATGAATTGATGTATACAGCCTTGCGGGCACGTGTGTTCTGTATGTTCCTGTATTTCTGTGTCTTGGTGTGATGTTCTGACTGCTCACGTGAGGGGTTGGGGTGGTTTGAGGGGTGCTGTGGGGGTGGGTGGGTGGGGGGGGGGTTGGTTGGTAGGGCAGTTGTGGTCGGGGATGCCATTTGGATGGCGAGGGTCATCTCCCATTACACGACGTTTGGGACTCTGTCATAGGTTTTAAGTACCAGGAATATTCGAGCCGAGAGTCTGCTGAACAGGCTGCTTCCCTGCCCACCACCAGGGGGGGGGGGGGGGGGGTTGCTGTGGTTCGGGATGCCACCTCTGTAACAGCTGACTCTCTCATATCTGAAGATTGACAGTCAACAGACGACGAGTGGAGTGTGAAATGGACCTGACCAGTGATTTCCGAACTTGGTGCATGGAGACAAGAGATGCGAGTTGGAGTGGGGGTGGTGGTGCTAATGGATGGGGCGCACCTTGAAGTTGGGGTGGTCTCGCGATATGATGGCTTGGAGGGGTACACTGAGTTGTGCGGTTTTGCTGTTCTTCAAAACACGCCAAGGCCTCATCAAGCCTCTTCACTTCCATGCTATTTATTACATATTCCACCCCACAGGAAGCATGGCCCGGGGCAGCCTCAGCTTCTGCTTGTGGTAATAGCATGAAGTGGGTGGGAATGGGAAGAGGTCGGCGGCGGAACAACTTTTCCGTCCTTCCCCTTGGACAGCACAAACGAGAAAGTCTTCAGATACGACTTCCCAGATCGTGTAAACCCGCTCTGAGGAGGGAGAGGGCAAGTACATATCTCATCATCGTCATCAGCATTAGTCATATGTTCACCAGACTCCTGGCTTGGTAGGAGAGGGGTCGAACTGGCACCGCGGTGCTCTGGACTAACGTCGGGAAACTTGTTTCCGTAGGAACATCTGTCTGGGTACTGGTGTCACATGGAATTCCCAGTCCGAGCTCTAGCACTGGGTTGTCACTGACACAAGGTTTAAGTCGATCGAAGTGGAAGACTGAGGTCAGGCCATCCGAGGTGTGGATATGGTAGGTCATGTCCGACTTCTTAGCTACTACCACATAGGGGCCTTTCCACTGGTAACTCAGTTTACTCGGCACGTTTGCAGAACGTCACGAATCGTGAACCCAAACCATCTTTCCCACCTCATACGGGTCTCCATGCACCCGCCGGTCATGCCACGTTTTCTGACGCCGGTGTGCAGTGGATAATGTTGCTCCCACTATCTCCATTTTACCAATTCCAATTCCAATTCCACCTCAATTCATTTTATCAATTCAAATTCCAATTCCGTTTCCACATCAATTCATTTTATCAATTCCAATTCCAATTCCACCCAGAAAAGTTCCATTCCGATTCCATTTCCATTTGATCAATTCCAAGTCCAATTCCATACCAATATTTACTTCTGATCAACATTGTTATATTTTAGCCATTTAATTCCCATGAGTGGCCAAGAAAAACTAGATATATCATTAGCAAATGTCCATTTGCAGGATACGTGAAGACTATTTTTTAAATTTAACAATGCAATGACTGGCTCAGTTATGGAATCAGTCATTCCACTAATAAATTTTCAAAAATAGTCTCTTAGCATACATATGATCCTTCCTCAGGACCAGTGCAGAAGGCATTTTTGTATGTAGAGTTTGAATAACACCTCTAGTCCAGGTGTCTGTGTTTTAAAAGCTGAGCCATTTCACAGAGGGGGGTTGTTCAATGCTTCCTTTGTTGTGTAGGAGGGTATAATTACAGGGCAATTAGCTTGTAATGTACTGCTTTTTTTCACCCATTTCATTCCATGCAGATGATAGTTATTACTTTACTGAACACTATTGCTAACATCTTGATGTTTGTAACATCTTGATGCTTGTATGATTTTAAAGATGGCATGATTTCATAAAGATGAAATCCCATTTCCAGCAGATGCAGAATGAAATAAGTTCAAGATCAACAGCTTTGATTAAATAAAGGAGGTACAAAGCTCACATAGGATAAAAGGCTTAATTTGTCGCTGGTCATGGAGAATTGAGTTAATTCAATAATGTATTAAAGGTCATAGCATTTATCAGGTCTTTATTTTGTTAATTCAGAGAGCGAGATTAATTTTTTTTAATTTACCACTGGAATTACTGGCTCAGTTATCCATCTAGCCACTCCAGTGGTAAACTTTAAAAAATAGTCTTCCATTGGCCTGCCAATGCACATTTCTGAAATTAATTGCAGACGGTGTTTTGGCCGGCTTAGGTGTTAAAGGGTTATCAGTATCTCAAATTCTAGTCTTCAAACCAAACATATAACTAAGTTGTTAAAATTAATTTTAATAGAAACTGTTGCAGCCATATGAGACAAAAGTATTTAGTCAAATTAATTTTTAAATATTCAATAAAGCATCTAATAACAGCTGGCATAATAAATATCATCAACCTGCATAGAGAATGAAATGTGGTAAATAGTATCATATAGATCATTCAGGATGAAATGCATTAAGGGCATATAAACAGCAGTATATAATTTACAGATATTATGTGTACATTTTATAGTCAACAATGTTCAGTAAATCTATTACAAATTACAACTGGAATTGATTGGAATTGAATTTGAATTTATCAATTCCAGTCAATTCAAATTATCAATTCCAAATCCAATTCCAATACCGGTGTCTTAAAATTTATCAATTCCAATTCCAATTCCGAAGTACTCAGGTTTATCAATTCCAATTCCAATTCCAATTCCGGAATTGAATTGGAATTGACTGATCAATACCAATTCCAATTGGAATTGGTCCCAACCCTGCATATGGGAGTCATAGATCCCAGTCACGACAATCAAGGTGTGTTTCCTTGGTGAGCATTTCCGTGAGGGTTTGATTGAAACTCTCCACCATCCCATCGCTGCGGGGGTGATACAGAGTCCTCCTTGTTTTGACGATATGAAACAATTTGCAGATCTCGGAGATCAACCGGCTCTCAAAATTACTTTCTTGGTCGGAGTGCATTTCATAAGGCCTACCGAAGCGGCAGAACACATTGCTTGTCAGGACCGCCGCTACTGTGGATGCCTCTTGGTCCGGCAAAGCAAACACTTCTACCCACTTCGTAAAATAATCTTGTAATACGAGGATGTACTTGTTTCCTTCATCCATCGTATTCAAGGGTCCGAGCACATCAATAGCCACTCGCTCCCATGGTGTACTAACAATTTTAACTTGTAAGGGTGCGGAATGGTGCTGGCCAACAGTGCGTCTTTGGCATGGGACACATTTGGCGACCCATGCCTTCACACTATCGCGTATTCCAATCCACTGGATCTCTGTTTGTTTCTGTCTGTTGTATGCTTGACGGCTAAGTGTCCAGCATTATCGTGTAGCTGTTGCAGAATAAGTTAACGATAACGCTCATGAATCACTATCTGGTTAATTATTAATGTGGAGAATGCCATCTTGCATATGGCACTCTCCAAACCTCTGATAGTAGTATTTTGCCGTCGTGGAAAGTGGTGTAACAGATTCCTTAGGAGGACGTACTCCCTCCGGGATCCATGCGTATATGTTTCGTGTTTGCTCGACTGTTGCTTGTTCGTGAGTGATTGTCTCCATGTCCAACTCTGTGCACTGCAATTTGGGGAACACTGGAGATGGCTGTCTAGTATGTGTCATGGTGGTGGCCACTTCTTATTCATTCTCGAGCCTGATTCTGCTCAAGGCATCGGCATTTCCATGCAGCTTGGCGGGTCTATGAACAACGTTGAAGTTTAAGGCCTGCAGGGAGTCCTGCCACCTCGCTACCTGGCCCTCCAGATTTTTTAGGTTTCTGAGCCAGCGTAGGGAGGCGTGATTTGTACGCAGGGTAAATGGGTGCCCGTACAGAAAGTGTTTGTAATACTTGACGAAATATACTGCAGCTAACAATTCCCTCTTAGTGGTCGCGTAACGTTTCTCTGTTTTGTTTAGAGTACGCGAACCATAACCCAGTACCTGCTCTGTTCCATCTTCGGTGACCTGAGATAGAATTGCACCAATGGCATAAGCTGATGCATCGGTGTCCAAGATGAAATCGAAGTTAGGGTTAGGATGAGCAGGAATTGGTGCGATCATCAAATATTCCTTCAGTGCGCTGAAGGAACCTTCACACTCACTCATCCACTCGAATGGTCGATCTTTTTCGGTGATCCTAAATAAGGGTGATGCGATCTCACTAAAGTGATGGATGTAACAACGATAGTACTGGCAGAGACCGAGGAAACTCCGGGTGTCCATGACTGAAGGGGGGGGAGGGGGTTGCCACTCCGCTACTGCTTTTATTTTTAAGGGTTGAGTAGCCACTCCATCGCCGGATATGACGTGTCCCAGGAACTCGCCGCTCTGTCTAAAAAGATGACACTTTTTGGGTTTGAGCTTTAGATTGGCAGTGTGAAACCACATTAAGTCTTTGTTCAGGTTAGACAGAGTCTGCTCAAACGAGGAGTCAAAGATGATTACGTCGTCGATGTAACAGAGACAGATCTCTCATTGCAGGGTAGTTAATACCTGCTCAATGAGATGCTCGAACGTTCCAGGAGTGTTGCACAATCTGTAGGACATCTTGCGGAATGAAAAGGCTGTCTCTACAGACAAACGCAGTCTTCTCCCGATCAGCCTCATCCATGGCTACCTGTCAGTACCCACTAGCTAGCTCGAGGGTACAAAACCACTTGGCTGCGGACAAGGAATCTAAGGCCTGATCTATCCGAGGTAACGAATAAGCTTATTTGACGCTAAGATCATTAAGGCAGCGGTAGTCTATACAAAACTGCAAAGATCCGCCCTTTTAGCCTGCTAGTACTATGGGACTGGCCCAGGGGGATGCTAATGGCTCAATAATGCCTGTCCGCAACATGTCATTCACTTGTTGATGTGCTTCCGCCTCCTTGTGAATGGGAAGACGCTGAACAGGTTGCCGAACGGGGGTGTTCTTTCCGGTATCGATGGAGTGTTGCACAAGATGTCTCCAGCTGAGAAACTCTCGCAATATTTGTATAAAAGTTTCCATACGTCACCTTTTATGAGATCACACCAATCCAACTGTGGCATGCAAATATATGTCATGCAGGTGCTCCGGCATATAATCAGAAGTTGTTGCTGATGTAGGTGCGGTAGGGTGTGTTTCCAGTGATATCACATCCACCAAATGGCCACAGCCAACTCCTGGTACAAGAGTTATTGGATCCGTTGTGCCATTGAATACCCGGAACGGTATATGATCCTTGTTGGTGGTGTCCACAATCATTCTGGGACTGGCGTATTGTGAGGCGATTATATATTCAGGGTCAGGTTCCAGCATAGCTATGTGTGTGTTGTTTCCCATTCTGGTTGCCCATAAGATTTTCTCCTGCCCTGGCTCAACTGGGGCCATTGATGCCAAAATCACTGCACACATGTCGTACAGTGATGATTCCGGTCCAAATGGTATGCGTCGGCTGTGTATGTCTAATTCCTGCTGTATGCAATGTATGACGGCTTTGCTGGCACTGAGGAAATCAGAACCCAGCAGGCATCGTTTTGAATAGAAGCAATGACTACTTGCTGTATGAATTGTCTTTCCTCTATTTGTATTACGAGGGTTACCGTACCAGCCACAACATCGACTCCGGTAGCTGTTTGTAAAAATATGTTTGTAGGTGGCTTCTTATGAGGTGGGATGCTCTCATACAAGTGCTTGTTGAAAACGGTGATGGAAACTCCAGTGTCGACGGTGGCACTGGTGGAAACGCCACTAAACAGACAAGCACGCATATATTACTTTGCAGTGTGCCTGTGGAAGAGTTTCCAATGATACTGTCTGTGGGATTGGTTTTGGTGCAGTATCACCATGTATATAGTCGGTGTGTTTCTGGATAGCTTCCGTGGGTGCAGTTGGTGCACTTACAGCACGGCGAGTAGACATGAGACATCGGAACGGCCCGACACCACCCGGCGAGCTACACTATTCCTTCACAGCCATTATGTTCACCAGCATCATCACAGGATGACCAATGGCCGGAACCTCATGCACAATGTCCCGCATCTCCGCCAGTACGTACGTCGTCACTGACGATGCTGGTTAGCATCCAGTCTCGGGTGAGAGACCCTGAACGAGACTGCCCTGCGGGAAACAAAAACCGGCTCCTAAGGCCGGTGGAACTCAATCGTTCCAGTGGGGCCGTGCGACCATTGCAGCGAACATTAAACACAACAGTCTCATCCCAAGAGTTTGTGTCACCAGTATGCCTGTCCATAGC
Organism: Chaetoderma sp. LZ-2023a; assembly: GCA_034401795.1. Lineage (NCBI taxonomy): Eukaryota > Metazoa > Mollusca > Caudofoveata > Chaetodermatida > Chaetodermatidae > Chaetoderma > Chaetoderma sp. LZ-2023a. The sequence continues at coordinate 141,218,950 of CM067370.1, forward strand.
AATTTCGTGATCTATGGACTTACAAGATTTGATTTGGTGACCTAAAAATATAGGTCTATACAATGTGTTTACCTAAAATATGCTAGATAAAACTACAATAAGAGCATACGAAAATACAAGACATAGAGGCAGGTAGATGAACTTTTAAACATGGGGCTCCCGGAGGTACCACACAGACTCGTAGGTCCGCAGAGGTATCCCCGCAAGAGAGGCTCCCATACATGAGACGCAGCTATTTAACTTAACATAAGTTATTATACCTCTAAGCTGAAGGGAAGAAGATTATCTCAGACCTAAAGTGATGTGCCTCACGTGGGCACTACTCCTAGTGCAAGTTTGGGTGAGGAGTATTATCCTGGCATGGACCGTCGTCGCTGCATCCTTGCGAGAGGCAAGTGCCTCACACGGGCCTCCATCTCGGGAAGGTGTCGCCACGGCTTAAAGTGGGAGAAGAATAGTAGGCAAAAAGGGGCCCACTCTAATATTTCAAACAAAAATGCTGTACAAAGAAAAGACCATACCTAGTGAGATTATGACTATAGGGGTGCGTACTGTTTTACATGAAGACGGGATGGAAGATTCCCGATGGATTCCTTCGTCACCGTCTTATGTGATTCCTAATATGCTGAGTTAGTAGTTGCCGCTTTATTTCTGCCGGCCTTCTGCTCTGCTTAATCACTTTTAGTTGTTTTCAAAACAAGAATTAGTTTAGGCCACAACTGGCCGATAACTACCTAGCTATTAGACACGGCTGTCATGGAGAACAGATGGCTGAGGCCATCAATACTGCAGACAGCGCTCATACATGTTACTTAGTGGGATCTCCGAACTGGGTGAGAATCCGAACATTCCAAAACGCAACCACATGAAACATTACAAGACATGGTTTACATTTCACGGAAGCATTGTTAGGCCATATCTCCTATCGTTATGGTGGGGGGTAAAAGAGACGGATGCACACCATGAATGCCCTTCCCGTAAGGGCGTGGCAGATCTAAATATCATGCCCAGACATTTAAACAGAATTCGGTGAGCATACGTATCTCGCTCGTCACCGGGTCCTATGGAACTAACCATTTAACCTGACGTTAGGTTTATACACAAGTTGCCAGTTTTGCACTGCGGTGCGGGAGGATTGTCAGTAAATATAATAATAATTAATACATATGTTTTCGCAGTGCTTTCCTACATTGGCTTAAAGTACTATCTACTAAGTATCCGAAGATACACCGGAATGTGTATGTGATACCGCACCGTAGCCATCACCGCTCGGAAACTCCAATGGTTTCCTAGAGTCGGATCAGCCCATGGTGCGGATAGGGACGTCCAAACAATTAAGAAGCCACAAGGCTAAGAGGAAGTTGAAGAGAGACAAAATCTTGGAGTTATGAGTCTTACCGGAGTGCGGGGGCTGAATTATCGCACAACCGGAAGAGAAGAGTATATTACACAGTATGTAATAAAGAAAGTGTCTCTTATCATTCTGAACTTATCCTATCGAGCTGAATAGAAAAGGTTTAGTCGGTAGCATGAGTTATAGCACGGACAGCGACCTCAGTGAAAAATTGTTGGTGGCGGGAGAAAATGCTGCATATATAAATGTTGCTGTATAGTGTTTCCTACATGCACTGCATTCCTATATTTTCTATAACTTAAGCAAAACAGTTTAACGGATGGCCACTGGCCATATACATACGTAATCTAACCAGAACAAACAATACGGTAGCAATGATTAAGATATATATAGTAATACAGGGTGACGAACCTACTAGAGTGTGGTTAGCAATACATTGAAGAAAATGAAAATAACTATTTAACAAATACAGAAATTATAACTATCCGTCCTAATACAGTTATGGTTCCTTTTAGTCATCGGAACCATTAGTACGGATACGATATAATTAACAAAACCTATAATAATCAAATGGTGAAGTATAGTTACTTGAATACTTGGTAGTCATTCCCAAGTTAGGCTACCGTGTCACTGAAATTGACACGTAGATCCTGTAGTCGACGTGAGCTGATGCGCTCTCCGGAAGCTGGAAAGTTGCTGCAGGGTGGTTCCCGCAAGCTGTTTTCCACAAACAAGAGTTCCGCAAGAACACTCATAGGAGGGGGGGGGGGGGGGTTGGGTGGGGGGAGGGGGGGGAGGCTGGGGGGGGGGGGTCATCGCACAGCACTGTAAGCCTATTCAGAATGTCTAACGGGCAGTCAGCAAAAGATATGATAGTACTACGTGGTGAAGAAAGTTCCCGTACACCGATGGTACGGATGGAAAGTGTAAACAACCCGATCACTAGTGGGGGTTGTCAGATGCGGATGAAGATACAAAATAAAGCATCACGGTGCTGGGTACATCAACCAGCTCTGAAGACGCACCGGGCAGAGTTCACTTGCTATGGTCGAAAGTCGAAAGAACCCACACGATTAGTGTGGCGGCGTTTGAAATACCACTTTTAGGCAGATCCGGCGAGCCAGCCACCAAAGAACATCCTGCCTCTACATCTGTAGATTCACATTATCAGGCCGCAAAGGCCTCACCGCAAGTTTGTGTTCCGAATGTAGATGTTGTATTCGTGAACGTTTTTATCAAAAGTTTCCAAACTACTCCTGTAAAAGGGGAGTTACAAAATTGTTTTAGTGCGGTGGGTTGGAAACTGTACTCTACTGGATAAAAACCCGACTCATAGCGAAGAAAGACGCATGTCGCGCTTGATAATAGTTGGTACAGCTCCAACCTGTTCGGCCCCTGGCCGAGGATGCCCTCGATCACTTGATCGCTTCTCCTGTTATACTCTCCATGACGTCACAGGCGCAGGCTTCATCCAATCATCGTTCGAGCAACAGCCAATCAGCACACAGCTAATAATAGCGTCGTCGAACGTTCTAGAACATTCTAGAAGCTTTTCGTCCACGTGGTTATGACGTCAGGGCAATATTTTGAAGATAATCAAGAAGAGTTTTCCTGGATAACTCAGCCATTTCTCAACCGATTTCGAAATGGTTTACAGATTTAGAAAGCCCGTCGAATTCTGGTCTTCATTAATGCCCAGATTTAACTGGAACAGACAATCAATAAGAATTACAGAGTACCAGCTCGGTATACTATAAGCGCCATCCTATCTAGGCCACAGCCATGTGCTCCATAGAAACAGCGTCCTGACGCGCGCATGCGCATAATGCGTTTTAACGAACTCAGTCGTTTTTCGACATACTCTCTCTCTCTCTCTCCCATAAGCCTATATACGCTTATAGCTCTACCCAGAGGGGCGTGTTCAGGAAACGAATCCTAGACTGGTGGCACGTACCCAGCTTAGCTGGTATGGCTGGTACCCGACCGGTCGATCCGAACTACACCACCCCCTCCTAGTTTGACATTCGTGGAAAACGATCGTGCATGGCGGGTCGATGCACGGATGTATGCTAGGCGGGAATCATAGCCTTCCCGAGTAGGCACGTGGCCGGAGAGGAGTAGTGATGCATAGATGTGTATTCAAGAGACAGAGCACATAGGGAGGTATACTTTTAGTTTTCAATTTTTGACCTGGAATTATTTTCCAGGCCTTTCTTTTTTGTGTTGTTTTTATTATTAATATTATGGTGCGTGCTATAACTTTATTTAGTATATGATCCTAAACAATAGCTCGCATGGGTGTTCCCGTTAGTGCGGATAATCATAATCTCCGCAAAGAACACTCAAGCTCCAACGTACCACAATTTAAGTTTATAAATATATATAAAAATATAATAACAAAAAGACAAGGTATATAAATATTACCTATGTGACATACCCTTATGCGGTATGTTTTTATTAATCACACCAAATTACTTGCGTACCCCGGGTAAATAAAGGGGCACGCAACATGTATCACCAAGTATTATTATTATATATATCTAAAATATCTATTTGCGGCCTGGACTTGCGGGTCCGCAACGAGCAGCTCTCACTGACACCATATCCGCCCTGACATCTAAGACAGGAAGAAAATTAATAAGAAAAATAAGATAAATAATAATAACTTAAAACTGGTTTATCAGGCAGCCTCAGCGCGGCTGAGACTGCATGACGGGATTGTGATGTTATTGCACTGCAGGCGGTTGTATTCTTTACATTGCGCACAACGTCCTTACAACTTTAGAGCCTGCAGTGCTCATTTTATATGAGACACAACCGGACACTTAAAGTGTGTGGCTGTGTAGGTTAACCGTAGTCATCCTAGGGACAGGATCCAATTGATCTAACATATATAATAAGAAGAAAGGTATGTCAAAAATAAAGTAATAATTTAACGCATTTCCACGAATTGCCTATTAACATTTCTGCTGAATTACACCTCAGCAGCGAAATTTCCCCATCGAGTTTGGGTCCCGCGACTAACGGTGGTAGGTTGCGGTGAATGCACTGTCATTGCTGAAATGCCCTCGTCATTATTATTATTGGCACTGTCCGAAACATCCGAAGTGATGCTGGCGGAAATATGGGCCTCCATGATGTCCCTCACAGTTACTGCTGGTTCCAGGATATCCGTCCATGTAGCAGCGGCGGTACTAGTAATTGCCAATGTTGCTGATGCGGTGGTGACGGGAGCTGACGTGATGATGCTGGTTGTAGCTGGCGTGGTGGTGGCTGCAGTTGTCTTTGTGATGGCGGTGTGCGGTACCGTCGGCTGAAGTCGTGGTACGGAAACGGATACGGTGGGAGACGACATCCATCGGAGCTTAGCGTACTTTAACAGACGACTAGCAGTAATGTTAGGTATGGGATAAATGTCCTGTGTATGGGCGATTCGTCTCTTTCCCGCGTATGGACGTTCACTTGCACCCTTTGGCCTTCCCAGTGTGGTTCACTGTCCCTGCCATGCCGGACGGACGCCCAGTTCACCACACAGGATGCAGCCTAGGCTAGGTGCCTTTTCGTATATGCCTGAGATAAAGACCTGTCCAAATCAGGGGAACAGAATCTGGAACAGAGTCAAGATGCACACTGAGCCGAGCGAACACAGTACCGGGTGCCAATAGGGTCATCTTGGCAAGGGGCCGTAGCCCTGCATAGACCGTACCATGGAGTTGATGTCTGACAGACGTATCGCAACTAAGGCCTTCGCGTAGATCGTTCTTTGACGTCATTTTAGCTGAGAGGCCCTGTGCGGATCCGAGAGTCTGCTGAACAGGCTGCTTCCCTGCCCACCGCAGGGGATAAAAAAAGTGGGTATATGCGGTGCGGGATGCCACCTCCTCTGTTACAGCAGTCTCTCTCATCGTACTTAGACAGATCATCCACCCCACGGGTACCTGGGCGCCAAACTACTCCACTCGTCCAGCAAGTGACAGGTTACACCGTCTCACACACATACCCTCCTGCTTCCCAAAGAATCACTTTTCATGACCTCTGATCACAGGAGACATGACTCGCAATACGAACGTTTGCCATGGCCTGACTGTACATTGAGCCATCTTGACCACTCATAACCAGAAACGAGTTGATGAACGACCCAGCGACCCAGTCAATAGCGATCACCATCTGAGCTCACGCTCAGGGGCAACCGATGGTCTGATCCATATCTATCTGCCAACAGTATACAAACTTTGACCGTTTTCCCCGGCCTTGCCTGCAGGGCACTTCCAGCGACTGCCTCACTCGGCTAGAGGTTTGGATTGCCCTGGGTGTGGACTGTCATCCACGTACCACACATTGTCCACTTACTATTACCAAGTTCAGCAGCCCGAACAATGCGCCGACTAGATGGTACCACAGTAGGATGTTAATTCATCCTTCATTAGACACGGAGGCCTTCAGGATCTCCTCTGCACTATACACCATGTTTTACGTGTCCCTGGACCCTCGCGGGCCCACTGCCGCCTGTTCACCGGAAACATTCGAGGAGCCTATCCCTCTCTGTTCCAGCGTGGTTCCCTTCCTGACTGCTGGGTCAGAAAGGCGAGGAGGCGGATGATGAATAACACAGGTCAGAGTTACGCTGGTTGTCACAGGCTGCGATGGTCCCGGTCCTTCGTCTATGGTAAGTTCAGGTGGAGATGGAGACTGCTAGTTAGAAATGTCTATCTCCGCAGGTGTCGTAATCACCACTGAGATTGGCTGACTGGATACTATGGTCTGTTATTCTACCTGTCGCACGGGATTTTACGGGCGATTTCTGCTTCCTACTTTGCTTCAGAACTGGCGTGGATGAAGTGATTGGTACCGGCGTGACATTTTCAGATGTGACTGCAGGCAGAATTGCACGTCTGGCTGTCGGTACATTACTTGCTCTAGCTGTGGGAAGACGATGTCCAATGGGATATCTACGCGTGGTGTTCTTCGTTTGGGCCATTTTCTCGGTCGGTAGAACCTTGACCGGGAGCCGAGATTTGAAGCGTGTGGCTAGAATGGCACGATCCTCATTCTCTTCCCCAGGAACTAACGTCACTTCCAACACACGATGATGATGCCGAAGTGCATGAATGATCCCGTAGCGAGTAGCGGTGTAGAGGTACTGGCACGTCACACAAAAAGGCTGATTGAAAGAGATGATCCTTATTAATATGAAGGGTGCGGTCGGATTTCCTAGTGAAAGTTCTGGTACATGGCTCTCCGCTAGTCAACAATGAGTTACACGGGAACCGCTTCGGAACTTGCACCGATTCTACTTCTGAGGAATCCGATAACGTGAGATCTTCAAGGAGTGACATCTCGTTCCCACATGGTAGTTAGTTGCGGGAACTTTATTCAAAACCTAATGCCCTATCTCTTCATAGTTTTAACTTTCCAGGCCAAATATAATAAAATAATAATAATAAGAAAAACAGCAGAATTTAGTTTGTGACACGAAAGAAGCCTAATGCTATGTTCTTCCCTGGTGTCGAGTTTTGACGGGAAGACAAAGTTTCAGAGCACGCTTCCTCATTTTATACTATTTGGTGATGTCACAGGCGGCGGATGACCACACCTAAAAAGTTTTACAGGTGATTCGGTCATTCTTATGTGAATATTTCCTTGCTTTTCGCCTGGACGTCTTAGGAGTAATTCCTCCCATATGAGGGGAGTAGTTGTAATTATAGGAAGAATGGCTCATTAAACTTGTCTTTATTTCATACATTTAACAGCCTCCGATCAACATAAAAACGTGGTACTACTTTGTCCTTGCAGCGCCTCACCTTTTAATTAGCATGCGGCGGTTTTCCAGGTTGGATGCTTATAAACTAGCCTAATCGAATTTTAGGCTGGAGCGCCTGATGGGGTGTGTGGGAGCCAGGTGACGTTAGCGGTAATCTCCCGGACTCACCCTCGCCACTCCTCCATCACGCCGTGGTAGTTGCGTTGTTGGGTGCCTCTTTTGTTTTAAAGCGTTTGATCCAACTCACTGGAAATAGTAGTAAATGTCACGTGGCTTTAAAAAGCATGTGGTTGATCAGAAGCGTGTATGTTGTCTATCGCGACGGTCAAAATGCTGTTGCTGAGATGTAGTCTGTTGCAGAGGCGAGAGATACAAATATATATATGTTACATCAGGATCTTTATAATGTCCAGTATTTGTGTGAGTTCTTTAACATGCGTCTTGGTAAGTGTCTGTAATAGGTAGTTCTTAGTCCGTGTTGATAATAGACTGGAACGCATGGGAGAGAATTTTTGAAATTCTCTCTGTGATTTTACCGCAGGATTTTTGACGCTGCTTTACTGGCCTGTGCGCTAATGATTTGTAGCACGGTAGGGCAGTTGTGCTCCTAACCAAAAATTTAACAGTAAAGTTGCAAGTAATTTTTATGAGTGGTTTAAACAGTTCTATTCATGCGGTAGATCAACATTACTGATCCCGTCAAGATAGCTGTGTTTTCCGAGCTTGAGGGCTGGCCAAGCATTCTCCTTGATGGGTAGAACTAGCTCCGTCCCGGCTTAGACCAAACATATCTGTACCATTTTTAGTAATGGCTAAATTACAGTACAACTCGCAAACATGTGTGCCGGAGATTGTGAATACAGTCAACCTGAGTGTCTGTGTTTCTGTCATGTTGGTGATTTGAATCTGTTGTGCGTGACTGGTTCTCTGCGGATGGTACTTGTGCTGTGGTGAGGATGACGCATTTATGGCCACCGGGTGTGGGAAGTGGGAGGGAGAGGCAGCGTGAATGTCAACTTTATTGAACCCTTAGGGTATTTCACTCTGTAATGGACGAGCCCGTGGGCGGGACAGAGTTACTTTAGAGCGTGATGACCTGTTGGATGCTGTTGTAACTTTGATCAAACCATTGTCGAATTCAACTTTTCGGTAGTAAAATCCTACTTGTCACTGACGACAATGCGGGCATCTGGCTCTCTTAATAATATTGACTGTTATTATGTGTAGTTGAAGTATGTAGACTTAGCTGTTTCCGTACAATGTTGGGGAAAGGGGTGGGGGGGAGGACGCTGGACAAGCATCTCTCTCGTGATGCGTACTGTAGATGGCTGCAGTGCATTCCTGATATCCATATGATCAGTTCTCCCGTAACTGGATAAGAAAGTGTGTGCGGGAGATTTGTTGGTTGCGTTCTGTTGATAATAATGCTGTTGTCGGGATGTCTGGGCTGCTGAATGATGCCAATGTTATAGGCAAAGTGGGCGCATTCCGGGTACACCTTGTTGCACGGTTCTGTGGTTCTAGATGCGCCAAGGCTTCATCCAGCCTCTTCACTTCCATGCTTTCACCACATGTTCCACCCCACAGGAAGCATGGCTTGGGTCAGCCTCAGCTTCTGTTTGTGGTAACTCTATGATGGGGGCATAGCATGAAGTGGGTGGGATTGGGAAGAGATCGGAGGAACAACTTTTCCATACGGTCCCTTGGACAAAACAAGCACAAAATTCTTCAGATACGACTTCCCAGATCTAGTAGACCCGCGCTGAGGAGGGAGAGGGCGAGTACATATCTCGTCATCGTCATCAGCGTTAGCCGCTTGTTCATCCACGTTCTGGCTTGGTAGAACTGGGGCTGAACTGGCACCGCAGTGCTCTGCGCTAACCATGGGAATACTAATTTCCGTAGAAATATCTGTCTGGGTACCGGTGTCATGAGAAACGCCCAGTCTGAGCTCTGGTGCTGGGTCATCACTGACACAAGGTTTAAGTTGATCGAAGTGGATGACGGAGGTCGGGCCATCCGAAGCACGGATGCGGTAGGTCACGTCCGACGGCTTACCTACTGCCACATAGGGGCCTTTCCACTGGTAACTCAGTTTACTTGGCACATTTGCAGGCCGTCGTGAATCGTGTACCCAAACCATTCTTCCTGCTTCATATGGATCTCCATGCACTTTCCGGTCGTGCCATATCTTTTGCCGCCGGTGTGCAGTGGATAGTGTTTCTCTCACTAGCCAATGGGCTTGTTCTATCCTTTGCCGCAAGAGTTCGACATAGAGAGATGGTGAATTTTTCTCCCCTGTTATCCGTGGCATGGCCAGGTCCAGGGGTATGGCTAATTCACGGCCTAAAATTAGCCGAGCAGGGGTGTAGCCTGTGCTGGAATGTTCCGAAGTGCGGTAAGCCAATAGCACATATGGGAGCCATAGATCCCAATCTCTACAATAAAGGCGTGTTTCCTTGGTAAGCATCTCCGTGAGAGTTCTGTTGAATCTCTCTACCATCCCGTCGCTCCGGGGGTAGTACGGAGTTGTCCTTGTTTTGACTGATATGAGCTGGCTCTCAAAATTACTTCCTTGATCGGAGTGCAGTTCATAAGGCATACCAAAGCGGCAGAACACATTGGTGGCCAAGACCTCCGCTACGGTGGATGCCTCTTGGTCCAGCAAAGCAAATGCTTCTACCCATTTCGTTAAATAATCTTGTAATACGAGGATATATTTATTTCTGTCATCCATCGTATTCAAGGGTCCAAGCACGTCGACAGCCACTCGCTCCCACGGTGCACCAACAATCTTAATTTGTGATGGTGCGATATGGTGTTGGCCAACATCGTGTCTTTGGCATGGGATACATTTGGCAACCCATGACTTGACACTATCGCGAATCCCAATCCAGTTGAATCTCCATGGCCAGATGTCCGGCGGTATCATGTAATTGTTGGAGTATAAGCTCCCGATAACTTTCCGGAACAACCAAACTGTCATTAATGTATAAAACGTTATTTATTAGTTGACATTGTTCGAACTGTTGGTAATAATATTTAGCCGTGGGAGACAAAGGTGTCACCGATTCCTTAGGAGGACGTACCCTGTCCTGAATCCACACGTATATATTTCGTGTCTTCACGTCTGTTGCTTGGTGGTGTGCGATTTTCTCCGGATTCCACTCTGCGCACTTCAATTCAGGGAACTCCGGAGATAGCTGTTTTGACTGTGTCACGGTGTCTGCCTCTTCGTAATTCAGCCTCCGTGCCGATTCTGCTAAATGCGTCGGCATTTCCATGCAATTTGCTGGGACGGTGAACAATGTTAAAGTTATAGGCCTGCAGGGATTCCTGCCATCTCGCTACCTGGCCATCCGGATTTTCCTGAGCCACCGTAGTGAGGCATAGTATGTATGGCGTGTAAAAGGGCACCCATACAGGAGGTGTTTATAATACTTGACAAAATGGACCGCCACCAATAATTCTTGCTTGGTGGTTGCGTATCTTTTCTCTGTTCTATTCAGAGTACGCGAACCATAACCCAATACCTGCTCTGTTCCATCTTCGGTGACCTGAGATAGAACTGCGCCGATAGCAAAAGCTGATGCATCAGTGTCTAAGATGAAATCGAGGTTTGGATTAGGGTGAACAAGAATTGGGGCGGTCATCAAGAGTTCCTTCAGCGCCTTGAAGGAGCCTTCACACGCACTCGTCCACTCAAATGGTCGATCTTTCTCAGTGATCTGGTAGAGGGGTGAAGCAATCAAACTGAAATGTCGGATATAACGAAGAAAGTGTCTCTAATCATTCTAAACCTATCCTATCGAGCTGAATAGAAAAGTTTTAGTCAGTAGCATGCTGGGCTAAACAGAGTTATAGCACGGAGAGCGACCTCAGTGAAAAATTGTTGGTGGAGGGAGAAAATGCTGCATATATAAATGTTGCTGTATAGTGTTTCCTACCTGCACTGCATTCCTATATTTTCTATAACTTAAGCAAAACAGTTTAACGGATAGCCACTGGCCATATACATACATAATCTAACCAGAACAAACAATACGGTAGCAATGATTAAGATATATATAGTAATACAGGTTGACGAACCTACTATAGTGCAGTTAGCAATACATTGAAAAAAATGAAAATAACTATTTAACAAATACAGAAATTATAACTATCGGTCCTAAGACCGTTACGGTTCCTTTTAGTCATCGGAACCATTAGTACAGATACGAGATAATTAACAACACCTAAATAGAGAAATAATCAAATGGTGAAGTATAGTTACTTGAATACTTGGTAGTCATGTAGATGTTGTATTCGTGAACGTTTTTATCAAAAGTTTCTACTCCCGTAAAAGGGGAGTTACAAAATTGTTTTAGTGCGGTGGGTTGGAAACTGTACTCTACGGGATAAAAACCTGACTCATAGCGAAGAAAGATGTGTGTCGCGCTTGATAATAGTTGGTACAGCTCCAACCTGTTCAGCCCCTGGACGAGGATGCCTTCGATCACTGGATCGCTTCTCCTTTTATACTCTCCATGACGTCACAGGCACAGGCTTCATCCAATCATCGTTCGAGCAACAGCCAATCAGCACACAGCTAATAATAGTGTCGTCGAACGTTCTAGAACATTCTAGAAGCTTTTCGTCCACGTGGTTATGACGTGAGGGCAATATTTTGAAGATAATCAAGAAGAGTTTTTCCTGGATAACTCAGCCATTTCCCAACCGATTTTGAGATGGTTTACAGATTTAGAAAGCCCGTCGAATTCTGGTCTTGATTACTGCCAGATTTAACGGGAACAGACAATCAATAAGAATTACGGAGTACCAGCTCTGTACACTATAAGCACCATCCTATCTAGGTCACAGCCATGTGCTCCGTAGAAACAGCGTCCTGACGTGCGCATGCGCATAATGCGTTTTAATGAACTCAGTCGTTTTTCGACATGCTCTCTCTCCCATAGGCCTATATACACTTATAGCTCTACCCAGAGGGGGCGTGTTCAGGAAACGAATCCTCGACGGGCGGTGCGTACCCAGTTTAGATGGTACGGCCGGTACCCGACCAGTCAATCCGAACTACACCAGTATGCCCCCGTAGGGGTCTGTGTCATGGTCGACTGCAATCCAGTGTAGATGTTTGTTGCCTGCTGCGTATATCCGACAATGTGATGTATTGAGTACCCGCCTGCGAGGCATCGCAAAATGTCCCCTCGCTGATCTGTGAATACTTGTGTAAAAATGGTGCTGGTTGTTCCGCACCGGGGAAATTTCTAGCATAGTCGGTTGGCATGCGTGCAGTTCTTCCATCATATGATGCTACTTCCAAATCTAGGGAGTGCTGACTGTCTAATGAAGGAGACTGAAACGTGTGTGTGTTGAGTGTCGACGTGGGTTTGCTTCTCGTTCAAGCCCCACATTGGGCGCCACTTGTAGCTCACAGGGTTATGTGCTCGTCTGTTATATTGCCCCACTCCATTGCACCGCATGTACAGGATGCGCAGGATGGCTGGTTATCTTCGGTTCTCAGGGTTATGGATCCCGAATCGCGACTAAGGAAGGTACAAAGACCTGCTTCTAGAGCCGGTGGAACGATAACGTTCCAGTGGGATTATGCAACCATTGCCGTCGAGATTGAACCTCACGGTCTCAACCCTCATTGTGTCACTGGTATGTCTATTCATAACCTAATTTAAAAGTCTGTACATAATAATAATTAAAAGTAAATAACTACACAAACAATGGTACTCGTTTGCTAGTAAATGAGTAAAATAATACAGTACATAGAACCAAACTGGTGTTCTTTCTATGGGGGCTCACCGAAGATACCTCACAGATTCGTAAATCATGAGAGGTATCCCCGCAAGGGAGCATCCTAACGAGGCTACTAAAATAGTTTAATATAAACCAATTATACCCCTAACACACACAAAATAATATTCTTGCAAGAGGAAAGTGCCTTGCGAGGGCCTCTGTCACTGGAAAATGCCTTCAACGCCGAAGCAGAGGCAAAAAGGGCCACTTTTGTTCAAACAAAAAAAAGTTATGTGCAGTTGTTCAATCCTAGTATAACTATACACCTGTGCAAAAGTTAACCATACTGTAATCAGTCGTTTGATTGCAAAACATGGGCAAACTAACGAGGTGAAGGACAGGCCTAGATCTGGAAGACCGAAGAAGACTACTGCCCGTGATGATCGAGCCCTAGTACGCATTGTTAGGAGATCTCCATTCACCAACAGCAGAGTGCTCAGCCAGCAATGGGAAACGCGCAATAGAGTGTCAATGCCTACCGTCAAAAGGAGACTGTATGCTGCTGGCATGAAAGCTAGGAGACCTGTCAGACGTCCTCTCCTCACTGCACACCACAAAGAGGAGCGTCTGAGGTGGTGCAACGAAAGAAGACACTGGAACATGAGATCCTGGAGACGGGTACACTGGTCCGATGAAAGTCGGTTCCTGCTTCATGCCACAGATGGTCGAACTCGTGTATGGAGGTCCAGACGCACGGCGTACGACCAACGTAACATCATGGAAGAAGTTCCATTTGGTGGAGGTTCCGTTATGATATGGGGGTGCATCTCATTTGATTGTAAGCTGGATCTGTTGACTGTACCTGGAACACTAAATGGACAAAGATATCAAGATTCCATACTGGATAGAGTTGTGGTCCCTCATTTTGTAAATCATGCACCTGGAACCCACCCTATATTCATGGATGACAACGCCCGACCACATCGTGCTAGAGCTGTGCATGAATACCTCCGCCAGAATGCCATCGAAACCCTACCATGGCCAGCAAGGAGCCCTGACATGAACCCTATTGAGCATATCTGGGACATTCTGGGAAACATGGTGAGAAGGAGGGATCCTCATGTGCAGAACCTACAGGAATTAACAGACGCACTCCATCTTGAATGGCAACGAATACCACAATGGCGTATCAGTCGGTTGGTGACCAGCATGAGAGGTCGTGTCCAGGCCGTCATCCAGGCACAAGGTGGATATACCCGGTATTAATAATGACAGTCTCAAACTCGTGCACAGATGTTAAACCTCGTTTTCAGACACCATTAATGACAATCTAGCCACGTGTGTCAACTGTAGGGCAATAGTTGTCAGTTGTGTCAACGTAACCATATTCAGGCCTCGTTTTCAAGTTCAAACAAAAACATACAGTGTTTCCCCACCATCATAATCAGCATTCCTCTAGTTGCATTATTACCTCTTGCACTAAGATGGATGGGTACATAAATGTTTATGCTATTGCTTTCTTCATAGCACATGAATATACCATCCCATGTGCGTAAAAATAGGGTGGTGCTTAACTTTTGCACAGGTGTATATAATTAATGTGATGCACGCTGGTTAATGTGAAGACGGGACAGATGATTTCCAAAGAATTAATAGGTCACCGTCTTATATAGGTCCAAAGATACTTCATTTGTAGTTGCCGCTTCTATTTATGTGGGCTTTCTGCTAAATTCTAACCTACCATTTAGTTGTTAGATATGCTTCCAAGCTTTGGCCGCAAGTGGCAGGGATTCCTACCTATCTTCTGACACATAAGTCCAACTGGCGAAGATGCCCAGCTTCCCTCAGAAAGATAGCATGCATACATGTTATGGAATGAACACTCCCGAATCACATGACGATCCGGTCATGTATCAACCCGCACATATAACATCACTAGGACAGTTTATATTTCACATAGGCAATTTTAGAAAGCGCAATAGCATTTTTATGGTGGGGAGTAAGAGGTAGATATCCATCACTAGTGAGCGTGGTTGGTCCTAAGACTGCACCCAGTCACCATACCGAGTTGGATGGAGATCTGCGTCTCGTCCGTCACCCATGTGTTACGGAACTAACCTTTTACCTGTCATTAGGGTTATGTTCCAGAATGCCCAGAGATGCACTGCAGGCCGGGGTTACATAATATAATTTCTTTTCGCAGTGCTTCCTACCTTGGCGGGGGTATCTAAACTAACTGGTATCCGAAGATACATGGGGAGTGCGAAATCGGCACTTTAGTATTCACCGCTCGGAAACCCCAATAGTTTCCCAGAGTCGGATCCTACCAACGTGTCGATTGGGAGTCCAGACAATTGTTAAGCCTTGTGGCTGGAGGAGCGTAGGAAGAGACAATCACTCGAAATTAACAAAGGCCCTAAGGTATTTGGCCAATACATACAATCTAGCCTGTGTGCAGTGTTACATATCCGCTACATCCGGAAAAGAGGCGTACACAATGTGTCTCTTACGGAGAGATTGTCCCTAACTACTTTTAACCTATCCTATCAAGCTAGAATAGCCAGGTTTAGTCGGTCACATGTCAGGCTCGAGCAATGTGAGCATGATCAGTGACCTCAGTGTAAAATTGATGCTGGGGGAAATAGTGATGCGGATATAATGTTGCTGTATAATATAGCCTAGCGTACTGCATCCTAGAGTTTTTATATAAACAAAACAAAATAACTGGGTTGGCTACTTGCCAGATACATAACTAGCTAGTACAGTGCTACCATTATATCAGCTCATAGGACCTTACGGTGCTTGTTAGTTGTAAGTACACAGAAATAAGGATAATATAAACAGTATGAAACAAAAAATATATAAATGCAGTCTCTTGACCGGGAAGGTACCTATTTGTCATCATACCTATTACAGAATTAACGAATAGTAAAATATTATAGTTACTTGAGTACCTATTGGTCATTGGTACATGAATCACTGAAATTGGTGCACTACTGATGAGTAGAGCGAGGTGACACAATTCTGAAGTTGCTGCGAAGATTTCCGCAGGCAGACTGTTGATGCGGCTCACTCTCAAGACGGTGAAGAAGGATGATTGTAGAAAGATGTCCATTAGATAGTCAGAATAACTAATACATAAATTTACACAGTAAATTATAAAGTGTCCGTCCGGCGACGGTAGTTTGAAAGTTGCCCGTAACATAGAGGGCTAAAGTGGTAATTAAATATGCATGTACATAACTGGGTACACTGTGCGGGATACGTCACATAGCTCTTGCAATGCACCAGGCAGACTGTGGTCTAAAAGTTAATTAAAACACACAACATGTGTGCGGAAGTTTGATACCACTTTTCAGCATGGTCCGGAAGATCCGGCGAGTTATCCACCAAGAATCACCATGGCTCTACATCCTGTAGAATTTGCATCGGGCGTGCAAGGCCCATCCGCAAGGAAGCTCCTCTGTGACTGTTCCAGAAAGGGAGTTCTTATTTTGTTAGTTCACCTCGGATGGCCGTCGGAGAGCTTACAAAAACTTGATGCAGATCCAAGGTTGCTCACCGGCACAGGAGATCTGAATTCTGAAGGGCACTGCTGTGGTGTAGATTACCACAGTCAGTAAGCAGTTAGCCCACATCTAGCACTGCGCTGTTCCAGCAACCTTGCTGTCGTGCAGGCTGTTCATCGCGGAGTTCTCTCGATTCTTGATTTTTGGCTCCCTTTATACTACTCGTGACGTCAGAGGCAGGACGCCCCAGCCAATCAGCGGGCGAGCAGTAGCCAATCAGCGTGCGGCTAGAAAGGGTGACGTGGCGATCACGTGATCAGCGCATTCCCCATTCACTTAATACATACACGCGATTACGACATCAAAGCAATATTTGGAAAATAATTTAAGTGAGCCAATTGTGGATAACTCGGCCATTTCGGGTCCGATTTTAAAAAGGTTAAAAGTTCTGAAATTCTCGTTTCATTCCGGTCCTGATCGATACCAAGAATGACGAGAATGGAATAGTTTGAAGAAATCACCAGTACCAACTCAGTACACTATAAGCATACACTCTCCCAATACTAACATGTGTTGCCAGGGAAGCTCTGACGTGCGCGCATGTGCACTACACGTTTTTACGGACTTAGCCATTTTAACGAAACCTCTCATAGGTATACACGCATACTATCCTACCCATGGGGGCCATGCTTGGAACGTACCCGGAGCGGCCGTCCCGTATCCAGCCTAGCTGGGACGGTCCGTACTCGTCCGACCGATCCGCGCTACACCTGCTTTATTCCCAGTACTATACGGAATTGGAACAAACTATCCCAGGATCTTCTAAGCAGTTAAGAAAACTCTGCAAATCCTACAGATAAATTTAACGAATTAATCAAAGGCAAAAAAAACATGTCTAAACCAGCTACTTGACGAATGTGCGGCGAAAATAATGTCCTTTGGATGTTTCGCCATAATTAATCAAGATCGAGATCAAGAACATATGGCATTCAGTTCCCTATCAAACCCGTCTGCACCCACTCAGTTCAACAAGTACCAAATTCTTGTGAAGACTAAGACAGTGAAGAACTGCTACAGGCTGTTTAGCCTACACAGCAGAAAAGGACTATGTAACTGTAAAATACATTAATTTGAACTTGAACTTGATGCCTAGATTGTGGGAAAATGCACCATTTTACTTTCAGCAATAAAAAAAATCATCTTAACATGGGGAACCTCCCCCAGACCCCAGACCCGTCCAGACTCCCCCCCCCCCACACCCTTAAGAATCCCACCGCACGGGCCTGAGTCCATTTGGAATGATCAAATCCTCATAAATGATTATATATATATATATGTGTCAAAGGTTCGAATTCGTACTGAGACGAATTGACATTCATTACCACGTAAATTGAAAACTTTTGTCATTTTTATCTCAAAAAAGTACATTTATGCGTCTTTGAAGATACAAGCCGAGCAACAGTTGAAACATATTACGCGCTTGGACATATTTCTACTAATATTCGTTGAACAAGTGGTAGATAGTAAAAGTATTTAACTCCCAAATTTATTTTCATTACCAGTTTTCGTAAATCAAAATTGAAATTAGACCACGCTAGAAAAAATTTTCATCTCTAATATGAAATCGAAGACGTAACAGAAGCAATAATGGAAGCAAAGGAAGCTAATTGCGGTAATTTATAACTTAATACTGCCGGGACAATAAAGAGCTTATGTCCTGAGACGATGATGATATCTTGATTCTAACCCCTCCCATAGGTTTACTATCTGGTTTGCCACGAAATCTGGTAACTGGTTAAAACACTATAAATAAAATTATCTATGATGTTTTTAATTCCTGGAAGGTTTTAATAGGTAAGGCTATACTTCTATGACGCTTTTTTCGCCATACAATGAAAGCGGTAAAACTAAATAACAGAAATAAACTCAAGTTACCACTTTTCGCGAGGGGTAAAAATAAAGATATAGCCGCAAAGCAGCTGAGGAAGCCACTCTATATGGTGGCGTTAGATGCAGAGAAAGACAGTGTTTGGACTGAGGGTTTGATGCACAAACTGCATCAGATCGGCTTGCCCGGCAATCTCTGTAACCTAGAAGAACTACTCACTGGGGCAAAATCTAGATTGAAATGGCTAGATCATACATCCGAGGTAGTTGAACTCCAGCAGCGAGTAAGACAAGGAGGAATTGTGTCAACGTGCTTTTATCTGCAATACATTAACCCATGGCTACTGGAGGTTGAAGAGATGAACACAAGTACCAGGATTGGCAGTATGAATGTCTCAGCACCAGCCTGCACAGATGACGTCATTTATTTGTCGGACTCGCTTCCAGATGCGAGTGATGCTTAACACAGCTAAGCAGTACACAATTAGTAAGCGATTTCTCCATAATGTCATCAAATGTGTGAGTATGATGATCAATAAAAAAGATCAGACAGCACCAACACTCCGACTGGGGAGAGTTGTCCCAATACAAGACAAAATGCTCCATCTTGGTGTGACAAGACTAGCTGATGACAAAGTGGATGTGGAACCATTGATTACGAGCGCCGCGATACCTGTGTATGCCCTTATGGGGGTGGGACTGCATGGCAAGCGAGGCATAAGCCCAATGATGAGCCACAGAATATGGCTGCTCTGCGTTAGCCCTAAACAAACATATGGACTTGAGGCATGCTGCCTGATCACCAGCGACATGGCTCTCCTGGAAATTACCCAGAGGAAGAAGTTGAAGCAACCTAAGTCACTGCCTGACAGATGTGCCAATTTGGCAGTATATGCCCTCTTTTGGGTGGCACCAGTAGAAGCGGTGATTGATAGGAAGATCCTTACTATTTATGGTAACATTTGCAGAAGTATGGGTTCATTAGAGCATTCATTGGCCCTGCAGCAGATAGCTTTGAAGGACCTAGCAACCCCTGGCTGGTTTTCAATGGTAAAGCGATTGCTGTTCAAATATAGCCTTCCATCGGCATGGTATCTACTAGATGGGCCCATCGCTAAGCCTAGATGGAAAACAATGAAGACAGTGGCAGGTGAATACTGGACAGAGAAATGGCAGCTTGAGCTCAAAGCAAAAGTATCCCTACTGTACCTCAACCCATTAGCACTACAGATGGGATGCGTGCACCATGTATGGTCAACGGTACAAACTGATACAAGAGATGTGGAGAAGGCTGTAGTGAAGGCCAAAATTCTGACAGGCAGTTACACCCTACAAGGAATCGAAGGAAATTCAACCAGCACCAAGTCTATCCTACTTGCCTGATAAGTGGATACGAAGCAGAGGATAGATGTCACATTATTAGCAGGTGCTGCTTCTATGCAGACCTTCGTCAGAAGTATGTTGCCTGTGTACGCAATACACTGCTTGCCATCCACCCTGAAGAGGAGGTAACCAGCCTAACTACTGATCCTGAATTTCTTAACCCAGCTGACACTCGACGCTTCTCTAATGATGACCAGTGATGGAGCATACCATGTGATCTCCACCGACAGTGAGCTATTACCTACCATTGAGAAATGCAGCAGAGATTTCTTAAACAAATTACACACAGATGGTGCCAGCACCTGAGGGTGAGAACATAGGATTGCCTGGTCTAGGGTTGCACAATTTTTCGATTATTCGATTAATCGTGATTATATAATTCAAAATGATGGAGGACAATTATAAAATGAAATAATCGAATAATCGGCGTGTTGAAATTTTTGTCAAGACACTTTTACGCTTGTGAAACTCTGCTCGCGTTACCAATCATGGAAACAAACATCCGGCTATCAGCCGAATGTGTGAATGATTAAATAAACTAAATTAATAACTGATTTGTTTGTATTGACTCGTGATTAGTTTTAGATGAATAAAGATTGTTCACTTGGTCGCTATTTGTCATTGGTGTTGTAATCACACACGCTTATCCCGAATATCTCTGAATAGTTATGCGCTAACGATTTTCCCAAAAAAGTTCTAAAACTGATACCACGGAAATTCAACACATTTTCCCGCCTACTGTTAATGTATACCTCAAAACATCACCGGGGAAGTGAAATTATTTGATTTGAGCACCTAAATATTGCGTATCCTTTAATAAAGGTCGTTTATTAAATCAAAATTAATCTACAACTTGATATAAAATGGCGTCGCGAAAAGAATACAAATCACGTGATTCGCCTCCAATTGAAGAAGTTATTTTAGAGCAAGTACTCGGATGTAAATATTCTGGAATCGGGGACTCGGAACTCGGGAATTTCTATATATTATCATTGCGCGATAGGAACTGAGTATTATGCTGATCTCAATAATGGGTACCTGTTTGATAAACTCCCGTTAGCATATAATATCTCGCGAGAACACGCCGCCTCCCATCGCAAAAGAGTCGGTGGCTCGCCAACTTAAGAAGCCGGCTATATTGTCGTTCGTAATAATTCAATTTAGATCATTTAATGTTGATCGGCGTTACAAAATTGATGCGCATTTTCTCCCGTACTTGTTTGGTACATAAATTTGGTCTTAAAATATATTTATAATAAGGAAGCTATTTAATCACGACAAGACTGTTTTAAGCGCATTTGACTACAAAAGTGTGGAATAAACTTTATTATATCTTGAACATACGTGGCCTACTATTAGTATTAATCTAATAGGTGGTCGAGATTTACAAATCTGAGGCCTGTATTGACTTCTAGAGGGGCCGGAAATGTATCAGGGCAGAGATCGGTCTGAAGTAGACACACCGCAGCGTGTTGCGGTGCCATTGTAGAAAGGTTAAATTGCTATAATTTCACTTTGATGCATCTGATATCATATTGATTTTGTACATATATCGTCCAGTAACAAGTTTTCGAGGGCCATGTGATTTCGAGGCTACATAATTTTGACGTTCTTAAGTGCACATCGCTTAGGTGACGTCAACAAATCATGTCTTTAAATAGATACAGTATTGTAAAGAAATGTTACAAACCAACCCAGTATTCGCGTCAGATGACATCTGCCAATTTCTGTCATGAAAAGCGTAAATTGACCTGAACTGGCTTTACAACTATAAATTAAGTTGTGTGTTTGTATCAGACCCATTTTTGGCATTGCTGTTGACAAGTGACAAACTTTCCTAAAGTTGCTCAAATCATAAACATTGACATCAATTTGACACCGCCTCACTAGAGTTGAAATTATGAGATTACGTTGCCCTCGAAAGCACATGACGCTGTAGTCTTATTCCATCTGTAGACCAGGTAGTGGATATTTATAAGCAGTAAGTTTATTTTAGGGTTTATTTAAATTTTAATGCATGTTTTATACCAAAGTGAATGTTTGCTAGTAACAAAATTTACAGCATATATACCCTTGAAAACCCATTATCCAATGATACTATTATGCCGCAAAATAAACAAATTTTAATTTGTTTTCCCTCCGCATGATGACAACAACACATCTTAATAAGAATAATTAATAAGAATAATAGCAACTGTCAAGGTAATGTAAATGTCAAGTGTAGAGCTGTTCAGTATTGATATTCTGCATTCGGTACCGGTATCGGTATTTTTGGGCCCAATTACCTCAGTATCGGTACAGTATCGGTATTGCGTTGATACTATACTATACATTGATAATACCTGTCACTGTAAGACAGTACAGTGTTATGATGGCTGGCTAGCCCGCTGGTGATGCAAGAATGGGTTATATTCGGCTACATTACTTTACAATCACAGTGAATCCGAAAACAATCGAATGTCACAAAAAATAAATCATCAATTGCAATTGGTGAACTAATATATTCATATTAATTTTTATGGCTATTATCGTTTGGGCAAGTAAGATTTGTTTGACATTATTACGAAAATTGTGATAGTTAAAAAAACTTTACCTTGATATCATCAGAGAATGTCGTAAATCTCTGAATCTCGTCATCAACGCACAAAATCAGTCGCTATTAAATCCATATTAATCCTTAATAAATCCCTCAGATTTCTAAAAAATATTATGGCCTGCTTCATTATAATACTTCTTAGAAACCTAATTCAATAATTGTGAAGAATTTACTGAGGGACATGATGAGAATTGCCCAAGGAAAGTTGATGGAATTCTCTTCTCTTTTGCGCAATTTGTGGGATCCATCTTGGACATTATCATATTATAATTACTACCTAATGCGGCTCTCTGATTGGTTGTTTTGTAACACGCCCTCGATCCCGTAAGGTTGCGAAAAATATATCGTAATTGAATATCTGTGGACGTTCGTAAACATCTATTTTTGCAGCTTTGAGCTTAGTTGTGTCAGGATTTAATTTTAAAATAACCAGATTTATTGTTTCATCATTCAGTATCGAATCTTTATCAGGATTTATTGTGAAAATCATGACTTTTTTCCAACTGACTGGTGCTATTTCTGGCTCGCCAGAATCTGCGGCAGTTGCTCCGAATCATTGGAGTATTATCCTTACTCAACAACAATAATGTCGCACTAATATTTGGACATGACAAATGCACTAAGGTTAATTTGATTATGTTTTTGTGAGCTGTACTTGGCATACTGTAATTGTGGTAACATTTTGGATAAAAAAAGTTGAATATTTTGAGATTGGCGCAGCACCAATGTAACAGTGCCGAAATTTCGGTAATTTGAGATTTGCTCGGTACGGTATTTCGGTATTGGCACGATACTGTATGGTAAATACGGTATACCGAACAGCTCTAGTCAAGTGGTATATGTAACAAACGACGAAGCCATTCCCATTCACTTACTCGATTCATGACCACTAGAGAGTACTGATAGTGCCAAATACCTTACTTACAGGTTTACTCACAGTAAACACAGGTTGACTTAGAGGTCGTCTTCTGTCAGCTCTGAGATTTTAAACTGGCTACATGCGTTGGGGAGAGATACATGTAGTGACGACTCGCTGTAGTTGAATTTTATTGACAAGCCCTGTCAGTATTTATCTAATCTTCTTCTTGCATTCATCTTTCTCATGACAGTAATCTTAGACTGTTTTCCTTAATTGGTGCGTGAAAGTTGAAGTGGTCATCAAACTGTCTCTGTCTCCTCTGATCTCTTCAAATGATACTTCAATAGGCCAGAAACTTCTAGCCTGGCCATATCGCTAGCAGTGCTGCAAAAGATGTTCTGCTGTTTCTTCTGCCTGCTGACACTCACAAAGTGCAGAATCTGTAATCTTGAGCAGAGGCGGTGAAAATGTGCATTGAGACGATTGTGACCAGTCCTCAATCTGAAGATACATGTCCGATCCATACTGAGGCTGTGTATTGCATCATCATGCTGCCTGCTGGTGGTTCTTGTGGCTTTCATGATATGCTTCAGTTCTTCAAAATCAACCTCACTGTTGAATTGGTCTTTGTTTAACCCTTCCTTAGCCAGTTGATCGGCTTTGTCATTTCCTGATATGCCACAGTGCGAGGGGATCCGCTGTAAGTTGACATTGTCTAATCTAGCTTCAACGGCTTCAAATGGTAGACTCGGCGCTGATAACCATTTCTGGTAAGTCATTCCTAATGTTAAGCCATGCATGACTCTTGAAAAGCATCTGTGAGTTGCCTCTAGGTGTTAAACTTGATGTCTGATCTTCTCACATGTAGAGACTTAAATTTATGGCATCCTGATCATACTTGTTAGTGAGAATCTTGTGTAGGTCGATTAGGTCCCCTATGAGTCTTCTGTATGCTAGACTGTGGAACATTTAATCTTCTGAGTCTTTCGTCTTTTCCCCTGTAGGAGCTCAGTGACCCTATGCTGTACACTTTCTATGGCATTTGTCGTTTGTTTTAGGTATGGACTCCAAATCTGGTTAGATGTGATCTGACAAGAGTGGTATATATAGGACTTTAAATGAATCTGCATCCATGTATGCCATTGTTCTTCTGATTAGCCCCATCATAGAGTTGGCCTTGTTTATCTTTTAATTTTTGTGCATGTCAAATGATAACTTGTTGTCGATTACCACACCTATATCTTTTTCCTGATGGGCTTGATCCAGAGGCTAGCCTGTTTGTCTTAGTTTATACTGCACAGATTTACCGATTCTCACTGATTTACATTTATTTGGGTGGAATCAGAATAGCCATTTGTCGATGCTTGATTGCGATATAAATCCTTCCGGAACTGTGTGGAGTCATCCTCATTAGCTACTGCTCTGAATACTTTGTATGATCAACAAACGGGTATAAGAAAATGTCAGCACCAATCACGTCGGGTAGATCATTAATGTAAATATCAAATAGCAGTGGTCAAAGGACAGAGCCTTGTCGAATGTACCACTTGTCACATTGAGATACTTTCCCGTTGACGATCACACGATGCTTTCTTTCTGTCAGGAAGTCCATTATCCAATTAACAGTTTGTGGATTAGTCAGTGATGTGGTACTTTATCAAAGGCTTTCCTGAAATCACAGACAGGCCTGTTTAAATTGGCATAACCCAATTTTCGTTTCACACAGGTTACACAAATGCCTCTTACACAACCTGTTTTCCGTTCCCGCAATTCCTTTCATCTTGTACATAAATACATGAAAAATGGTTATGTAAAGCAGAATGGGTTACCTAAATGGGTTACGCAAATTTTCAATTTGGAGAACAAGCCTGACAGTATATTATATCTCTACACTAACCCTTGTCTAAAATCTCAGTCCATGTGTCTTAAACTTCAAGTAATTGTAGCGTGCAGTAGATCTTCCGTTGATGAACCTGTATTGATGTTTGCTGAATAATTTATGTTCTTTCATGTGTTGTATGATATTATTTCTCACATTAGATTCCAGGATCTTGCAGGCAATACACGATAAACTTATCGGTCTGTAGTTTCCTGGATCTCTACGACCATCCTTTTGTAGATCACTGTGGCATTAGCTGTCTTCCAGTCCAGGTCTTTTTTCAGTTGATAATCTACTGAGGAAGATTATATACACTGGATAGCTGAGTGTTTTCTTAGTTATTTCATGATCCTTGGATGGAGCATATCGGGATCTGGTGATTTGGATATGTTAAGATTCCTTAGTTTGTTTTCAACGGTGTCTGGTGATCACGATATCATTTAGTGGAGGTAGGGTTAGATACATTAATTTCTGGTAGATTGTCATCTGTCTCTATGGTGAAGACAACGCTAAAGAATCTAAGAAGGACCTCTGCCTTCTCGCCATTTGAGTTTGACAATGTTCTTTCCATGTGACTGTTATTAGTCCCCTACCGGTAAAACCGGGAGGACTATAGGTTTGCACTCTGTCTGTCTGTCCATCTGTCACACTTGGTTTTCCGTACTTTTTTCGCAGTCCTTCAATGTATTCAACTTGAGAATTGGTACATTGCTTTGTTATGAGAAGTTACAGACCAAGTTCGAGTTTCAGGTGTTTGCGTAAGTTTTTGATGGAGTTTTTGACTGTCAGTCTCTAAAGATTTATATCACCAGGTAGGGGA
This sequence comes from Chaetoderma sp. LZ-2023a, assembly GCA_034401795.1. Lineage (NCBI taxonomy): Eukaryota > Metazoa > Mollusca > Caudofoveata > Chaetodermatida > Chaetodermatidae > Chaetoderma > Chaetoderma sp. LZ-2023a. Next base: position 141,244,743 of record CM067370.1, read on the forward strand.
CATGTATTGCAAAGCAATACTTACAGAATGCTTGTTTGTATATAAGTCAGTGAGACTGGCTTTAGTTTTTGTCTCGCCTGCGAAGCAGAAAGTGACATATATGTCACTTTTCTGATGATGACGACGACGTCAACAATGTTAAGTTTTTGCATTTAGCTTCTCGGCTTATATTTCAGGATCAATTAATCCTATTGCAAATAAACTTGGCTATGTAGTTGCCTATACGGTTAGAATGTGGCATGATGATACTGCGGTCACAGGGTCATGGTCACTATGCAGGGTTCGCACGGGTCATGGAAATCCTGGAAAGTCATGGAATTTGAATATCTAAACTCTAGGTCTGGAAAAGTCATAGAAATTCGTCATTTTGGTCAAAGTTATGGAAAATGATAATCTCCCAAAATAAAATAAAAAATCTGATGGCATCAAATGTAAAATGAGGAAATAAAGCTTGGAAATACCCATTTCTATTTTTTTATCACAGCGATCATATTTTATCCATGATCAAAGTCATTGTATTGTAATATGTCCGACCAACTTGCAATGCCCATAGCAACGTAAGAAATAAAATGAGGTTAGATCGCTTTTTATGTTGGAAGGCCAAATTAAACTCTTGTGATTGGAGGCATTCCACTGAACTATATCTGGACTAGAAGGAGGCCTCCCAAATAAAAACAGTTTTTGTAATGTTGCAAATGCCAACATCACAAATTAGTAATAAATATCTACAGAAGATAATGTTTTAAAACACAATTTCCTAATCAGTATATGCATTCAGCAGTATATTTATTGCCAAGATTTGTGTTCACTTGGCCGATTTCGCCCCGGCCGACTTCGTTACATTATGATCAGATTGCTTCTTCTCCTTACCATTCTGAGCGATTTCAACCAAATTTGGCCAAAAGGATCCTGTGGTGATGGGCTCTAGAATTTCCATACCAAATTTTGATTCATCAATTGTTTAGTGTGAAATCTTATATTTTATTTTAAATGTATTGGAAATTGTCAAATTGCTTCTCTTTACCATTTTGACCTGTTTTAGGCAAATTAGTCTGAAAAGATCCTATGGCCATAGGCTCTAGAAATTCCATTCAGAATTTTCATTCATCAATTTTTTGGGTGAAAATCTTAGATTTTAAGAAAAATGTACCGGAAATTGTCAAATTGCTTCTTCTCCTTACCATTCTGAGCGATTTCAACCAAATTTGGCGAAAAGGATCCTGTGGTGATGGTCTCTAGAATGTCCATACCAAATTTTGATTCATCAATTGTTTAGTGTGAAATCTTATGTTTTATTTTAAATGTACTGGAAATTGTCAAATTGCTTCTCTTATACCATTTTGACCTATTTTAGCCAAATTAGTCTGAAAAGATCCTATGGCCATAGGCTCTAGAAATTCCATTCAGAAATTTCATTCATCAATATTTTGCATTGAAAATCTGAGATTTTATGAAGAATGTACCGGAAATTGTCAAATTGCTACTCATCCTTAGCTGCTTGACATATTTCAACCAAATTTCACTAATGGATTCTATGGTGGTAGGCTCCAGAAATTCTATTCAGAATTTTGATTGATCAGTTTTTTTGGGTAGACTTTATGAAAAATTTACAAGAAATTCTCAAAACGCTGCTTCTCCTTAGTTGCTTAACATATTTCAACCAAATTTGGCTAGAGTGACCCTATCACGGTAGACTAGAATTTCTATTCAGAATTTTGATTGGTCATTTTTTTAGTGGCCATCTTGGATTTTCTGAAAATTATCCATCATATCTATTTAAATGCAAATGGTTCAAATGCTAATGGTCCAGGTGAGCGCCACAGGCCCTTGGGCCTCTTGTTTTAATTCTAGCGGTAAAAGTTAACAATTTTCGTTTGTCGGAAAAATATGTTTTGCAATATTTTTGAACTACGACTGCATGTTATATACCTGTATACAGCTAAGGAGGGCAGGGGAACATTTCTGCGTTAAGCATGTATGGCATGGGTGGAAATCCTTACTGATAAAAATACACAGTGAAGGTGACGCAGTCTCAACTTTTGTAATTTTACTTCACGTTGAGCGTGCGCTAGATCGTCGTCCGCAATTTACGGGTAAGATGGCCAATCTAGCTAAACGTTCCTCGAGGTGAAACGGACCGGCTGCTCAAAAGCGGTGGAAAGAATCAATCAAAAAGGGCACTTAAGGTGGTGTCTCTGGCGATTCTGTGAGAAGAAAAATAAGAACTGGATTAGTGCGTATGTTTAAGATCTTAATCATGCACAGTTTAGGTTTTGCTATTGTGGGCGTTATCGGCTTTTAACCAGCGTCGTTAGGTATATTCCCAAGGCACAACGTCACACGGTGGTTTAATCCTCAACCACAATAAGCCGGAGTGAGCGGAACTTGCTGGAACTGGTGACAGTTCAATGGTTTCCTCACGTGATAAGTTGTCGTGAAGAAGCGGCGCAGGAAGAGTAAGTTTGTCACACGGTGCGGCTGAATCTAGCGAATGACACAGCTAGAGTCGAATATGCAGAAGCGGTTCTAGGAGGCGGCAGAAAGTCTCTTCTAGAGGGAAAACAACAACGGCAAAATGTTCTGTAGACGGAGATCATAGACGGTGGAAGTCAGACTCGCTCAGAGGTTGAAGCCGAGCGGCGTCTGCTCAGTTCTTCATGGCTGGCAGAGTACAGCCGAGATGTTTCAGGTGGGGTCTCTGCGAGGGGTCAGCTGTGCGGCTGGTATGTAGGCAAGCATACTTTCTTCCGGAATCAGAAGATGGAATGGAGGTCTCGGATCAATGAGGTTTTCAGAACAATGTGGAGGCGGTGCTTTGCTGGAGACAGAGAAATTTAAGTTGTTGTTTTGGGCCGCTTTTGCAGAGCGGTCCTTCCAAAATTTAAGGTTTCCCTGCTGCCTGTTGTAGATGATGGCCCACGGTGAGCGGTTGAGTCCCCGGCAGTCCCGCAGTCCAATTTTCTCATCATTTTTCTTATTCAGAAAGCTGGACATATACCGTCAACTGGGGTCGTTGGCGAGGCAGCGACGAGCAACCTTTCAGTGGCTCGGTCCTAAGATCACAGAGTGATCGGCTTTTATACTCTCTGCTCTGCATCTCATTGTCTTTCAGCGAATGGCTGGCTTTCCTTAAAAATCTTTCAGCCAATCAGTGTTCATCTTGTCAGGTGTAGAGGTCTCGTTAGTAGCAGCAGATTAAATGTCTACATTTGCATTTTTGGTGTTTTCTTTCAATGCCTTTTAGGATTTTACGTTTTTGACTTGTAGCACATAAGTAGGGCCCATTATGGTGCAAAAGGGTCAAAATTTCAAAGTTGGTTTAATTGATTTTCGCTGGTGTCAAATTGGATCCATAGAACTGTAGTTGAATATGACCAAATTCCATAACGATAACTATTTTTTATTTTTAACTTTATTCATGTAATGAACTACAAAAACATAAAATTCAGCAAAAAGCTAAATTCCCTAAGAATGGGAACTAAATACATAACATATCTCAGAGAATTATTTATTTTCTACTCAGTAGTGGTCTTATTAACTCATTAATGATAATAAATCATCTCATGTGGAAAAATATTCAAAATTATAACTCAATTTCACCAAATAATTTCAAAACTACATAGATGAACAATATCAATCACATCATATTACTTTCACAAACGTATGGGCTTGAATTAATAACAATATATTAATTTATAAAATATTGCAATGAATACACCAATATGCTGCATATATATTAACACACAGATGCCTTTTATATAGACCATATTTTCATATCATAAGATCTTTAATTAGACCACTTTTCTGCTATTTGCTAACCAATATGCACTTGGAAAGATAAAATACACAATACATATATCAAATTAAAGCCCACAATTGTGGCTTGCACTTAGGCCACTTTATTTAAAGGAACCTCTATCGCTTTTTTAACCTGAAGACATATGCAAACAATTTTTTGCTTTGCACCATGAAAGATCACATATTTTCCTATTATTATATGGTAGCTTCAGGAAACACAGACAGTTAGTTCATAAAATCATATATAAATGCAGTAAACCTGTCACGCTAACTCATACTATAAAAAAATTGGGTGGGCCCAACTTAGATGCTACAAGCCTTTTATAAGCAGCTTCCTCTTTCTCTCGACCTGATATTATCATAGTGAAGAAATTCAGGCTTTCCTGAGGTACCAAACATTCACAGAAACCTTTGTGATCATGGCCGTTACATGGAAGAAACTGCAAAAATCATGTATATGAAAAGCTTAAATGCCCACCTAGTCATCATATTCCCACCCAGTCATTGTATCCTGTTATATGACGAAAAACCTGTATTACGGGAGTACTCCCAGTGACCCGGTGCATGTGCAGAGAGGGTCTGAGACATTTTTCGCCATCATACATGTACGTGCTTCGTGTATACCCATCCATAGGGCAGCCGTAGCGTGTCCCAGGTGGTGGGTTACCGGGTCCAGGTTGGCTCATCCCTCCGTCACCTGACCACATACATGCACAAACTATATCTCCCTACGTTGGACATGGTCTGGAAATATCTATGAACACACCCAATTTCCCTACATCTACTAAGTTATAAGTTTTGTTGTTGGTTGTTTGGTACAGTGCAACACCCAAAACTATATCACAGACAATATTTCTCTATATGTACATCTGGGGTAAAAAACTGTAGAAATTGATTGTAAGTCAACTCCTATCCCGCTGGATAGAATTCAACCAAATTTGCCGAGGTAAAGAGGATATTTACTTTCGCTCAGGCGAACATGGTATGAAGTAAAACAAGCTATTACAATACCCTGCACATCGTCCGTGTTTAGCTCAACTTTTCTGTTTAATGGCTCAGGTTTGGTTAATCATACTGGACCCAAGCTTGGGAACATGCTTCCTTATAATGATACGGCATCTCACGATGACCTCGGGGTCAAAGGGTCACGGTCACTGTGACCGTGATAAAAAAAAATTTTCAACATTAACATTTTCCATTTAGTTCAACTTTTCTGTTTACATCTCAGGTTTGGTTAATCATACTGGAAGCAAACTTGGACACATGCCTCCGTATAATAACCTGACATCACACAATTATGTTGAGGTCAAAAGGTCAACTCTCAAGGTCACTGAGTCCAGGGGAAGAAATAGGAATTTTTTTCTACCTACCATGCCTGCATGCTGTGCATGTAACATTTAGAGTTTACATGCACCAGAGAAAAGTTACCTGCACTGGGTTCTTCATTCAAAATAAAGTCTAATATTCATTTTTTGTGTTCCTGTTGTTATTCCACCATAATTCATCTATCAATGTACCACAACTGCATAAGCCATGGTAATTTATTACACACAGTCAAGATATTCAGCAGACATATTGCTCTAGCATAAAATATATATATTGCGCGATTTTTGCTTTGAAACATCGCAATCGATTTTATAAAAAAATTGGCAATTTTCAATTAAATCGTAGGTCCAAATCCATCATCGCGGGAGTGAAATTATTAATTATGACCGCCTAAATATTGCGTATAGTTTAATAAACCGTTTATTTCATCAACATCTGACATAAAATGTCGTCGAGTAACAGTATAAATCCCGCTTCCGCTTATAGCCTCCCTTTGAAGGACGAGTTTAGGTCATTACCCGAGTAGCGTGAAGACGCCCGGGGAGATACTGCGCAATCCATATACATAGGACGGTAGCTACGATAGTAACGGCGTAAACTTGTCCTATGGTACAGTTTATGGTTGCTTTCAGAATGTACGATTTCCATTTAAGAGTAATCAACAGAAGCGCACAGTTCAAAATACAACAATCCTGAATGCTGTTGCGTTATTTTCTTTAATTAGGCATGACAACCAAATCAAAAAGGAAATTATATGGCGATTCGACGGAGTAACTAGCTGGTTTTCTCAGTGACAAAGGTGTTACCTCGCTATTGTTAGCTGGTTTACCGTAGAGCTTTGTGTTTTGATTAGGACTTAGTGAACACATGCATGAAGCGATCAAGAAAAAACATGCGCGAATGGATTATAACTGCATTCATTTACTGCTTAATGATGAGTTTTAAAGTCTTATAGTCTGCTCAATTTTTTCACGATTTTTAGATTATTTTTCAATTACATCGTAGAAAATCGCAATTTCCGGTTAAATCGCGAAATCGCACAAGCCTAACAGGTATGTATCGCCTTTCCGACGGCGTCAACATTAAGTTTTTGCGTTTAGCAAAACTTCTCAGCTTATATTTCATGATTGGTTAAGCCTATTGCAACTAAACTTGGATACATGGTTACTGATAATGTTTAGAAAGCAGCATGATGACGTTGAGACCACAAGGTCAAGGTCACTGTGACCTTGATACAGAACTGCTTTTTCACCATTAAGTTTTTGTGTTTAGCAAACCTTTTCAGCTTATATTTCATGATTGGTTAAGCCTATTGCAACTAAGCTTGGTTACATGATTACCTATAAGGTTAGGAAGCAGCATGATAATGTTGGAGTCACAAGGTTAAATGTCAAGGTCACTGTGACCTTGATACAGAACTCTGCTTTTTCAACATTAAGTTTTTGCGTTTAGCAAATCTTCTCAGCTTATATTTCAGGATTGTTTAAGCCTATTGCAACTAAACTACTTGGATACATGGTTACAGATAATGTTAGAAAGCAGCATGATGATGTTGGTGTCACACGGTCAAAGGTCAAGGTCACTGTGACCTTGATACAGAACTCTGCTTTTTCAACATTAAGTTTTTGCGTTTAGCAAATCTTCTCAGCTTATATTTCAGGATTGTTTAAGCCTATTGCAACTAAGCTTAGATAAATGGTTACCTATAATCTTAGGAAGCAGCATGACGATGTTGGGGTCACACGGTCAAGGTCACTGTGACCTTGACACATAACTCTACTTTTTCACCATTAAGATTTTGCATTTAGCAAAGCCTTTCAGCTTATCTTTCAGGATTGGTTAAGCCTATTACAACTGAACTTGGATACATGGTCACCTATAATGTTAGGAATCAACATGATTATGTTGGAGTCACAAAGTCAAAGGTCAATGCCACTGTGACAAACAGGAGACAGGCGAGACATTTAATTCCGCAGAATTCCTGTTTCAACATTAACATTTTCTGTTTAGCTCGACTTTTCTGTTTATATCTCAGGTTTGGTTAATCATACTAGACCCAAACTTGGATGCATGCCTCCTTATAATGGCACAGCAGCACACAATGATGTTTTGGTCAAAAGCTTAAAGGTCAAGGTCACTGATACCCATGGCGACCATGTGTCATCCGTCATCCATCCATCAACCTTTGTTTAAAAATGCTAATCCTCATTAACTGCTTGACAGAAGTCAACCTAATTTGGCTGGATGGACCATATGGGGGTAGGCTTCAGAAGAGTTATACAGAATTTTGATTGGTCAATTTTTTGGGTTAAAACTTTAGCTTTTATGACAAATTTACCGGAAATTGTCAAAACACTACTCATTAGCCGCTTGGTGGATTTCGACCTAATTTTTGCTGGAAGGACCCTAATGCTGTCGGTTTCAGATTATATATATACAGAATTTTGATTAGTCAATTTATTTGTGTGAAAATCTTTGATTTTATGAAAAATTTACCAGAAATTGTAAAAACTCTACTCCTTATTAACCGCTTAGCAGATTTCAACTTACTTTGTCTGCAGTGGAAGGACCTTATCAGCCTATGCTTCAGAGCTTATATACAGAATTTTGATTGGTCAAGTTCTTTGGTGAAAATCTTAGATTTTATGAACAATTTACCAGAAATTGTCAAAACGCTACTCATTAATTGACTGGTTTCAACCCTAGTTGGCAAGACAAACCCTATCACGGTAGGCTCTAGAATGTCTATTTAGTATTTTAATGGGTCAATTTTTTGGGCGAAAAGCATAAATTTTATGAAAAATTTACTTAAAATTGTCAGAATGCATCTTCTGCATAACCACGTAGTGAATTTTATACAAATTTGGCTGGAAGGATTCTATAGTGGTATGCTCTAGAACTTCTATTCAGAATTTTGGTTGGTAGATTTTTTGGTCCTTTGGATTTTTTTTAAACACCAATTTCAACGAAACTGGGGTGAAATGATCCTATGGTGGTAGGCATCAACGAGAATTTTAATTGGTCAATTTCTTTGGGGGGGGGGGGGGGGACCATCTTGGATTTTTCGAAAATTATCCATCATGTCTACTGGTATTTAAAAGCAAATGGTTCAAATGCTAATGGTCCAGGTTAGCGTTACAGGCCATTGGGCCTCTTGTTGATAAGGCCTACTATATTTATCTTATGTTTGTAGTCAAGCTTCATAGTTTATTGCAAAGTTGAGCTTCATGGTTGCATTGATTGGAACCACATTTCTGGTTTAGATATATCTCCAGACATAAGCACGCACACACAGACAGATCTGAATGCATTGGCAAGGTTAAATATATAATTCAATTCCTGTTTATAAGATTATTGATAATGGGCGTAGCTGTTGCGGAAACAGCTACATTGCCTCCAGCCCTACCTTTCTTCTACAGTTCTAGCGGTTTTAAAACCTTTTGACAACATAAGGATTAATTATTTTCAGATATGGATAAAGAGAGTGGCACAATCTTGACAGCTGAAGTGTCGGGCAAGAAGGCATCAGCTAATACGACCACAATGAATGGGGATACTAGCATGTCTGTGGATGGGAATTCTAGTGCAGGACTGAAGAATAAAGAGAATAGTAGCATTGCAGATGTTAAGGTTTGTGTTAATAAGTTTACAATTTTTATTTTTAACACTGAACCATGAGTATATTTCAGTGGTGGTCACGCCCACTCTGCGAATTTATAGGAAAAATATACCAAAACTTGAATTTTTTAGTTTTCCTTTAATGCTGAGACTCAAAATGTTGGCATTCTTCTCTTAATAAATACAAAAATGCAAAAGGTCTGAAAATGGTCTCGCATGCCTATGAAACCTATGTTTCTAGGTGATGTTAGCCTATACACGCATAAGTATAACTGTACATACAGGCTCTGATTAGTCCTTTTGGATTTTCAAATTTTACAATTGACTTCCCTTTGCATTTGGTTTTTTTTATTGTAAATGGTGTAGTGGTCTACTGGCTGAGGGGGTATTTGTGTACATGAAAGGTTCCCTAAATCACTATTCAAAATTGAAAATTAGACCCAGGAAAGTGAGGGTGATCGGGCGCTACCCCGGCAATAAAGGAGAAAATTGGCATTATCATGGGAGAATAGGCAAAAATTGGCAATATCAGGATCTTGCTAAGTTTCGTATCAATATCACATCTATATATACTAAAAATGATAAGTGTCATCAAATTCCATCATATAAATAGAGTCTGTGACTACAATTTTAGATGTGTGTTTCATGAATTTGCAATTTCTAGCTAATTTTTCGTGAAAAATCGGCTGAAAATGACTCATTTCAATTTTCCATGCCATAACTTTTTGTATTTATTCAACTGCTCTCTGGTTTAGTCATACATACTATACACCAAAAATTGCCCCATTCAATCCCCCTAGAAGTAACATGCGTGTGCAGCTAAATAGTATCTTTATCTGCATGAAAATGGATTTTATGTGACACCCCCCACCCCTAAAATATGTAAATCGCAAAAAATTTAATCATATTTGGTGGAATAAATATGCATTTTCTGAAATGGTGAAAATATTTTATACCATGATCCAAATTATATTATGTATTTATCAAACTATTTTCATCAGCTACAAACAACTTCAAATAAATAATATTTCATAATAATGTTGGCCAGTTTTTCCTGTTTCCTGAAACATGATCATGCCAATTTCCCCTTTACGGTTGGGCTTTCAGTGAAAGTCAGCTATAGAATCAATCATGTATGGTATATAGCAGACAGTGCACCTTTGAATAAATGGGGATGGTTATACATGATTCAGGTCCAATAAAGACATGTGGATAAATGATTTGGACTGAATTGCTAGACATGGACTTCAGTCTACATGACATGTTTTGCGATGCTAATGAATTACATACAGCATGAAACAGAATGGGTCTGCTGGAGCCTCTAGCTAAGCTCTTTGATTACCTTTTTAATGTTGACATAAACAGTTGGTTTATGACTGCAGTGGAGATGATGGAAGCAGCCGATGGCATGACAAGCAGTTTCAAATGCCAAGTGCAGACAGATGTGGGTTTTATTTCAGATCATGTACTATGATATATACCATGGCGGAATAAGGACACCACTTCACATAATGAACAGTGAAATAATTCATGGCACATGTAAGAGTATTAATCACTAGCTTCAATCGATTCAGTCATAGCATGGGCTATGATGATCTCATGAGATATCATAGTGATATGGCTTAATACACTGTTGCTAGCAGCAATAATGATGACGCATTTCCAAGTCATTTCGACCAATGAGTGCTTACAACATCTGCAATGGACAATTTTAATCACAAAGAAGCTACACTCTGGTATCATTGTAAGTCATGACTCAGATACAGTTCTCTTTCAACATGCTATTGGTGAAAAGGTAGTGATAGGAAATCCCAATCGCTCAGATACTGATATTGTGGCGTGTGCATGCATTAAAAACTTTCAAAGAAGGATCTTCCATATGAATGAATCCTGAAGTACATTAAACCATCACGGCTAAACCTCTCTGAAGACTATACAGCTATACAGTTCCCGATGGATTACAGGGCATACCACAATCAGAATACACCTAACAAGCAATGAAGGATATGGCATAAGTTTATCACGTTTTAGATCTGGATGACATTAGTGAGATAAATTCAACGCAAGAGACACAACCTACATCGTGGAGTGCTGCAAATTCATTCTGGACAGAAGAAAACATCAACTCGATGATCATTGGATTTTTACCAATAATAACCAAAACAACCACAGAGCACAGAAGTGTCTAGCACATTGCACAGCTAATAAAACCTACGCTATTGCCAATTTTTGCCTATTCTCCCATGATAATGCCAATTTTCTCCTTTATTGCCGAGGTAGCACCCGATCACCCTCACTTTTCTGAACGCCCAATGGGTGTAGTTTTCAATTTTGAAGAGTGATTTAGGGAACCTTTCATGTACACAAATACCCCCTCAGCCAGAGGACTATAGGTGATAGGGCAGCTGTCCAGAGCAGCATCACAATCAAATGGAGGATCTTGTATTTACAATGCAAACAGAAGTGTGATAGGTCGATTTTTGTGGCATCTTTGATTTTTCTAAAAAGTTATAAGATATCTGATGGATGCAAAATGCCTTGTTTATTTGTTTATTTTTTGCAGAAACCTGAAACTGAAAATCAAGAAGCTGCTTCAGTATTAATATCAGCAACAGCAGATGCTTCAAAAAAAAAAGGTGAGCTATAAATTAATGATCAGTATCACTTTGGAGGGTGAATGCTCTCATAGCCAATCTAATGAGGATGAGTGAGTCAGAGTGACTGTCTGAAATTTATTTCAGCTACAATGAGTTTTCTTCAACTTTCTCCACTGCGTCTTGTCTGTTGCGAGCATCTTAAGCTCCTTGAGCTTCAGGTTCTTTTCAGTCTTAATAGTTGTCTTAGATTACGTTGTATCAGATCCCCTTGCCATCGCCATTCATTAATTTTTTTTTTTTTTGGACATGATACATGTAGTTATCACACAAGCAACTGGAAACATGGAAAATCTCGGATTTCGCCTTTTACGACGTGTGGTCGTTATTTTACTGTCGATTAATTTAAATCCGACTGTCAATCCCATGTGCATATGCCCTGGTGCTGGGCCCATTTGGTATGATAGCAGATCCCATGTCTGAAATGGACAAGATACAAATTTATTCTGTATTATAGAACTATCAGTCTCAATATATGGGTATATACCTAAAGTTGTCTTCACGGTAAGATTATAAACAAGAATTAACTCTCGCTAAAAATGTCCAAAAATGTTTTTATCACATTTTTATGAGCCCTATGTAAAGCATAGGATGGCTTGACATTGTCCAAATGGCATGTGGCATGCTGATAAATGTTAATGTTTTTCAATGTATCCGATCTCAGTAAAACAGATTTGTTCTATACCATCATTGCATCCAGTCTACATCATAAGGGACGTAATTGTCGAGCCTAATGTATAAACGCCATAACAGGCACGAGGGTAGAGTCACCTACAACCTAGCCAAGCCCCTCAGCGATACTGAAACCCAAGTGTCAAACAAAGAGGCCCTCAGGGAGCAGATAGCCAACATCGCTGTCAGCTCCAATCCAAATGAAGCCCTAACCAAAATACTCAAATGTATCGAATCATCAGCCAGCAGGACAATCAGAGTTCTTAAAAATAACGTCCGAACTAAGTATACTGATGACCCTGTAATAGTGAAATTATCAGCAGAACAGAAATCAATATGGCTGCGCATCTATCGGTGACCAAAGTGAATTTCACTTCAAGAGATATACTTACCTCCCTAACACTATGATATTTCCTAAATATCGACCTTCACTCAATAACCCTAGATTAAAAAAGATAGGTGTTCTTAATGGGCAGGTAGACAGATGACAGTCAGCTGGATGCCGGCCCCAACCTCGCGCATGTGCAGACTGTCACTGCCTCTTTCTTGACTATGGGCCTGAATCACATGCTACTTGCTAAGTTTTGCTCAATTTTCATATCTAAAGTTGTTTTATAGTGCTAGAGATCATGTCTGATAAGTTTAATTCGTCTGAGGCCACGCCAGGACCAAGTTACCAGGTGATCTTTGGTACAATTATGTTTTAATTACGTCTTAATTACACGGTGTCAACCTGTTTCCGTGACGTGCTATAGACATTATAGGCGCTCAGAAAACTGGTAACTATTATCTGGTGCCATAAAATGCTAATATATCTTAATGATTGTGTCCACAGGTTTGTTTACATCTAAAGAGGTTTGTCTCCACTATTTTCCTATAAATGTTAGGAAAAAAGACTGGCCAGAATGATATAGGCTCCCATAAGAGAAAGCTTGGCATTCTGCCCTCTGGTCCCACCCTTCCATTTTAATAAATAAGTGAGTGGTGATGAAGAGTGGTTGTCTGGTGGAGCTTTCAAGAGCTGGATGTGGTGGTATGCCTTTGCTAAAGACTCAGGTACTCTAGTTATGCTTTATGGCACTTTAAAATATTTGAAAATATTTGTAATTATTTGCTGCCAATATTTTTTCAGTCATACCATTTATCTGTATCATTATCATGAGCTATTACTGTGTTAACATTACTGTTTAGTGTGCTCTTGTATTGATACAATTCGTCTTACACCTGGATGTTGTTCGTCTGTTTTCTTTTTTGGAAATTATGATGTCATAATCAACCTTATTATTATTTTTAATATCCTCATTGAGGCTGTTTGTTCATCCATTTCACCATCCTTTTTAGGCCTATAGGTGATTTTCTTTCTCCTTTATGAGTTATTTAATTTATTTAAATTATTAAAGAGGCTTTAACTCATTGTCGTCATCTTGTCCCTTTTTTCAGAAGCCTGCTTGTGTCGGTTGTAACTGATCAATCAAGTCAAAGTTTGCTCCTCACCTCTGTGTGAGGTCCATTGTTAAAATGTGATGTGTGTAAACAGTGGGGTGTGTGTGTGTGGGCGGCGACTTAATCTCTGAATTCATGTTGTTACAGGCGAAGGATAAGGCGTCGGAGGAAGAGAAGTGTGCGAAGAAGAGTGTAAGTGGCAAGGGTAAGAGAAAGGCCTCTGTTTCTTCAGAAATGATGGGGGAGATGAAAAAGACAATAAAAGATTTGGTACCAGAGCTGCTTCGCAGCATGCTCCCTGGGCCGAGTAATTTATTGGCTTCTTCATCTGCTCCCGAGCAGAAAATCCCCACCGCTGATTCTGGTGTCCGTCGTGGTCCGAAAATGTTTCAGAATCAGTGGTGGCTTCAGTAGATCTTGGAAGGCCTGCCGCCTTGCCATTGGATCCTGGAGCCGGTCTAAATGATCCAGGCTGGAGGCTTGACTCGTCGGTTGATCTTGGACCGGGGCTACTGGACACAGGCTCATGCCTAGAGTGTCCACGCCCGAAGGGTACCGCCACCTCTTACAGTACCTTCCCTGGCCAGCCCGGGTTAGCGCTCTTTGCTAGCCCAGAGGCAATGTATGATGGCCAGGAGGAAGAGGATTTTCTGCTGGGTTCATGGAAACGGGGTGGGGGGGGGGGGGTGCACGGCCGATTTTTCCATGGAACTACTCCCGCAGGGTTAGCTTTCACAGCTCAAAGGGTGGCCCGGGTTGGAGCGGATGACCACCGTTTCTGTATAGCCGAAGGATATGATGGTGGCTGGTCTGGGCCATGGTGTGGTTGATTACACCCTGTAATTTTCCAAGGGGCCATCACCTGGCTTTTCGCAATATATGCCTGCACTCTCGGGCCCGCATGTTTTCCACGGCCAGCCAGCAGTATCCACAGCTCCAGCCACTTTTATACCTGCGAGTGCAATAGAGGATGACGAAGGCCCGTGCCTTGTCGAGCACTCACAGGTGACCACAGCGGAGGACTGACGCGGGCCAATGGCTGTTAGGCGTTAGGCCAGAGCTCTGTGTAGAACAGTCGGCAAGCCAGCGGGACCAATGCCTGTGGTTGGCTGGAAAGCCGGCAGTTACCACCATGCCATCTCTGCCGTTAACAGAACATATACTGTAGTTGATATGTTCACGCTCGCAGAGACATCCGTTAAGCTTAATGGACGGCTTGCGAAGGCGCCCGCCCCCCCCTGTTAGGTGGTGAGGCGGTTCCGTATTGTTGCTGGCCAATAGCAGAAATATGGTACAGTGCCAAAGCCGAGCACTGATGATCACGCAGCGCATGGCGAGGACACGTGGACAAGCTCCCATTCTGACATGGGAGCGCTGCGCTCAGCAAACACTGTGTTGCGCGATGCAGAGGAGAGCTCGAGAGCGTCCATCGTGTCGCTCTCGCATGTCTCACAGCTGTTACAGGGTGTAGGAACAGCGTCTGCCTCGTGCCAAGCAAGTCCTGTCTCAGTTCAGAGAGCCATCCATGATGGTATTAACCTGGATCTGGACTGTATGACTAGGGCAGTGACTAGAAGTGTCCGGGCGAGACGCACATTTGCACTAGATAATTTGTGTTCATCTCAGGATCTGTACAACAGGCTGCTGCGGATACCTATGTCAGGTCTTGGTCTCTTTGGGGATGAGGGATGTAGACACCTCCAGGAGACAGTCACTCGAGTCAATAATCAGAGGGCGCTACTCGAACAATTTGAGGTGCTTCGTAGGGAGCATGTTCGTGCAGGGCCACCTGCGTACCATCCACAGCAGGCCCAAGGTGGCGCTGGTCAAGTAAGAGGCCGGCCACCGGCGCAGCATAGGCCACGGTCATGCCAGCACCGGCCTGCAGTGGGGGTGTGGGGTGTGCAGGCTCCTCAAGCGCGGCCAGCCGAGGAGCAGGCCATGGCACTGGCGGGGCAAACCGTGGCGCGCGAGGATCTGGTCGTAGTAATCGTGCCTGATGGGTTGATTTCCACAAGAACCAAACTAATGCTAGAACCAGAGACAGTCCCACTCTTGCACTGCTTATGGCCACCTCTCCCTAGGTGGACCCGTGGGAGGTCATTTGACCTTACACAAGCCGGAGTGGGAGCAGTTAACCCAGGACCTGTTAGTCTTGCGATGGCTTTCAGCCTAGTACCAGCCTGACTGGGTGATAGGCCCACCATCACACTTGTCAGAGCACTGGAGGGTGGAGACCAATTCTCAACCTCAAGCCATTGAACAAGTTCATAGACACGCCAAGCTTCAAAATGGAAGCAGTCAAAACGGTGTTGGAGATGGGAATGTGGACGGTGTCCATAGATCTGAAGGATGCTTATTTCCACATTCCAATTGTGAAGTTTTCATCAGTACCTGAGATTCGCATTCCAGGGCCGACAGTGGGAATTAAAAGTTTTACCATTCGGAATTTCCATGGCTCCTCGGGTGTTCACCAGGGTGGTTGTTGCAATAACAGCAGCAGTCCACACTTACCTAGATGATTGGCTGTTAAAAGCACACAATCTGGAAAGTCTTGCAGCAAATCTGGAGATAGTTTTGAAAACTCACAGACTTAGGCTGGATAATAAACTTTCAGAAATCAGAGCTGACTCCGTCCCAGAAGTTTGTTTACCTGGGAATGTTCTTCGATCTAGAGATAAGGTATGTTTACCCTACTCAAGAGATAGTAGAAATACTCATCTCAGTAATACAGTCAGTGTGCAACAATGCTGGAGTTGATGGTTTCTCTGGAACCAGTCATTCCACAGGCGGCCTATCCAGTTAATTCTCATGACACAGTGGACCCAGAGGACAGGTTTCCTGGACTCAGAGGTGGCAGTGTTGGAACCTCTTATTCACCACCTTCAATGGTGGATGAAGAGAGAATCTCCTGGCGGGTGTGATGCTCACCCCACCCTCAAATAACGATGTACCAGGGCTGGGGTCAAATACTTTCAAAGGTATTTAAATAAAAATACAAATACTTTGGAATTCTTCAAATACAAATACAAATACTTGTTTTTTGCAAAGTATTTAAATACAAATACACTTACTTAGGGTAAGTATTTGAAATACTTCTCAAATTCTTCTTACACGGCTTATAGTAGACCAAAGTACGGTACTGATGTAACTCTAGTGATGGACAGGCAGACCCTCAAATTTACATGTAAATAGACTATCATAGATACCAAACTAAGGGAGCAAAATGAAATCAAGTTCGACAGCCTAAGCATAGTTAAATATAGTTGACACGATCTCAGCCAAAGTTGAAATAGTAAACTAGCTAGGAGAGTTGGTCAACCAGCATTCTCAATGATTAATGCAAAATTACATCTGATTCAAAATGGTAGATAACCTTTGCTTTCCATGTTTAAATACACATAAACAAGTAACTATTTCAATATCTAATTGAAGTTTGATGAAATTATACTTTCCTGTTGTATGTTAATGTTCTCAAGGCCTATTCCCTACCCACTTTATCTCAAATGGATGCTGATTGACACGTTAGCACGCTAACATACTCATTTTCATAGCATCATAGCCACAAATGCTTCCACCAGACCAAAGCCATAAGACATTAAATCTTGTTTTGCCTGTGAGGCTTCCATGATTGTGGGTTTTTGTTTAACTGAAACTTGTATATGACATTTCCTACAGGAGAGTATAGAGAATATAAATTGATACAAAATCATGTGATTATTTTGCAAACAATTTGACTGAGAGTTGTTGCTGTCTATGGCTAGAACATGCCCAGTCAAATTATTTTTTAAATATTAATTTCATAAATATTAGCTTTGAAACCATGTTTATTAAAGTTCAGACAGAAAAGGGATAACATTAAAACAATGTTTATTTATTGATTCTGTTTATTTATGTAAATCCTTGCTGATTATTCTTAAAACTATCTCATTCAAAAACTTGTATTCAAATTGTTGCCAAAGATAGTCTAATCTTGTATTTAATTTGAAAACCAAAGTTGCTGATTGCTGCAGCTGTTTAACCCTTTAACATTCATATCATCCAAAAACAGCCTCTGCAGTAGTCTTGAGAAATATCGATTTGCATACCAACAGAAGACTATTTTTGAAAATTTACCACTGGAATGACTGGCTCGATAACTGAGCCAGTCATTCCAGTTGTAAATTTTGAAAATTAGTCCTCTCTTAGTCGGTAAATGGACATTTTCTATGAGAAAATTGAAATTTTTTGGAACAAATTTGAGTGTTAAAGGGTTAAGAAAGCAATAATATTTGCAAAATGTACACCAGTATTTCTTCATTCCGGTGGTTAAGTTTTAAGAATATTGACATCATTATGATACGGGATAATGAACCCCATCTAAATGAATGCTATGAGTATAAAATTCATGATGAAGGTGATTAACACTCTGATATAGAGTCATGCAAGCTAGTACAATGGATGTGTTCTTAATACCTGACCAGCTCTACCTAGGTTGCTTTGAAAGGAGATAATCGCCCAATCAATTACGGATAAGAGGTGTGATATTTAGACCAGCTAAACAAGTTTCTTACTCAGACTCACTTGATCTATCACAGTTTTATGCTGTTAACCCTTTAATGATCAAGCCAGCCAAAACTGGTCTCTGCATTGGTCTTGAGTATTGCTCATTTACAAGCCAAGAAAAAACTATTTTCGAAAATGACTGGCTTGATAAGCAAGCTAGTCATTCCAATGGTAAATTTTCAAAAATAGTCTCCCTTGGCATCTAAATGGGGATTCACAAAGCAGAAATCTTAAATTTTAAGCTAAATTTAACCACTAAAGGTATAGCAAATAGTACCAAACATTTACCAAGGAATTATTGGTCTTATGTTTTTGACATTTGAAGGGTTTTTTAAATTTCGGTATGAATGGGATAGCAGAGTTTATTTATTTATTTTGTTTATTTATTTATTTAGATGTGCTAAACTATCTGACTCAAAGTAGTTTTTGGGAAAACTTGTATTCAAAGTTCACCCAAAAATATTCAGAGCTTTTATTTAAATTTCAGATTCCTAAGTCTCATTCCTTTTCACATGATAGCTGTTCTTCGTACTGCTTGTAGGCTGCTTCTGTCTAAGAAATCAACACTATATCCAACATGAGGCTTCTACAAATTTTAATCATTTGACATAAGTCCAAGAAAGGCTAATTAATCCCACCTCATCTAAATGAATGATTTGAATATAAAATTCATGGTGAAAAGGGTTAAGACTCAGGTATGAGTCCTGCAAGCTAGTATAATATAGGTGTTGTTATAACCTTTGAAAGGAGATAATTGTCCATTCTATTACTGATAAGAATTTGAGAATTAAACCAGCTTTACAAGACTCAGACAGTAGGATTCAGTTAGAGAGCAGCACAGTACTGTACATTGGTAAGGAGTTGGGATGTACACAGATGCATCAATGGAGGGAGGGGGAAGGGCTTGCCTGGAAGAAGCCACAGTATCAGGTCTTTGGAATCTGGATCAGTCACAGGAACATTATAAATCTACTGGAATTACGAGGAGTAGTTCTGGGTCTGGAACATTTCTTAAAGGATAACTAATCCCATCTCTTGATAGCTATTACGGTGATTTAACACACCGGTCATAAATTATCCAGGTAATTTAAAGATTTTTTTTATCACGCCACTAAGGAAAGCTACTCAGGATTTAGTAGTTAAATCTTGGTACATTTCTACACCCTTTGATGGCTGTCATGATTTACTTTTCAACCAATCAGAAAAACCTTAGTGTGTCTGCCTCGGTATAAACCCTCAGTCATAGAGACGCCAGCTATAGTTTGGCAATGTGGTCTAAAAGCAATCCTACAGGTAAGCTGTTGAATATTTTAAAACCAAATTGATTGGAAGTTGTTGCTGCCATAGGCATCAACAACTTCCAGTCAAATTAGTTTCAAAATATTCAATGGGATGAGCATTACATAATAAAGAATGTGATGCATTGGAGCTTACATGACATCACACACAATAGCTTGAGGAGACAAAATGGTGTCGATCACTGTTCAACATTTACTCGATATTACAAAACAGATAATTGCGATATGTACAGATCAGGGAATGTGACAGGATATAACTGATATGGAATCTATAAAACATATTCTATCGGTGCAATACAACATTTGAGATGAGATTAGCATCGCTTTAAAGAAAGTTCAGGGCAAGATTGTTCTAGTTCGATCAGACAACTCAACAGTAGTGAATTACATAAACTGCCAGGGCGGAACGAAGTTGCCCAGTCTCTGTATGATGACTTGGAAACTGCTTTGCTGGTGTCTAGATCATATGATCACCTTGAAGGCACTTCACATTCTGGGAAGGCTAAATCTGTTAGCAGACTCGTTCAGCCGAAGGATGAGTGTTTTGCCTACTGAATGGACTGGGGGAAACCCAGCATAGATTTGTTCGCAATGAGCAAGAATGCGAAGATGACGATGTATGTCTCTCCGATTCCAGATCCAAGCGCTTACGCAACAGATGTGTTAGCTATCAACTGGGAGAGAATGTATGCATACGCATTCCCACCAGCAATCCTGATTCCAAATGTCCTTCAGAAAATCATGCGGGAGGAGTGCCAAGTGCTTCTGATCGCCCCAAATTGGCCACGCCAATCATTGTGTATGGATCTGCTGGACCTTCTGGTCTGCAATCCGGTTCCTCTGCCTCTGATGGACAATATTATTTTCCAGGGCAAGTCCCTTCACAACAACCCGTCAATGTTCCAATTGACTGCGTGGATGTTGTCAAGGAATCTAAAGTTAACGAGCGCTTTTCTGAGCAAGCAGCCATGTTTATGGCAAAAGTCAGAAGGGGGTCAACCTCCAGAGCATATAACTATAAAATCAATCGATTTGCAGAATGGTGCTCAAACAGAGATGTTAATCCAATGGATGCATCTATTCAAGTAGTAGCCCATTTCCACTGTCACCTGTATGATACCTATAGCCTCAAGCCTAGCTATTGCTGGTTACAAGTCAGCTTTGATGTCAGTTATCCCTTGCTTGGCTGATAGGGGAAGTGACGAAGTCTGTTCATTGAACACTTTAATAAAAGGCATGGGTAATCTAAGACCGAGAAATCCACCAACGAATCCGTCTTGGAGTTTATCTCTAGTACTTCAAGTGCTAGCAGACAAGCCCTTTGAACCACTAAGTGCCATTTCTATGAAAATGTTGACACTTAAAACTGTATTTCTAATTGCTGCGGCCTCTACAAGACGGAGAAGCGAGATTCATGCTTTATCCGCCGAGGCAGACCATTATGTGGTTACAGGGGAAGGCCGTAGGCTTCTACCTAGGATAAATTTCATGGCTAAGAACAAGTCTTTGAAATATCCAGGTCAACCAATTGTTTTACCAGCTTTGACTAGGTTTGATCCTAATTCAAAAGCATGGTGTCCAGTCCGCGCATTAAACAGGTACAAACAACGTACACAGGAATGGTGGACGAACCCATCCTCGATATGGTTGTCTTATATTGAACCCCATGGCAGGGCGTCAAAAGACACTATCTAGGTGGATTGTGGAATGTATTGAATTTTGCCACAAATCTGCCACTGATAAACAAGTTGACTTAGCCAAGGCTCACAGTGTCCATGGCGTAGTGGGGTCCACCACCCTGTTTAACGGGGTGCAGGTGGATGACGTTATGGCGGTAGCTCAGTGGCACTGTGAGTCAAGTTTTACCTACCATTACCTCTGTGACACCACTAATCCTCTTGCCTTTCGATATTCAAAATATGATCATGTGTATATATTGTAGGTACATGTAAGTTGCACTTGCTTTCTTCAGACAGCACATTTTAATTGTGGAAACAACCGCATATTCGTGTATCATATTGCCTTCACTGGTGTAGACTGGATAGATACAGCTTACGTGCATAAGGTCAGTACTGCCTTTTGTTGTTACACAATTTATTGTCACGATGTATTACCCTTATTTAACAATAAAGTAATGGTACCTATGTATTATATGGTTCATTTATTGAGAGTATACGAAATGAAGCCTTTCGTCTCTTGTCCTGTAGTACTTAGCACCAGTACTTAGAGAGCGTATGGGACATTGAGGTCATAGCTTCTCCTTTCCAAAAAGGGGGGGGGGGGGGTGTGTAGCGCATTTGACATACAGTCATTACTCTCATCATCGGTTGTGTTATCCGATGTTCAAATCATTGCCTGATTGTGTGTGTCACACAATTTCAGATGTTAGTGCTTCATGCACAAAACGCGCAAGGGATGAGCTGGTCTTTTGACCTCACCGCCCTTCCGCCAAATTCTCTTACGAATTCTGGCAATATCATAGTGTTAGGGAGGTAAGTATATCTCTTGAAGTGAAATAAACGAAATCACAGATTTCTTTTTTCACGCGAGAGTTGTTATACTTACCTCCCTAACACTGACCCGGCCTCTCCTCCCCACAGAGGCTCGGTCTTCAGGCTTTTAAGTTGCATGTGTCGGCCAATAGTCACGCTGAGGCAGTGACAGTCTACGCATGCGCGAGGTTGGGGCCGGCATCCGGCTGACTGTCACCTGGCTACCTGCTCATTAAGGGCACCTATCTTTTTTGATCTGGGGTTATTGAGTGAAGGTTGATAATTAGGAAATATCATAGTGTTAGGGAGGTGAGTATAACAACTCTCTCATGAAAAAAGAAATCCGTGATTTCATTTAGATTGCACTGAACTATGCAGGGAATGCAATAATATTTAGAGAGTAACTAACTACACACCATCACTCACTGTGCACAACTATGAAGTGGATGCAAATCGAGAATGGTTCAAGGAATAGTTCATCGACCATGATGATGAGCCCTTGCACCCATTTTCAGATAACCCCAGGCCATTACTAACACCCATGTACCGTTCCAGTTTATCCATCCATCATATGTCATCATAATCAACTACGTGACATGTAGGTGGGGCTTAGAATACACCTTCCATATCCTCTGCGTGTCGTACAAGGCGACTAAAGGAGGTACGGGTGAGGTAACCCTGACAGAAACCGTGAGTGCTGTAGACGGAGGTTCCAGGCTGCACGGTGCACTCTAATAAACCATGGATCCACGCACTTAACGCTTATGATCATGTCGATAGTCAGTTACAGGACTGGCGGTATGATCAGCGAACGAAAAGAAGAAAAGAACATGTAGGATGACATTCTGAATGATGTAGATAAGTATGTAATGAATGCATAATTGGTGACGGGATATGCATTGTTGTAAGAATTGTATGTCCTTACTATTTAATAAACATGCTTGTATGGGCTCAATGTATGCTTTTGTCATGTCATGAGCCGACAATTAAAGCTCAAAGATCCTAGATGTACTGCACCAAGCCAGTTGAAATGAAGATGAGCTGTGACTTGTGAGACTAATACTTTCAAACACCAAGCTGACAGAACGAGTCATGGCTGTGAAGTCTAGAGTTTGAGACATCAATCGGCTCCCTGCAGGGCATGGTCTATCCCCTGTGCTTTTCACCTGTTACCTTGCTGCCGCATTGAAATCTGTGCGGGGAAAGTCCATGAGACCAAACCACGTGTCCATACTAGGTATGCCGCTGGAGGTGGAATATGCTGACGATGTGGACTTCATATGAGGAAAAGAAACCCCTTGACAAACTTCTTCCAATAACTGCAAGCAAACTAAAAATTGAGAATCTCTATGAATGAATCCAAAACAGAGTTCATCCACATATACTTATCTAGAAAGTATGAAACTAAATAATATGACGATCCACTTCGTGGCGGTGAACCATGGAGGAGTAGTAAAATCCTGGGCTCACTGCTCTGTAATACTGCTGACATTGCTGCACACTGCGTCATGGGGAACATAGCTTTCCAGTACTTCTGGAAGCTATGGATTCATAGATCAAAGATTCCTTTGACAAAAAGACTACGTTTATCCAATACAACCTCTGTATTGTTGATACTGTATGACTGTAACAGCTGGCCAGCTCCAAAGGCAGCTCTAGACAAACTTGATGCTTCACACCGCAAACACATACTCACCATCACTGGACACTGAGGGCCTGACAGCATAATTTCCAATGATGCACTATATATAAAATGTGTAACACATCGCCAATGTCCGCAAAATTCACCCAGCAAAGATGGTCCATGTTTAGCCATGTGCTAAGAATGTCAGATGACACACGAACACACAGAGCCTTGGCATCCGCCCTACTGGGAGACAGCAAATATATAGCCAGGAGAGGATGTCATTGCATAAATCTGTTTAGCATGCTGCGAGGTAACCTCAAGAAAAGAGGACTTGGTACACCCAGGTGAAGCGACAGTGGTCAAAGGCGAAGAAGGACTGATGGCAGCTGCACGATGTTTCTACTACTACAGCCGCAGAATACAGTAATCATACATAACAGAGTGAAGCGGAGGATCTCGACATAGCGATCCAAATGATGCGTGGCATTCGGTGTGCACCAAGAATTAGGTAGTTAAAGTTTTTCAATGGACATTTAATTCATCAATGTCTTATTCGATTTTAATAAAACTTTATGCAGATTTGAGCTCGACCATCACTGCATTTAGTCTCCTTCATAAGTGAAATTATTTGCTATTTTTCCCCATATTTTTATGGGGTTTACTCTTAAACTTATTTTGCAAATTAGAATTATGTAAATGTTAGTTTTTCAATGGATATTTAATTCATCAAGGACTTATCCGATCTTAATAAAACTACAGCTTCGATCTATACCTTCATTGCATCTAGTGGGTGTCATAATTGAAATGATTTTCACATTTCTTTAATGACGTTAAAGCTTTTTCAATGTACATTTTTTTCAAAGTTTTATTGACATCGTTAAGCCCTTGATGCATTACATCAAGGGCTTATCCGATGTCACTAAAACTTTGCAGATTTCTTCTATGCCATCATTGTATCCAGACTCCATCATAATAAAATTATTTTCAAATTGTTCACATATTTTTATGTGGTTTGGACTTAGTTTATTTCTTTGTGAGTTGTCTCTTTTTAAAGAGTTAGGAGAATGTTAGATTTTTTCAATAGACATTTGATTCATCAAGGGGGTATACTATTTTAAGAAATCCTTATTTCACACCACTGCCACACATAATGTGTACTATGTGGAACAACTAAAGGGCTCGACACCTGTTACACAGTCCAGCTATTATGAAATAAAATGAATCCAACAAAATTTCAGTCTATTACCATTAAAATTTTGGTTAAAATGATGAATATTGACACCACTTAAAATTCACAGTATGACATCACATGAATTGTCAACCATATGGATTCATATTATGCCACAAGTTTTCAGAGTAGATTAAACCGGTGTCTAAGGCAGTCATAGGAAGCTGGACATCAGCTTAGATTCGAGTTCTTGTTTAGCAAACACAAGTGTTTCTCCATTGTACTAACATATGCCCACTCACATTACATAGCTCCTCTGTACATGGGTGTACTTGCAGTCCTTTGACCTGTTGCGTGCATTAACATCTAGCCAATCAATGTGGAATAAGCAGTTTTCAGTCCGCCAATCAGGTTTCAGCCTAATTCACTCGATAGCTGAGACTTCATGGGGAGACTTAATTTACAATCACAACCACAATCTTTGCCTTCTTGTTGTTGATATTTCTGCTGCTTGTAGTATCAGAACAGACTTTCCCACAGAGAGGAGAGAGCATTCTATTTTTCATCAGGTGTAGCAGGGGTAGATATTAAGGATTTTTTCTACTAACCCAGACGGGATAGTGCATCATTGACTACTATCCCGCAGCAAATTTCACTAACCCAATGTTTGTAAGCTCAAAGCTGATCACTTCTTTAATCCATTCACCGATGGATCCCTATAAAAC
Source organism: Chaetoderma sp. LZ-2023a (assembly GCA_034401795.1). Taxonomy (NCBI): domain Eukaryota; kingdom Metazoa; phylum Mollusca; class Caudofoveata; order Chaetodermatida; family Chaetodermatidae; genus Chaetoderma; species Chaetoderma sp. LZ-2023a. The sequence continues at coordinate 141,270,109 of CM067370.1, forward strand.
TCATTTCCGGGGCAACCAGACAGAGAAGCTGTTGACTATATTCAATAAAGCATTGAAGTTAGCAGAAAATCTGTTCTTTTATCAATTTTTGGTGGGTACTGAACATAATGACATTATAACAGTGTTTTTTCCTATTTCCTCGTTTGAGAGCATTACTAACCCACACAGGTTAGTGCAGGTGTAGGTTTACTAACCCATATGAAATTCTACTATTCTCGGGTTACCGGGTTAGTGTTGAAATCAAGCCATGTGTGTAGCCTGGTTTCCAGTAACAAAAAATGCCAGTTTTACATACGTGCATGTGTAGATGTGTGCACTTCCTTTATGTCTTATCAAGCATTTCATTGGTGGACATTAACTGACCTAGCTCATGTATATTTATGAAGTTTCGTGAACTTAGCGCAGCCATTAAATGCAAGTTCAAGCACAGTACTTGATACAGGAGCAGAGCGATAGGGTGAGTCCCATGCGAGAGGATGATAGTGTCTTTCTTGCATCTCATTAATATGATTGCGTTTGAATGAGCTATTGTGACCTATATGTATCATTGATAATGGTAAAATATGATTCATCATCATAGCACAATAATCATTCATGCGATGACATTCCGTGATTCTCTTGGGAAATTGAAGAAAATACCTTTCCGTGTCTAAATCTATTTACGAATTTAAAAATATGTAAATAATATGTTTTATTTTATTTAAATTATACAAAAGCATGCGTTCTTTGACCGTGTTCTTTTTGTGTTCACCTTTACATATCATCTCACTCACAAAAAATTTAAATCCAAGATTTTCTTTAATTTGTTCGTCAAACACCATCTATCTTTCAAAGGGGGGGGGGGGGTGGGGTACCTTAATCACTAGCGAGTGATAAGCGTGATCGTTTTCACTTGCTTTAAAAAGATTAAACGGTCAAAGCAAAGATGAATGAATCAATGAAGGAAATTGAGTTGTGTTTTCAGTTGAAGAGATCTTCATCAAACTTGATCATTGTGTTGCCTTTGGGGATCTGAAGAACCCTATTATTTTTGCGATTGAAAGGTCAAAGATCAAAATCACTGTGATCCAATAAATGAAATTGCTTTCCTGAAAGCTTGATGCATTGCTTATAGTTTGTCCTGATGCCAACTGATGTGTCAGTTGAGGCTGGATGCCGATGTGCTGTTTGCATGCTCCTTTTGTACCTTTTTGCTACACCAAATGTACTCCCATTTGTACCTGTTTAGTTGTATACTTGTACCCATTATTACCCGTTCGGATGTGTACTTGTACCCGGTTGTTGGGGTAGTTTTTAATTGTTCTTGTCATTGTAAACCGTTTGGCTGTGTATACGTGTTTCCCGTATACCCGGTTGTACCTGTTTGGCTTTTTTTGGTGTACTCATATGCTGGAGTAGTTGTATGTATTGTTAGTCGCATGTACCCAGTTGATTGTGTACATGACTGATTGTACTGGTTTGTACAATTTGTGTGTGTATACTTTGCGGGTGGTTTGTGCAAAGAAGAATGGGTGGATGACAGTGATTTTTTGTGGCTCTGCCGGTATTGTAGTTTTCATCTTTGGTGGTAAAAAGGAGTATGTCGGTCATTGTTTTGAATGTTTGCAGACCGTCGTCAACACAAAGGTAACCTCTCCAAAAATGAAAGAAAGGTTATAACACAACTTAGAAATGACACAACAACTGTCATCAAGAAAGCAGACAAAGGTCAAGCTACTGTGTTACAGGATTCTGAGCTCTCCAAGTCAGAAGCTCAAAGACAATTGAGCGATACCAAATATTACCTCAAACAGGACACTGATCTCACCACTGAACACGCTGAAATAGTTGAAATGGCTATTACAGACATGGTCCTTAGCGGTGAAATTAGTACAGATACAGCAAACGGCATAAGAGTTGATAACCCACGCACTGCCAGGTTTTATCTACTCCCAAAGATACATAAAAACCATCAGGCCAAGCAAGTTCCTGGAAGAACTATAATACGTGGCAATGGTAGTCCGACTGACCACATCAGCAGTTTCATAGATGAACATCACAAAATTAACCTCAACAAGTTTAAGTCTTATGTACGTGACACCACTGATTTCATCAACAAACTTGAAAATTTCGGCAAAGTTAGCAACAATGCTATCCTTGTCACCATGGATGTCATTTCACTATACACTAATATCCCGCACAGAGAAGGCATAAGAGCCGTAGCGCAGTTTCTACAAAAGAATGGAACACCTGGGAACGTTACACTACACTCCCTACTACAGCTACTCAAAATTGTCCTCACGTGTAACAATTTAAAAAACAACGAGCACTACCTCCAGACAGGAGGTACAGCTATGGGTACCAAAGTGGCACCCAGCTATGCCATAATTTGTATGGCCAATCTAGAAGAAACTCTTCTCTCAAAAGCAGAACATCACCCAGCACTCTATCTCAGATACATTGATGACATATTTTTAATATGGCCATCAGGCATGGAAAATTTATAAACATTCATACAACATAGGAATAACTCACATCCAAGCATCAAATTTACAGCAGGAAAAATCTGCCACATCCATCACCTTTCTGGACACACGCGTCTACATCAAAGAGGACAAAACACTTGGGTTTGACCTACATACCAAATCCATGGACACCCATGGATACCTACATTACTCGTCAACCCATCCTAAATCTACTAAAAAAGCAAACCCATACGGCCAGCTTTTAAGATTAAAACGCATCTGCAGCAATAAGAAAAGCACGCCCATAACACTGCTCACCACTATATGAACAGAGGATATCAAGCAAATGAGTTAGACGAAAGCCTGACCAAAGCATCCAGAGCAAAGCGCGAAGATCTCCTGAAACCGAAACAGAAGAAACCCCAAAACAACAGGATTCCGTGGGTTTTTGACTTTCACTCACATAGTGAACTTGCCAAAAATAATTATTCTACACCACTGGGACCAACTCCAAAGCAGCCTCAAGTGTAGAGCCACCTTCACAAAGAAGCCTCTGTTTGCTATAGATGTAATCCGCCTTCTAAAGACACACTAGTCAATGCTAAATTTACAGACCCAAAAAGGGCAGGAAAACGGGGCACAACCACAGCCAATCCAGTCGAACCATGCACAAAACACAATTGCAATTTTTGCCACGACATGGACCACTCTCACACATTCAGAAGCTCACACACAGAGCTCAAATATCATATAAAAACAAAAACATTTTGTCAAACAAGCGCAATGTCATTTATTTACTAACATGCAACAAGTGTTATAAACAGTACGTGAGAGAAACAAAACGTGAATTCCAAGTACACATTAAGGAACATTTTTAGGGACATTAAGAACAAAAGAGAGACACCTGTCGCTATTCACTTTAAATCTCACTAATCACTGTTCCTTAAACTATAGGATCATAAGAAGTACTCCGCCATGACCCTGATAGCACAGGAGCAACGGCTCCCCGCATGGATCGTGAGAAATTCTGGATCCACCAACTTCACTGTATGGATCCCATCGGCATTAATCACGCTGATTGGTAACCCTTTAAACTACTGAGGTAGTAAAACTTAATCAATAAATGAAATTGGATTGCATCTCCCAATGATAACACAGGTTCTACTGACAGGATCGTCATCAACTTTGGCCCGTGTGTGTGTGTGTGTAACACTTAATTTTGGAGTTGATAGGCCAAGGTTACAGTCACCCAATTAATGATTATAGGCTCATTTATAATTTTGTTAATATAATGGTAAATATTCTGAAACTAATATGGCTGGTTGTTGGTGCTACTTATGGCGGCAGCAGATTGTCATTACATTGGTCTCAAAATATTTGAAACCTTACAGCCAAAGTGAAATGGGTTAACTTAGCTATTCTCACTTGAACATGGAGTGACTGTCAGTAGATCAATAACGATATGAGTTACTGCAATACCACCCTGCCCTAATAGGTTTTGACATAGATAGATAAGTAGGTAGATAATATACCGATAGATACTGGACAATTTAGTTATTAGGGCCCCGCACCGGAAGCCCTATAGTAATACTGTCTGTCTGTCTGTCTGTCTGTCCACAATATCTTGTAAACATCATATCATACAGAACTGCCGTGTATGCCTCATTTATGATACGCAGATGTGCCTTTTGAAGAATTCACCTTTATAGGTCCAATATTATGGGTGAAAATGGGCTTTTTAATGCAAAAACTCACGATTTTTGTCAATTTCCTCGTAAACACCATACACCGCCGTATCATACAGAATCGCTTAAAATAATTTAATGAAACTTGTCAAGTTGTTTATTTATGATGGCTAGATGTGCCGTTTTGAAGGATTCACCTTTATAGGTTCTATATTTTGGGTAAAAATAAGCTTTTTAATGCAAAAACTCAGGATTTTTGTCAATTTCCTCGTAAACACCATATCATACAGAATCGCTTAAAATAATCTAATGAAACTTGGTATATGCCTCAGGTATGTTACACAGATGTGCCTTTTGAAGGATTCACCTTTATAGGTTCAAGATTTATTTTTGTGATAATGGGCTTTTTAATGCAAAAACATGATTTTTGTCAATATTCGCATATCATATGGAATCGCTTAAAATAATTTTATGAAACTTAGCAAGTAGCTTCTTTATGATGTGTAGACGTGCCTTTTGGAGGATTCACCTTTTATAGGTCCAAGATTTTGGGTGAAAATGGGCGTTTTTAAAATTTTTGTCGATTTCCTGTTGTTGGATTTGTTTGTTTTTTTAATAGTATGAAGGCTTTGAATAAAATTGCTACCTCTTCCATAGTGGGGCCCTCTGAGTCAAATAACATTTTCTAGTTTCTGTATTTACAACTCATTCTCTAAAATGGTCCCAGTACTGAAATCCTAGTATCTTGAGTTCAAAGCATCTGTGCAGTAGGTTGAAAATTGTTAAATTAACGTGATTAGAAGTCCTTTGCGAAGCAACAATTTCCCTTGAGGTTGCTTTCAAAATGTTCAGAATAATATTAGTTAGATCGCAACTGTGTCAGTGCTGTAACTTAGAGCATGCCGTCATGCAAATGCGTATGAGAATTGCCACAGGCATGCCGATCTTGTCAGTCACATTCCGTCATAGGCATGCTAGTCTTTCACATAGATGCAAAATAGCATCCTAATTTCAATGAGGGAACTCCGTTTTAATTATTAGCATGCCCTGGATGGCATTTACCTAAAAATGTTAATTTGCATGTCATCATATCAGATCTGTACTGCTGAATGTGTTTATAGCTTTTTGCTTATTATATCTCTTTGTTCCTTTTTCTTTCAGTTAAAATTAGGGGACAAGGATCAATTCAGCCATCCCTTAGTGGTGAGTCTTATATTTATATTGGGATATTCAGAAAATACTGTAGCTATTAGAAATTTAAGCATGTTTCGTTACACATCACACTCTTATGTGGTGATTATCTTGACACACTTTTATGCAAAATATTACGGTTGGCGGAATTCAGACATTTTTGGTTTGAGTAGCCCATTTGATTGTGGATTGCGTGTCACTGTTTACATTAGGCTCCATCCCCACTTCCCCAGTGTTGTCAAGGGGTGTGGTGCGGGCCATCAACTACATGTTCTAGTATGATCATTGTTCATGCACAACTGTGAATGACAGATCTTGAAAATACCGAAGATCGATCAAGTAAAAAATATTGCCTGTTTTGGTTCTCTCTCTCTCTTATGTAAAATATAGATGATTGTCAAGCCTAAATGAAATGTACACTGAGTGATCCGAATGTTGTCTGGCATAGAGAATGGACCTTTCCAACTTTATCCATCCATCATATGACATCATAATCAACTATGTGACTTGTATGATGATGTCATGAATGACTCAATATAGTATGTGTCGTTTTAACGCTTAATAGTCCGACAAATTGTATGTCTTTAAAATTTAATAAGTATTCTGTTGAATATTTTGAAACTAATTTGACTAAGCGCTGTTGCTGCCATTCGTTTTTCAGTAATTTCTGTTCCTGCTAATAAGACATTACTGTATTCACATCGCATTAGCCAATGAATACTCAAAAAGACTGCACTAGCCAATGAAAAGGCAAGGAGAGAATAATTTTGAAGAAATATAAGAACATAGTGTAGAATAAATTTCGCAGAAATGGATGCTTTTACGATCATTTCAATCTGTGACTGGACTTAATAGTAGATATGGTATTAATAAAAATTGCCTTGTTTAGGTAAATAATACCGAATTTGATCAGATATGTTCATTTAACATGATTTAAATGCATGCAACACTTGTTGGATCTGAAATTCACGCATCAATGTACTGGTATTTTTCTTCACGATTCACTGGAACAAGTATTGATATCGTATCGCTGGTTGAAAAATCAATAAAATCGGATAACACGACCAATACTTGTGCGTGCATGCGTGTGTCCGTGCGCATGTGTGTGTTAGAGCTGGCTGATATTTTCATTTACATGACAGTATCGGTATCGTAGAAAAATACAGCAGTATCATGGTATACTGTGATAGGTTGGTGACAATAAATGCCACGAAATTAGAGCGATTGTTTTCACCTCTTCACTTACCGTATTTCGCTTAATAGTAGCCTATGATCTAATAGAAGCCCACCCCTAACTTTGACATATGAGCTCCAATGATTTCTTAGCAGTTTCAAAACGGCAAAACTCTGTATTAGAAGAACACCCCCTAACTCAGCAGACTGTATAGGAACATTTTTCTTAAGAGCAAATTTGTAAGAATAGTGTGTATAATAATAACAATCGTGTCACAGGGTGTGTGATCTCTGCCCTGATACATTCCCGGCCCCTCTAGAAGTCAATACAGGCCTCGGATTTGTAAATCTCGACCGCCTATTAGGTTAATACTAATAGTAGGCCACGTATGTCCAAGATATAATAAAGTTTATTCCACACTTTTGTAGTCAAAATGCGTGTAAAACAGTCTTGGCGTGATTAAATACTTTCCTTATAAATATATTTTAAGACCAAATTTATGTACCAAACAACAAGGATGGGAGAAAATGTGCATCAATTTTGTAACGCTGATCAACATTAAATGATCCAAATTGAGTTACTACGAATGACAATATAGCCGGCTTAAGTTGGCGAGCCAGCGGTTCTTGAGAAGGGAGGCATCATGTTCTCGCAAGATATTATATGCTAACGGGAGTTTATCAAACGGGTACCCATTTTTTAATATCTGTATAATACTCAGTTCCTTTCGCGCAATGATAATATATAGATATTCCCGAGTTCCGAGTCCCTGATTCCAGAATATATATATCCGAGTACTCGCTCTAAAATAAACTCTTCAATTGGAGGCGAATCACGCGATTTGTATTTTTTCGCGACGCCATTTTATATCAAATTGTGGATTAATTTTGATGTAATAAACGAGCTTTATTAAAGGATACGCAATATTTAGGTGCTCAAATCAAATAATTTCACTTCCCCGGTGATGTTTTGAGGTATACATTAAACATAGGCGTAGGCGGTGGGAATTTTTACGGGAGAAAATACGTTGAATTTCCGTGGTATCAATTTTAGAAAACTTTTTTGGGAAAACTCTGTAATATAAGCCCACCCCCTTTCTCAGAGATGTTTGGTTGGAAATTGAACACCTCTTGTCCTAATAGAAGCCTAGGTTACTATTAAGCGAAATACGGTACATCCACAATAGTTAAAATAGGTAAAATACATAAAGTATGCTTCCTGATATAGACCAGAGGCAAACGGGCTGTTGTAATAGTGTAACTAAATGATTAAAAATACCTTTAACACAGTTAATGCGGAAAAGCCGATTAAAATTTAATTTGAAAAAAAGTTGATTTAAAAAATTAATTTGATTTAAATCAGTGATAAGATGCTCAAGCATACCTGTACATATTGCTGTCAATGAGAGGGCCTGACATAAGATGTTCAAGTGTACCTGTACATATTGCTGTCAATGAGAGGGCCTGACATAAGATGTTTAAGTGTACCTGTACATATTGCTGTCAATGAGAGGGCTTGACATAAGATGTTCAAGTGTACCTGTACATATTGCTGTCAATGAGAGGGCCTGACATAAGATGCTCAAGTGTACCTGTACATATTGCTGTCAATGAGAGGGCCTGACATAAGATGCTCAAGTGTACCAGTACATATTGCTGTCAATGAGAGGGCCTGACATAAGATGCTCAAGTGTACCAGTACATATTGCTGTCAATGAGAGGCTTGACATAAGATGCTCAAGTGTCCCTGTACATATTGCTGTCAATGAGAGGCTTGACATAAGATGCTCAAGTGTACCAGTACATATTTCTGTCAATGAGAGGGCCTGACATAAGATGCTCAAGTGTACCTGTACATATTGCTGTCAATGAGAGGGCCTGACATAAGATGCTCAAGTGGACCGGTACATATTGCTGTCAATGAGAGGGCCTGACAATAGATGCTCAAGTGTTTATTTAATCAATTCACGGTTTGATTTCTCTCATTGCACTCTGCACAATTGGGGGCCCCACACATTAGAGTATAAGTTGCCCCAAAACGAGCGTAATGGAAAGTATTCACACATGCGCATAGCGAGCTTGAGGAGAATGGCGACAATATAATAACCATTTTAATGTGTGCAACTTGTGCAATGACATTGTTAGTGGGATTTTAATTGTTCTACAGCAACTATTGTGTGACTGGTGTCGAACTACTATATAAATAAGGGAAGCAATTATCACAGCATGCCATAGTTATGTAAAGAAGAGGAGAAATTATTTCATGATTTTCTGCCATTGTGCAAACGCTTGATAAGTGACACATTGCTCTTTTCCAAGAAAGAGAAAAATGAGCTGAGCAGAGTGTGGTGGGTTGGGGTGAAATATTCTCTACATTAAAGATTATTTTAAACAAAAGATAACCAACTACATATATAGGAAAAAATCATCATGATTATTCGATTATTTAATGATTAAGTTTCGATTTAATCACATACTCATGCAAGCCTACTTCAATACAGCATTACCCATTCCCCCTGCCCTTTCTAGCACTTTGTGCTCCGATTCCGTATCATATCCTATACAATATCATACCATAGCAAGAGAAATATCGCGCAACCGTCAGATATGATGTACATGTATAATGTGTAGAAAAACAAAATTGCTGACATATCTCTACTCTTATTAAAATCAATACTAAAATATTTTGCCAGCAAATGTAAGTAAAATAAGCGATAAAACTGATAAGCTCAAAAACGAAAAATGTTAGGCAGCTGGGAATCAAGGCATTTGGACATCTTGTATTACTTGATAGAAATTAAGAAAAATTCTTTATCCCATTGCCTGCCTTCAGTACCAATCCTATTTCAAAATAACAAATACTAATTTAAGGCTTTCTATGATATGATTCACTGAAATTTGTTAAATTCAGCCCACCCTTATCATGCCTATCTTCTCTGAGGCTGTGGTGTGAAATACCAGCTTCAACATGTTTTCCTTGTTTTCTAACAGGCATGACAGCTATAATGCGGTTCACACTGCCAAAGCTCAGTGATCTGACGCGTTTACAGAAGTTTATTAAGAACAGCTCACAGTTTAATACGATTGAGTGTGATGGAATCATGTAAGTATTAATCTGTTCAGTGCTACTGGGCAAATATGATAGCAAATTGCTGGCATAATTATGTACATGAGCTATTCTGGTGAATGTATAGCATCTAATTTGACTGGAGCATGTGGCTGACTTTAACCCTTTAATGGCTACATTTCTTCAAGGATACCAAAATATTTTCTTATTAAATCTCCATTTATAGGCCAAAAGAAGATTATTTAGTGAGTTAGTTACCGAGCCAGTCATTCTAGTGGGAAGTTTTCAGAAATAATCTTTTCTTGACCTGCAAATGGACATTCCTCAAGACCACTGCAGGGGCCGGTTTTGGCTGGATTCGTCGTGAAAGGGTAAATGCTCAAATGTACTGCGACTTGCAGTAATGCAGGGGTTGGGGGGTGGGTGTGTGTGTTGGGGTGTTACCAGTCATCATGGTGAATGCCGATTGAGTTTATAGTATGTAACTGGTGGATACAATAAAATTCATGTTCCTTACGGTAGACAGAGGTGTTATCTGGATCATGTGATAGTACTTCGATGGTCTGGTACTGCACATCAGTGTGGTTGTGACCAGGGATGTTGAAGTGTGTTGCCACTGGTGTGTCTGTTATTAGTCCCCTACCCGTAAAACTGAGGGGGGTGGGGTGATGCTATAGGTTTGCACTCCGTCTGTCTGTCATCTGTCGCAGTTTGTTTTCCGTACTTTTTTTTTCAGTCTTTAAAGATATTCTGCTGAAAATTGCAACATTGCTTTGTTATGAGAAATTACAGAGGAAGTTCGTTTTTCAGGTGTCTGCGTCAAATTTTGGCATGGTACCGAAATCCAGGGTGGCTGCCATCCACCGGTGGCCATCTTGAAAATTGGTTTCCGAATGATAACTCTGTTACCGTTTATCGGATCGCTTTGAAACTTCACAGGGTGGTTGGACTACGAAACTTATCGAAATTTACGATAATCAGAAATCTATGATATCTTGAGAATTGGTTTGCAGGTGATAACTCCTTGACCATTTAAAGGATGGCTTTAAAACTTCATCAGATGGCTGCTGCTCTAGGTATGAGGAAGTGATATCTATTTTCTGATTACTCTCATTCATTGGTTTGTCATCATGACGGGGTATTATGCGCCGTTTGCGGAGCTGTTATTTCTAACATATAACTCCTGAGAAGTTGTAATAAAAACTCAAATTTGTTCAAGAAAATTTTTATTTACTCATAGAAATTGTCTGAGAGATGATTTTTGAAAATTTATCACTGAAATGACTGGCTCAGTTATTGCACCAGTCATTCCAGTGGTAAATCTTGTAAAAATAACCTATTGTTTGCAAATGAACAATTCTCAAGACCACTGTAAAGCCTGCTTGAGTCTTAATGGCGTAATAGGCAGCAACATTTCCAGCCAGAACATTCAGTATTCAGTGACCAATTCCCATATTATATATCACATTACTACTTTATGGTGTATCAACAACATAATAAGTAAGCAGTAAAAGAACTTGGAAGATTTCAATCAAAAGAAATCTCTGGTGTCAAAGCATTAAAATATAGCTATTAGCTAAGTGCTTATTTAATATCATGGTATTATAATAAGCATTTGTGAAATTCCTTATTGTCGCTGTATCTCCGACAGTTTGAGAGAGAATTGTCTGAAACTTAGCAGTAGGATTGTACATCACCCAAAGATGTGCCTAATTTCAGCGACCCTTCCGAACCATTTGTAGGTACGTATGTACGTCTGTCTGCCTGTCCCCCAAAATTTTGTCGCTGCAACTGTTGCAATTTGAGAGAGAATTGTTTGACACTTGACAGGCGGTATGTCAGCTGTCAGCCTCCAGCTGACCTCGTGTTTGTCCCATAAGTCACCATGATGTTTATTTCTTTTGGCTATATCTGTGTCTTATGAAAATGTACTTTTCCAGTTACTAGAGTGATGGCCCTTGTTATATTTTTAAAGTATTTAAAAAACCAATTGAGAAAATACATGTGGCACGTTTTGTTATTAGTCAATTGATTAATCCTAAAGTTGGTAAGAATGTTGATATTAATAATATGTAACAGGCTAGTGAATAGCATGCTATTGCTATAAGTATTTCTTTAGATGAGACAAGTAGATAAATATTAATAATTTGGTTTATCGCTTAATGGATTTCTATGAGCTTGGTGGGTGGGCACATTTGAGGATAGACTACCACTATGGTCCACTCATATATAAGTATGGCAGTTGACTTTATTTTGGAAGAATACTAATCAAAGGTCATTTTTCCCATTTAACCAATAATGTTAAGCTTTTTTTGGTTTATCTCTACATTTCGTCTTTTTAAATTCCCACCTCTGCTTTATAATAAACATGCTGATGAATATTTTGAAACTAATTTGACTGGGAGATGGTGTTGCCATAGGCAGCAACAGTCCCCAGTCAAATTAGTTTCAAAATATTCTAAAGCTTAGGCTACATGTATAGTTACCTTGACATTTAACTTCTGGGACCACAGGTTTCAAAGTTTCAACTCGATGCCAACATAAGACTAGGCAGAACATAGTTGGAAATATGGGGGCGATGGGGCGGGCATAACTAGAAATGAATCACACTACAGCCTCATGTATTGGCTAATACTTTGTGACCAGATCTATCCCAGGATCATGCTTTTCAACTGTGTATTTATGTTTTTAACATTTCAGCGGCGTTATCATCCGTTACAATACATACCATTTCAGGGATGACTTTGAGGAACTGAGGAACATGAAATTCAATAAGAAGAAGCTTCAAAATCTCACCACGATTGTTCCGCGTAAGATTAGACATTGCAAATAAATGTTACTTGGTGATTGACATGTACTTGAGCCATTTACTTGTCCTTGCGCTTAAAGTTGCATCAATCAAAATTTCATGATGGAATGCATTCATCTTGGTAATTTGTATATAGTCAAGAGCAACTAGAAATAATATAATTCATTGGTTCCTCTGGATGAATTGTCTGCAATATAAATGATTTCAAAAAATGACCCAACATTTTTATTGTTTATTGGCAAAAATTACAATTTGGGTCAATATAGTGATTGGCTCAGTTTAGCCTGGCTGTGTCTGTCTGTCTGTTTGTCTGTGTGTCTGTCTGATTCCAGCTCAAATGACTGTGTGTCTTGTGTGACAAATTTTTCATTGCGCACATGCTGCCCGCCATAGACTTGTTTAACTGTGGTTTATAACTCACTTGTAGCCCATATTCGTTGAAATATAGAAAAATGTGCTAAGTATTTTGAAATTAAATGAGCAAAAGGTTGTTACTGCTCAAGACGGACACAATTTTCATAAAGTTTAAGCTCAAAATATTTTACACTTTTTCAGCATGCTCGCATAGAATTTTTATGCTCAGAGTCTATTGGGATCTCAACTTGGGGTATAAGTATAATTGATGTGGAATTATATTAAGGCTGTAAAGCATATCGGCCTAAACAGCTTTATTCCATATGACAAGAATATACTATACTCGCCTACTCTTAGATTTGAACCAGAATGATGTCGTGGATATTGGTTGAAACGTCATGCAATGGCGGCTTCGATAAACTGGGGGAATACATTGAAATTTCACATGTAAAAGTTGAATATCTTAGAATAGATCTGAAAATAGTGTCTGTTTTCATGTGTCATATTTTATCATCTGAGCGGCTATTTTGAGATGACTAATATTCCTTTATATTTTTAGTTTAGCTCCACATATCATCTTATATTTGCAGATAGGTTCACCTAGGCTTGCACAATTATTCAATTATCGTATATTGCCTATTAGTAGCATAGGCCTTTATTAGTACACAGGTGTTCAATTTCCAAACCAATATTTCTGAGAATGAGGGTAGCTTATAATAGGTATATTTCAAAAAGTAGTTGAAATTTCTTCTCTAAAATGGTTGAAACTGCTAGACAATAACACACAAATTTTACACAATTTCATGGTAAAATTTCTTGCCACATTGCGACAATATTTAATGTACACCTCAAAAACATCATCGCGGAAGTGAAATGATTAAATGGAACCTCCTAAATATTGTGTATCCTTTAATAAATCCTGTAATCTAGCAACTTGGAAGCTTGGATTGGTGGTTTTGGTGCGGAATTGTGTTTATTACATCAAAATTAATCCTAAATTTGATATAAAATGTTGTCGCGAAAAAATATTCCTGTGATATTAGGAATCCATTACGGTTAAATCAAATTAAGATGTATCAACAATATTTAGAGCGAGGACTCAGAGATATAAATATGCTGGACTCGGAAATTGCTATATATTATTGTTGTGTAATGATACCCGAGCATTATACTTTAGATCCAATCAAATAATGAGTACCCATTTGATAACTTATTCAGCCTTGATATGAGTCTTTTCAGACAAGGAAGGGGTATAGATTAATCCGATCTACCCCTTCCCTGTCTCAAACTCCCGTTAGCTCATGATATCTCGCGAGAACATGCCAATATGTGTCGACATAAGAAGCGTCTACCTCAATGGCTCATTTTAATTCATGGTTTCCATCAACTTTGCCGCACGTCTGATTCTGCTGACGGTTTTAATGGTCTGGTCAGTGATACCAATTTTCGTTCTTTTAGCGCTATGTTAACAATTCCCGTTCGAATTAAAGTGTGTAGGTCTTTTCAGATATTACTAATACTAGTAGTTTTGAAAGCTTTATGCCTCCCCAACATACACCCACCAGTACAGTTACGATTAATCTAATCTTGATTATTTATCTAAAATGATCGCGATTATAAAAATTGCATAATCGTACAAAACTAGATTCACCATACTGGGATTAAACTTAGACAGTAATGTTAGTAATCTGCTCATGTTTGCCAGGATTGAGCCTGAAAAGTGCAGTCTACTGACATTCAGTGAAGCATGTGTTTTCCCACAGAAGACTATAATTCATTTTCACATTGTATTTGAAGCAATTTGCTAATTCTTTTTGTACAATAATGCCCCAGTGAGTGACCGTGAACTTTTTGGGGGCATTCATCTGCTGCATGGTAGCTGGGCTCGGCAAAGAATAGCTGTTGCCCTTGGAGTCGGTTAAGAATGGTCAAGGAACTGATATCAGGAGACTGATCAAGTGAACATATGTCATGGTAAAGGATGTGCATAGGGCTGCACAGTATTAGAAAACGATTATACCAGTATCAATATCGATTTCCATTCCGGTATACCTTTAATATCAGTATTATTACGATGGGCAAAATATAGTGAGGGCGTGGATAGTATGATATCATATTCAATGTATATCAGGGCTCCCAAAATATGGCTGAATGTTACAATGGTCACAATAAAACCAAGAAATTAGATGAATCCCGCTATCAAACAGTAAATTATAACTATTCAGTAAAATCCTGCCCCAAAATGTCTTAAAATCCCCCCCCCCCAAATCAGCCGTACGAATGATCCAAATTTGCCACAAAATTGCCACTAAATTTTCCAACCTGCGCAGTGATCACATTTTTAATAGCACATGTGTGGAGATAGGGATATAAGCAGAAGTGATCATCTCCCAAATAAACTCAACCAATGAGACTTTGCAAACAGCAAAGCCTGTTGATATTTTACAGGCAAATATCAATGTTATGAGCCAAAAACTTTGGATATGGATGTAAACTTATCAATTGATGTCTAAGCAACTCGCCAAGATAAGAAAGGACTATAGCTCTCAGGGCTTGCTTTCTCTTGGGAGGTCACTACAAAACTGCACAATTTCAGCAACTAACTAACTAGGCTGTAATAATCGAGGGGATGAAATATTGCAACGCAAAATATTCATTTGAATTTGTTATTTTCTGTCAAACAACTGGTGAAAATTATAAAATATTAGCAAAAATATATTTTAAACAGATTTACCCCCCCCCCCCCCCCCCCCCGGTCTTTTGCGGTTAATTAAAATAAGTTTTAATCTCTTTTGCAAGAAGAGCAATCTTATAAATAACCAATATTTGTAGCAGTAATAATTAATTTATCAATTTCTCTGGGCATCCAACAACAATTTGATAGGTCCAGCATGTCCGGATAAATTGTTTCTGCATATGCAAAGCAGACACTAACTGTAAGACAGGTTTAATATTGAATTTTGCTAATGTAAAGCAGATTATCTGCCTAAATATTATACCGGTTTTATGTTATATATCAATATTTCGGTATCAGCAAAATCATATCGATAAGACTAATGGTATTGCTATGATACCGGTATCCGATATGATATCTGTATATCCTGAAGTCCTAGATGTGCGATGGCTACCACAGGACAGGTTCCTTATCATGTCTGCTTGCTGAAGCCAAATCACCAATGATACCGTATTGCGAAACCACTTTAGAGCTATGACGGTGTTGACAATATCCACTCAGACTGTTAGAAGCAGACTGCATACCAGTGGGGCTGCAGACCTTTCGCGAGGGTCCCCTTGAGTGAGTGGCACTGCCATGCAAGACTGGAATTGAGTAGAGAGCATATCAACTGCACTCCTACTCATTGGGAAGGGCTTTAACAATGGACGTGTTCATGTGTGGTGACGTCAAAATTAAAGATTTTCTGATGCCAACATGGTGGAACATTACCGTTTTGGTAGAGGTTCATTCATGGTGTGGGGTGGCATTAGTGTTGGTGGTGATACAGACCTCTACTACATTCAGAATGGCTCTTACTGGTGAGAGGTATAGGGACGAAATGATCCATCCCATTATCCAGCCGTATGCTTTTGCAATAGGGCAAGAGTTCATTCTGATGGATGATAATGCATGACCGCACAGGGCATTGGTGAACTTCTACCTGAAAAAAACAGGGTATCAAACGAATGGCGTGGCTAGGCCGTTTTCCTGAATTGAATCCTATTGAGCATGCTTGAGAACTTCTGCAGACAGCCATTCTGGCTTGACCAGTCCAACCAACCAATGTCAAGGAGCTTGTACAGACCTTAACAGAGGAGTTGTCCATTATACCGCACGTTCGGTTCCGATCTTTGATTGACAACATGCACAGGTGTCAGGCCATAATCAGTGCTAAGGGTGGCCATACACGGTACTGAGTAGCCAAGGGACAGTGACTGTGGTAATTGACAGACTCATCTGCACATGTACATGTCTGTAATTCCTCCACAGTATGCTGCATGGTCACATCTGTTATGCTTGGTTGCTCAGTACCTGCTTTTCCGTGTTGATAATTGCAACTTAATATTGGTACGGTTGTGTAGACTGTGATCTATATCCCCATATTCAATATTTTCAGTTATTGTATGTTATTAGCAATTTTTTAGTAGTATATATTAAATATTTTTTTTAGAAATCAACATTAATATTCTATGACTACTCTTAAGAATTTCAATCACATGGTAAATTTGCAGCCAAAAGAGGATTGATTGTGTTTATTGTGTCTGAGAGGGATCTTTCTATTTAAGGTAAGTAAGATCTAATAAACTGATAGAGCAAGAAGGAACAGTTGAGAGTGGCCTTATTGTTGAGGTTCTCATAGAAGAGGATTTCGCTTTATTATCACTTGTTCATTTTATTTTCACAGCAGATAGGCGTACATTGGTTCAATTGAATAATCTCCCTGTGAAGGCTGAACCAGAGTTACTGGAGATGTTGTTTCCAAAAGCAGAGACGATACAGATTAACAAGCGCAAATGGTAACAACGGTTAATATCCTGGTGTTTACACGTGCCATACTCGTCTTTATTGCATTGGGAGATTTTGTCCAAGACCCTGGGTGGTGGTGGGTTGGACCTGTATCGATGCCCCGGGCTGGCGACAAAGGAAAGACAGAAGAAAATAATAGCTTGTCAGCTGTCTCTGAGTCCTGACGGGAAATTAGGCACAAAAAGGATGCTGTAAACATGATGTACAGAATGAGATGATAAAACCATGTTATATTGACCTTGTTTTGGTAGCTTGTAGATGTGCAATGCATCTTTATGACTCACTTGAAGTCTCAATGGGTCCAAGACAAGCTGCAGTAAAGGAGCCTGCAAGGTTGTATATCAGCAACTGTACTATTTTGTGATATTGTGTTTGAAGCAGGCGTTGCGGTGTTACCAGATGGCCACATCTTACCGTAGCTATATTGAAGCCATTAGAGACAGTCTATAGAAACACTTCATTTTTCACTTGCTGATCATCAATTGTCCCAATGACACACAATACTTATCAGATTATTGGCTACTGGAACTAGTAGTTAAACAAAATTTTCCTTGGCTCTTGGCAAAAAATTGTCTATTAGTGAAGGTTTTACTAATTCAGGGAATGTTTTTTATTATTAAAATTGTCTAGTTTGTCATATTTATCTTAATGTGAAAATCTGAATCTTAATCATAATGTACTGCATTCTCCAGCTGCAGTTATGAAAACATGCAGCTGCAATCAGTGCATCTTTTTCCACTGTTTCTTGCTTTCAACTAAGGTTGTTTCGCCACCAGGTTGTTCTCTGTCTTTAGTGTACCCAGTCCTGCTCCTTTTATGTCATTGCATAGCAAATTTAACAAGACTGCAGTGGCATCTACTACAAAGTTCATAGCTACTGGTCCTGAATACAGCGAATTCCAACACACTCAGTATGAGCAGTTGGTTGCATTCACAGGACATTGCCAAACATAGACTGTTATTATTGGGCTACATTCACTGGCAGGGGGACAATGGTGCACATAAATGTATAGCGCTGCACTGGCGACGATGCTGTCTGGCCAGCTATGTTGGCTAGGAGTCTGAAGGTGTTTGCGGTGGCAGGCATCAAGCTTATCTGGAACTGCGTTTGGAGCTGCTCAGCTGTTAGAGTAGTACAGCACAATAGCTATGTCATAGTTATTTGCCTGAGGGATCCTGTAATCCAGAGTTTCCAAAAGGACTGAAAGACTCTTGTCCTGTTACTCAATGCTAAGTTGGATTCGACTCACTATCAAAGGACCTGGGCCATGGCATGTAGGTGGCTGATATACAGTAATTAGACAACTGTCGAGCCAGCTGCACATCAGTAAGCCGAGGTTTTTACTCTTCCATTCCTCCCCATCATGCAGCAGGTTGCCTTTGTCTATATGTGATAGGTGTAATTGTGTAAACTCAATCTTCTCTTTGTTCATGAAGAGATTCTCATTCATCAGTTGTTCTGCACCTGTATCGTGAAGGTCATCAAGAGACTTTGCATCATCTAAGACGTCTATGTCGTCGGGATTACTCCATCTCTAGTGGTAAGCCCAGTGTAAATACCTGTGGATTTGAAGTTATGGAGTGCTGCGCTGAGGTAGCATGTAAACAGCACCATCTTTCAGTGGAGAATGTATCGGTCTCCGACTGCACATATTTTATGCATACCCTCAGCTTAGTATCTGCCATTAGCAGTAAAATTGTGCCACCCCTAGCTCATCAGCATTACATCCAGCTTGTAGTAATACATCCAGAATCTTATGGTCTGATGGTCTCAAAGGCCCATGACTTGCCAATGCCCATCTTTTGACACTGACACAATCAGTCACTGCCCATTCAATGTCATCATTTAAAGCCAGTCTGGCAGATTCCATTGAAAATCTTAATCAATTATTCATGCGCCATGAGACTCATCCACTCAACGACCAGTTTCACATGTTTGGTGCTGATCAGGTAGAGGTCGGATCCGACTCACTACCAGAGGACCAGGGCCACGGCATGTAGGTGGCTTATATACTATTAGACAACTGCCGAGCCAGTTTTGATTACGCTTGCAGGAAGAGCCATCTTTAACCTGAATGATATCACACAGAGACCACAAGTTTATCCGTGGGCCACATTTCCAATTGATTATAGGTAATTTTCATGTGAAAATCTTGAATCCTAGCCACTTCATATGAGAGATGTGTGTGATTTTGGGTTAGTTATTTCTACCCCTCCATCTCTTCTATGTGATATTGGAACTTTGTTAAGTCATGTTTCTGGATGTTAGCAGTGATCATGCTCTGATAGTGTAAATAGCATCTACAGTTGGCTGATGCAATTCAGGTATGAATTCATAGATAAGTTATTAGATGCACTGCCATGTAACTGTTACAGAATCCACATCTGTGGATTCAGCTGCACCGTCCCTCCCTGAGCGTGTAAAGAACACCACAGGGTAGAGAAGGATAACAGAGATGTAAACCAGCCACCAGAGAAAGAGTATCACAGGTGTACGCTCGGCCATAAATTCCAGATGAGCATTTCAATGCCCAATGCTGCCTGCAGAGAAATGAGACTTGAATACCAAGTGGAGCCTCTTTGACTGGCATCGATACCAAGACCAGACTGTTATACTATATAACCTAGATGAATCAGAGAGTGTATTTCTCGCTACCAGGAAAAAAATTTCCAGAAGCGCGAGGAGGACCTGACAAACCGATGGCCCAGTATTGTGAAACAGCAGTATTCAAATGTGCCTTCACAGAAGCCACCAGTGCATCCACCGCCAAAGAGGCAGAACTGGCACCAAGATATGAAATGACGGTACTAAGAGAACACATGCATTCCATCATCAATCTATATCGACAGGAGTGATAAGATACACACTTGTCACAGCATTTCAATCAGCCAGGACACTAGAAATGATATGAAGTTACAGAGTTATACATATTCAGTCATCTGATCCCATGCTGAGACCCAAACTCCACCATTAAGGAGAAGGCAAAAAGAATGCTACTGGATCCACTAGCTACACACTATGAAGCTGGTTGGAATCAACCTATCGGGATAGGAGATATTTCCTCTGGATGCTCATTGTCATATGAACTATCCATTGAGGTTAGATGATAGTCCTGACCGGGAGAATATCCAATTAACCTACATGTACCATAATACGTGTCATGATGACTCATGAAGACACAAGTCTCTTCATCATGACTAAATATACTGCACAATGATCACTACAGTGCATGTCAGTCTGAGCTACTGAGTACACCCCCCCCCCCCCTCCCTCATTCCTTCTCACCTCAGCACCATGATTCTCTCCTGTGATCTGATTGTGTGAGTCTGTTTTCAGATGCTGTCTTGCTGGGTTTGAATCGCTGACGCATTGTAAATTGGCTTTTAATGTGTAGTTTCTCATTATTCGTCTTTACATATAGTTCTGTTGGCATCTTTCTGTCTGAGATTTCAGGTTTGGTGTAGCTGATTTGACTGATACATGTTTAGATGCATACATCCAATCTACATGTAAGACATCAAACTTTCAAAGTTAGTATGTACCAATGACTTTGGTCAGATGCTCGATGCGTGATCTTTGTTCATGTCTGTTTCCATGTGTTGGGTGTATGTGTTGAGGCTGTACAGTAAACTAGCTTGTTGTGAGTGATGAGTTATCCCATTTTTATGAGATCATGCACAGATAGTTGCATTATCCCGCTCCTTGCTAAAGTCTACCTGTTATCCCTCTATTCAATGCTATCTTAAATGACCATCTTGGACAAAACCAGCTTGTCTGTAAAGTGTCCTCTACTATTTGTATGTGTATTTTGTCACCGCAAAATGCTGGTATCAAATATGTTATGCAAGTGCAATGAGTGTGATTGTGCAATTGCAGAGGATAAAGTTTCAGACATCATGGTCATTATTTTGCTTTTAATGACTAATCTCAAAAGCATGTTTTGCTGCTTTTGCAATCTGCATAAATTGGATCACTGACCATGTTTTTGTGCTGTTGATACATTTGCAGGTAATTTCCTTTTGAAATCTGGTTGACTGTTCAATGATCTAGTGCATGTAAGAGTGGCATATTTGTAATTTCCAGAAGATCAGACAATGCAACAAAATTAACATCATTTAGCATTTTGATGTAGTATAAACAAAAGTCCTGAGTGCCACACTATTGTTGCCATGAGAAAATGTGACATTCTCAATTGCATGTTCAATGCAGCTGTATCAAATGCGGCTCTCTTTCTTGTTTCTAGTTCATGGTATTTTTATCATCTGTATCAGATAATAAATAATACCTGAACAATCCGGTTCACATTTCATGCCCAGCTTAAATTAAGTATCTTGATACTGGTGTGTCGTATTGGCCATGTTTGTTGAAATTCATTATGGAGCAGAGCTCCTCTTTGATTCTACTATAACAATACATGGGAAGAAAGCTGCAGCACTTAAATGTGAACCAATCGATGAGATTCCAGGACTAGAATACTTGACTCAGGTTTGCAGTTGGAAAGTCATTGCATCATAGCAATTAAAGTCCTACCAGTATGTACTATGATCATCCTGTGCCTCCCATTCCAGCCATCATTAAAGATTATTATAAAATCATTCCTAATGACAAATTCTATTTGAATACAAGTCAGTTGTCACAGGAGTGATATTTAATGTTTGCTGATCGAGTCAAGAACGTGAATCACTGTGGTAGAGGTTAGATGCTTACCTAGATAGCTACTCTAAAGAAAGTAAGTGAGCTCCTCATCTAGTGTTTTGGGCTGACTAGATTGTGTACTTGTGTACAAACCTGGGCATTTTCACGCTAATCTAGTGACTTTAGTACGTCCCTATGTAATGAGCTATGCTAATCCTCAATGGTAGACAGAGTCATAGACTAGCATCCTCTCTGGGCAAAGTAGCAACTATCCCAGTTAGTACCATAGATAGGATTTGCCATGGCTCATACCCTGAATTGTATGCTTAGCAAATGCACTTACGTCCTACTTGCTCTCCTTGAATGGTAATATAAATTAGTGGTAGTATGTTAATTTTATTGTTTCATGCAGTCAATTGACCCTCTCCGGGTAGAGATTATAATTCGTTACTTACATGTGATTCAATAGTGGATTGGGGCCTTGGAATGAACATATGTTTTGTGAGTAACATAGGGCAAAAGTGAAAGCAGTGAGTCTGAACTGACAACATAAAGATGGATGGTTTCTTTGTAGTGTCATTGCCGTGGGATAGTGTTTTGACTGCAAAGTCATGGTGGCTCTCTTTAGAAATTTAAGATCAAGATCTGCACATCTTTGATGAACATTCTTTTTCAGATGCACCCACATACCTAGCCTTTACCCTTCAGATAATAGTCTGCATTAGTACAGCCATGAGACATATGCGTCATTGCATGGAAGGCGGGACCAACCTGAACAATGCAGCTAACTAGAAGATGAGAATATGCAGCATCATTTAAGCCATTGATTATGAAGTGTTTGACATTAAATCTGACACAGCATGACCCTTCAATACTCAAGATTGGTCGCAAAAATCTAAACTTTTACTTGGCGAATATGTATTTACAGACCCAAAGAAGGCTATTTTTGAAAATTGACAACCGAGACAGCGATTCTAATAGTAATATTTCAAAAGGCATCCTCTTGGCCTGTAATGTACTTTTTTTCAGCCCCGTACGAAGTAATTTTTGGGTGATTTATGGCAAGAATGGACTTTTGCATTAACAATGGCTTATCCAATTTTAATTAAATTTTGCAGATTTGTTTGATAGTAGGATTTCATCCATTCTACATCATAATTAAAATAAATACTTAAATTTGATTACATTTTTCAGAATTTGAACTTATTTGGGGGTATAATTTACCTACAGAATAAGGTTTATATTCAAAGGCCATTTCAAACTGGTATATACAGTGACATAAATATATACACATACATATGTGTAATTTGGACAATTTGCCTATTGTTAGCTCACCTGGCCAAGTGACTATGCTGTGGCGCTTGTCCGTCTTAACTTTTATTTTAAGCAGCTTCTCAAGAACCTCTAGGTCGATTTCAATTATACTTGGTAGGAAGTATCCTTAGGGCATGGAGATCGATATTTGTTCAAACGGAGCTGATTGATGATTAGGGACTAAGGGCCATTAAAGTTTGTTCAAAGGAAAGTGATATGTAAAAAAACCATGACATTTGTGGACCAATCTAAATGGAGCGTGTTTGGTCGTCATATTGGATTTTTATCTCACCTGGCCTAAAAGGCCAAGTGAGCTTATGCTATGGCGGCCCTCCATCATCCGTCTGTCAAATCGCCTTTTCTCCTTAACGGTTTGACCGATTTCAACCAAATTTGGCTGGGAGAAATCTACACAGGTACTCTCCAGCAATTTTTCCCAGAATTTTAATTGCTCAATTGTTTTGGGTGAAAACCTTAGATTTAATGAAAAATTTACCAGAAATGGTCAAAATGCTACTCCTCCATAGCCGCTTGGCATATTTCAACCAAATTTGAGTCTAGTTTCAGTGTATTTTATTTTGATCTTTCAATTAACAGTATATAGCAAATTTTCAATAAAATTAGGTTTTCCCTGTTTTCAGAAGCATTACTTGTGAGAGCACTATGTGAATCCTACTGTATTATAATTGTTTTACTTTAAAAACTGTTTCTCAGCGCTAAAATGCAAGCATCTCAATATCAAAGAAACCATAATACAGGTAAGCAATAGCGCTTAGTTAAATTAGTTTTGAAATATTTAACTATTATTGGAAATAATTTTTCATATTTTGATCAATGTGATTAAATGTTTGTTTTTTTCAGCCAAGCCATGATGACATTTCTTGCTAGCGCTGATGCTGAACAATGTCTCCTAGAAAACCAAGACTTAGTTATCGAGAATAAACAGTTGACTTTGGATATCATGGATTTCAACAATCCCTGTATGTACCACAGTGATTCTGTTACTTATTGTTGTATCACATCAAAAGATTTCCTATCCAGGGCTTGAAATAATTGTGTCTAGGCCACTAGGGAGAGGAATGAGTAAATGTTGATAGACATAATCGTTTTATTTTCTAGGCCTTATTTGGAAGATTCACCAATTAACGTTCTCCCATATATACTACAGAATATAGCCTGTATTATTGAGCTCCTTTTTGTGAAGATTCAGCCCTGATTTAACTTTGTTCAAAATAATGTTGTAATCTGTTGCTTCCTAAGACAGCAACAACTTTCAGCGGCACTGTTTTCACAAGTGCACTGGTTTACTATCTATTACCAGATCATGTAGAATATAACGTCAGTGCTAAAAATAAGAAGATTGCAATTCATTTGATGTACTTGCAATAAAAACATGATATAAATTTTAATGTAGACTGATTCTATTAAATTAGAATTTGAAAGTACTGACCCGAATGCTAGCAGTCAAAAGGAGGCAAACCCTGTATTCATCTATCCACGTTTTTTTGTTCAGAACATAGTTTCAAGACTTTCACATATCATCTGGTATATGAATGTACCATAGCCTAAAGGTGTGTTTTAATAGGTCGGAGTAACCTACCTTTCAGGTTTCATTGAACATCATAGAAAATGCTGTGCATCCATATGCAATTTTACTTTCCACACCAGACCTTTCAAGACTCACATCTAGTCATCAATCTTTGTGTATGGAAAAGGAACTATGGATGCATCATAGAATAAAGGTGTGTCATGTATCAGACTTTTTGCAGTGCACTGAACATCATTAAAAATGTGTGTCTGGGCTATAGTTTCAACAGTTTGTCATATACAGTAACCAAACTTGGTGTATGTATGCATTGTAGGTTAAAAGTATATCTAGTATCAAAAGTAGCTCACAGTGACATACTTTTCCCAGTGCTGTAAGCATCATAAATTATTGGCCAGTCTGTATACTCAGCTCTCTTCCGCCAATGATCACCAAACTTGAGATATGGATTAAACTAAAGGTGGTGTGTGTATCAAAACTACTTTACCTCTCATGGTCCACGCAATATTACAGGAAAATCATGTTTGGGGTGTTTTTTGGGTGAGTGGGGTGAGGGGGTGGGGTGGGGGTGTATCCTCTACTATGCAATGTATCACTACAATGCTAGTTTCTGATAATTATTCTTATCTTTATAGTGACTGTCGCGATTACTAATGATACTGCTTATAAGGGAGACCCACCAATAAGGCAGAAAGTCTTTGAATCGCTTCTACATCGCATATCTCGCCCCTTTACACCATATTTAAGTTATGATCGTGTGAAAGGGGTTAGTACAAGTCTATTCCGCAAAGGAGCACACACTGATGATTATCCAAAAGGGAAATTGTTAGACAAACTAGCCAATGCCAAGTTTGTGCAGCAGCAGGAGGCATCTCAACAACAGCAACCAGAGGTATGTGAACCAAAAGAACAGCAATCATTACAAAAATTGGGTGAAGTCAAATCTTAGTGTTCGTCTTAACAGTTATCATTAACACGAAGTTATTTTTATGCCAGTCATTTTCACATCAAGAGTATAATTACCACCCAGATACTCTATGATATTTCCCAAATATCGACCTAGCTTCAATAAGACTCAGAATTAAAAAGAAACTGCCCCCACTGGGCAGGTTACTCAACTAACAGTTAGGCGGATGTGCCGCCCAAACTCACGCATGCGTGGGGCTGTCTTTTTCTCTTCTCAAATTATTTACCTGCCATTTCTCATGCCTTTGATTTGTCCAAGGATTGCTTTTGCTAGTTTAACTTTTTGAAGCTTCTAAGTTGTTCTACAACTTATTATTTGACTGTTAGCTAATGTCTGACGCTGCCAAGTCACCGGAGGATGCTCCCTGTCCTAGCCATCAGATGTTTTTAGTAAATTTATTGATAGAACGTTTGCGTGTTATATCCGGGATTCGTGCTAACATGTGGATACGTCTAGAGTAGGCTAGCTCATTATGGGGGAAGCTTAAATATTAGCTAATGTATGTTGTGCTTTGTATTTTCAGATACTTGATTTGTGATGTGTTTCACATGTATCCTTCATCTGGACAATTATTTATACTTGGTTTTCTGGGGCCAAATAATTTCATTATGAGTTTGCAGAGGGAATTATTACCATAAGAAGTAATTTTTCCGCATTCTCCCCCGACCAGAAGGTTTGGATTCAGGACTAGGTATGTCTGTTGTGTCCAGCAGACCTCACTCATTTCTTCAGGAGTTTTTTCTTCTGAGGTCACGTATGGAGAGTTGGTTTTCAGTCATTTAATCTTTGAAAATTTTTCAGTGTTTATGACTGTGTTGTTTATTCTAGCTCTCTTGATGGTTATGCTTAGGCTCATGGTGTTAATAAAGTTCAATTACTAATGAATCTTTGAGTTTTGAGTCTAGCATTCGCCTCTCAGGTATTAAACTTCAAATTCTGATTATTTCCCTTGTCTTCATGAAGAAGAAGTTCAGGGTTTGTTTACTTTTGGTCAGGTTCATAGTATTATCTATGGGCCTGGCTTAGCTTTTTCATCTAGGGGTCTAAATTTCCGTATGGAAATTATTAGTCTTTTACAATTGATTTTTATCATTCCCCCCCCCCACCCCCGGGTCTGGAAGACGGGGGAATATAGCGATCAGCATGTCCATCTGTCCTTCCATCTTGTCAACGCAACTCATCCTAGAGGTCTCAATGGATTAACTTAAAATTTTGGCCACATTATCAGTATCATGTGCAGATGTGCATGTGCTATTTTTGCTGCCAAAAAATTCTTCATTACAGAGTTATCCCCATTTAAATATCCTAAAGCCGATACCAGGGTTCGTACAAGCTTGAAAAGCCCTTGAATTTTGGCATCTGCCTTGAAAAGCCTTGAATTTGAAATTTGTCTTGAAAAGTACTGGAATTTCACCCATCCGCCTTGAAAAGCCCTTGAAAATCAACATTTCCTCCCATGTGATTTTTACTGTCTGCAAAACGTTCACGTACTGATGTAAATAAAGATTTAAGAAAATTTGATTGGCAAAATCTATTTGGAACCGAGTAAGTTCCAAAATTCAAACTAATTTGAAATGTTCTAAAGGTAAGCTGTGTGAAATTTTGCACCAGTGTCATATTCTCACTTTGTCCAGGATGCTGGTTCTGAGCCCTTGAGAAATCAACTTTTTTACTCTTGAAAGTCCTTGAAAAGTCCTTGAATAACAAAACCTGCCAGCTGTATGAACCCTGGATACATAAACTGCATTGCCAATCATTTCTTGTCAATGTAACTCCTACAGATTAGCTCCGATTCTTTTGAAACTTTGCATGTGCTATCCTTATACCTGTATGTCCAAAATGTATGTATGTCCATCTCTTTGTCCGTCCATCTCTGACAATAATTTCTTTTCAAAGCAACTCCTAGAGGTGCAAGTCAAGTGACACACTAGTTAACTTGATGAGCAACAACGCCATTGATGAGGAAAAGGGCGCTCTACCACAACGGAAGAAGGCACGTCGCAATGTGACGATATAGACGAATTGGCTTCAACAACAACCGCCAACAATCCAAAGAAGAGATCAGAAATCCCGAACGAGCTACAGGGCACATACAGGCAATGGCGCAATGCCGCCTGCAAACTAGTCAAAATCCAAGTGCTAATGGATAGACTTGAAAACTTTATCTGTTGAGAAAGTTCTACCATTATTAAACGTTAATTGTAGATACGGACCACCCATTGATGACCCATCATTTAAACGAGTGAGAAAATAAACTTAGAGGTAAGCCTAAACCTCACAGGCCACCTCTTAGAACTACTCAGAAACAGGGCCACTGCACTTAAAGAATGTGTCAGGAGGATCAAGGCCGGTTTCCGAGCCACAGCGGAAACACCAGAGATCGTTTCTGAAGCATAAAAGGCTGTCATGGCTACGGTTCTCAAAACCAGAGAAAGATCGAATAGCCCACCCAAATGCAGACGCACAGAGGTACCAAAAAGAAGACCCGAGCGAGCAAACAGACCACCACAACGCAGAGGGCAACCAAACCAGAGAGACAGAAAGAGACAGGGCCAGAACGAGTCTTGAGAGCACCTTCCTGACAAACAACCACAACTTCAGTACACTCAACCGAGTGTATAAACTTCTGAAACAACTGCAGCGCTGATATGAACTATATACAAACTGTTTCCAATATGGAAAATATTTTTTCAAACTAAGAATAAAGATTGTCAAAAACAAAAAAAGAAACAAAAATCTCCTGAAAGAGGCTCTTCCAATCTGTTTCACATGAATCTGTCTGGGCAAACACTCAGCACAAAGATTGATGAGGTATTGGAATTGGTACCAGTTTTCAGTCCCTCCATTACCGAACCAAATCTTGGTCAAATATATGCAGATCTCAATAAATTCTCCAGACGACTGCGTCTAAAACTACATTTTGAACACCCACCACAACAATGGGGTAACAACCAAAGTAACAGCACACTAACAAATACGCCACCACCGGCATCACCCACACCCTCCCAAGAAACACTTAGCAGGAAGTTTAAACCCAGAAGCAACTGGACACCACCACCTGGTAATGACCATGTCCTGGGCACCGTTATCAAAATAGCCAAACATGACCGTAACAAACAAAAACACCACCAAAACTACAATGGGAACATTAGCATTCACCAGAGAAAACTAACACAAAAACTCGCTAACAACACAAAAATTGTGGTTAAAAAAGCAGATAAAGGACAAGCAACAGTCATCATAAATGCCACAGACTATATCACCGAAGCACTGAAACAATTAAGTGATACAAAATACTATCAGCATGTCACTGTAAACTTAACACGTCTACATGCAGAAAAGGGAGAAACATGTATCACCGATCTAGTCCTTAGTGGTCAAATCACCACAGACATAGCCAATGGGCTTAAAATAGACAATCCACACACCGTCAGATTCTACCTATTACCCAAAATACACAAACAAACCACGCCCACCCTGGGCAAACCGATCAGTGGTAATGGCTGTCCGACTGAACACATTAGCAGTTTTATGGATGAACACTTAAAAATACACCTCCGGGACATCCTGTCATACGTGAGAGACACCACAGATTTCATTAACAAACTAGAAGCATTTGGAAACGTACCAGAACATGCATTTCTAGTCACAATGGATGTCACCTCACTATATACGAATATACCACATTCTGAAGGCCTAAAAGCCACTCACTGCCCAACACATGCGCCAACATGGCGTACCGGGGAGCTTATAACCAAGATATCTTCTAAATCTACTTTCCATAGTCCTTAAATGCAATAACTTTGAATTTAATGGCGAACACTACCTCCAAATCGGGGGGACCGCCATGGGGACAGAAGTTGCACCAACATATGCTATTATTTTCATGTCACAGCTAGAAAAGAACCTTCTTGCAACAGCACCACACAAACCTGCTCTCTACCTTGGATACATCGATGACATTTTCGTGATCTGGAACACAGGGAAATAAAAATTAAATGAATTTATCACCCATATGAATAACACACCCGAGCATCAAATTCACAGCTGAACACTCAACAGAGAAAATTAGCTTTTTGGACACATATGTATACATCAATCAAAACCACACACTGGGTTTTGACTTATACTCCAAACCAACAGATACACATGGCTACCTACATTACGACTGCACACCCGCAGTCCACTAAAAACTCCAATCCATATGGCCAATTCCTCCGCCTTCGCAGAATCTGCAGCAAGGACATTGACTTCCACAATCATGCCCACGGTCTCATTGGATATTACCACAAAAAAACCTCCTTCAGACCTTCTCCTCAAATGTTACCAAAAAGCATGCAAAAAAGAAAGGCACTAACTTTTAACACCTAAACCACCAAAAGACGAGACAAACATGAGAATCCCGTGCATTACGGACTTTCACCAACAAAGCCAGAAAGCACGAAGTATCATCAACAAACACTGGAATCTAACTAGCAGCCAGAAATGTAGAAACACCTTCACTATAAAACCTATGTTTGGTTACAGACGTAATCCCACAATTAAGGATACTCTAGAAAAAGCCAGATTTGAATTTCCTGCCAAAGCAGGCATACAAGGAAAAACTTCTAAACCCTGTTGATCCATGCACCAGAGAAAATTGCTTTTTTTCTCACAAAGTGGACAATACTCGCTACTTCACCAGTACACACACAGGCCTTAAATACAGGTGTACGGTCAAAACCTATTGCAACACACGCATTGTTGTCTACTTGCTTACCTGCACACGATGCAAAAAACAGTATGTGGGAGAAATAAAACAGGGGTTCCACATACGAATCAAGGAACATCTCAGGGATATCAAAAAACACAAGGATTCCCCTGTAGCACATCATTTTAATTTGCCCCACACACACACGCACGCACGCACGCATGCACACACACACACACACACACACACACAGAACAAGATATGTCCTTTAAAATTATACATGTTCTTCCTCACGACCCGGAGGAGGACCCAGAGAAAACACACTTAAAGAACAAGAGAAATACTGGATACACCAACTACACATGCTAGATCCTGTGAGGATCAATCATGCGGACTGGGGATTCCTTTAATTTGTTTTACTTATCTGATTCTCCCTTGAAAAAAAATTTAAATTCACCAAAATCTCTTGTCCGGTCATAATAGTTGAATGGAATTGAACCTGCACTTACAAATCTACTTTTCTTTAAGGCGAGATGCAGTGTCAAGACTTCGTTTTTCATTGATTGGTTTTGCTAAAATATTGTCCTTTACAATTAACGTTACATGTATGTCCATTCTTGATGTATGTTTATCTGAAATGTTTGGAGGGGGGTTGGGGTTGTATGCCGTCTTCTGATGACTCTTGTTTAGTTGGTTATAACTAAAAACTAATTGTTTCCGTTTTGTGTCTTTCAGAGGGTTATTGAAAATAAATGCCCTTCCTGCCACCGGTTCGTAAAGGCCCGCTTCTTTCCAGCATGACTGCACTAGGTGCAGTACGTGTGGGCCTATGCTTAAATGCCATGTGTGTGTGAGTCGTGGCCGGTGGAAGTATTTTCTGATTTTCTTAATCAGCAGGTAAAGGACTGGGCGGCCGATGAAAAGAGGCGAGTTGATAAGGAACTTTGTGGTAAGAAGAGGAAGGCATCCATGTCTGGCATGGCAGTCATGGAGGCCTTCCATCTGGAAATGATGGGAGAAATGAAGAAAACAATCATGGATCTTGTTCTGTTAGGATACCAGTTTTCGATGTAGACCCAGAGATGGCTCCCGCTGGTCCGGAGCTGAGGCTTGCCTTGCCCATGGACCCGGGAGTGAAAGTCATGGCCTCGGGCGCCCTAGAGCAGCCAAAGGCTAAGGGTATCAGCGCCTCATGCGATATCCCTCCTGCCCACGCCGAGTTTAATCCCTTTTCAAGTTTGGCGTCCAATCTTTCTGGGCAGGAAGAAGATGACACTGTTGTGACCTGCCGATGTCCACGGAAAAGGAAATCCATCAGGCCCCTAGGGGTGCATGGGTGACCTTTTCCGTGGAACTACTTCTTCGGGAGTAGGTTTCATGGCTCAGCGGCTGGGCCGGCTTGGAGCCGAGGGATCGTCCATACCATATCCCTTGCCTTGCCCGGAAGAAGGCATTTAGCCCCCCCCCCCCATGATGCCGTAGATCTGGCTCCTGGAATAGCCACGGCACAAGCCATGCCGGCCCTTGCGGGTCCGTATGGTTTCCCTGGCTATCCAGGAGTATCTCGAGCCCCACCAGTGAATGTTATTGAGGATGATGAGGGCCCTAGGCTCGTCGAACATTCACAGTTGGCCACTGAGGAAGACTGGCTGGATGCCTGCCAATGGCTGGTAGGCGTCAAGCCAGAACTTCAAGTGGATCCACCGGCCTCCCAGCGGGACCAGCATCCATGGTTGGGAGGGAAGCCAGTGATGAACGCGATGCAATCTCTCCCGTATGCGGAACATATCATGGATATGTTCGCTGCAGCAGAGACCAAGGCTCACAGTGTCTGTGGTGTAGTGACTTCCACGGCTCTGTTTAACGGAGTGCCGGTGGATGACATTTTGTCAGGAGCACAATGGCACTGTGAGTCTAGTTTCACTGACCATTATCTCCGTGACACGTCAAATCCGCTTACCTTATCGATTTTACATAAATGTTAATCTGTAAATACTTGTAAATATTGTTCATAAGGCCTGTGACTCACACACAGTGCATTTAAGTGGGGGAGTTCCCCGCTAGTCCGTACTGTACCTCTCATCGCCAGCGGTGAATAAAGAGAATCTCGTCAAATTAGGTTAGTCCTATATTTGGTGATGGTTATTTTTTGTCACGTTTTTTATTACTAATATAGTGATGGTTCGTTTTATGTTGGTTCCATCTGAGAGTATACGAAATGACGCCTTCGTCGGATGTCTTACAGTACTTTAGCACGAGTACATAGAAAGCATGTAGGACATTGAGGTCATTGCTCCCCTTTTTACAAAATAGGTGGGGGGGAGAGTGGGAGTGCATGTTAAACGGTCATTACTCTCAACATCGGTTGTGTTAGCCGATGTCCAAGTCATTTCCTGGTTGTGTTGCATACGCAATTTCAGATGTTTGTCCTCCAATAGCAAAAGAGCTTGCTCTTCCAGGTATGAGTCGGTCTTCTGACCTCGCCTCCCTCCCGCCGTATTCATTTACGAATTCTGGCTATATCATAGAGTATCAGGGTGGTAAGTACTCTTGATGTGAAATAAACGAAATCACAGATTTCTTTTTTCACGAGAGAGTTGATACTTACCACCCTGATACGATCCCGGTCTCTCTGCCCCACAGAGGCTCGGTCTATCGGCGTTTTATGTTGCAATTTGTCAGCCAATAATTTTGAATAGAAAGAGACAGCCTGACAGAATGTCTGTCATGCACAAGTTTGGGCGGCACATCCGCCGGACTGTCAGTTGAGTAATCTGCCCAGTGGGGGCAGTTTCTTTTTAATTCTGAGTATTATTGAATATAGGGCGATATTTGGGAAATATCATAGAGTATCAGGGTGGTAAGTATCAACACTCATGAAAAAAGAAATCCGTGATTTCGTTTAATTCACACTAACATGGTTGCATTATAACACTGATACTGGTATAAAGTTAGCACTAACACTGGTCTTGCTAACACTAATGCAGTCCCTGTTAGCACTAGCACAGTATACCACCTACAGGAATCTACTATAAATGTTAGGTCATATACCCTTTGGTGACACAAGCAGGGACACACAGTAACGATACAAGCAATATTTCAGTACTAAATAGTGGTATTTTAACTTACCTGGCAATATGCACAAAATCTATGAACGGCAGGTAAAACTGAACAAAATAAAAACAAATTCAAATGTAAAATAAATCATCAATGAGTCAAATATTCATTATACTTTTTTCTTATTGTTTAAAAAACAAACCATGCCAATGATAAAATTGTGAAATGGTAATCAATGGACCTTTCCATTTTTAGCTATGCCCCGCTCATCACTAGCTAAGCTCCACCCGCACCTCGCCGTGTTGGGATTGATCGATTCCCAGATGCCCTAGCTATCAATTTCCTGAAAACTATGCAGGGAAGCTGTTGAATATTTTGTAACTAATTGGACTGGGTACTGTTGCTGCCTATGGCAGCAACAGCGCCCAGTCAAATTAGTTTCAAAATATTCAACAGAATATTTATTAAATAGTAAAAGCAAACAATTTGTACACAACGCATAGACCGTCTTCAAATATGCGTTCGTGACGTACTTATCGACGTCATTCATTATTATGTCATTGTACACATCACACAGTTCATTATGATGTCATATGATGGGTGGGTACTCTGGAAAGGTGAATTGAGTTTACTTTCCACATTAAAACTAATTAGTGATGACCCCCAGCGATGACCTCTCATCACTGTCACATTAAAGTGCAGCAAATTCATGGCCATGTTTCACAGGCAAGGAATTCTCCATTAATAGACAGTTCTGTGCTGTAATATTTCCTAGGTTAACCTGTTACAGGTTGTCTTATAGGTTTTTAAGGAAGCCGATGGTAACCTAACCATTAGAAGCCTCATTGATTATAATACTAAAATCAACTTGTAAGTTAACCCATTTTGGGTTCCCAAAGACTGGATTCAGGCAACATCATGGAAACTCATCTCACCAGGTCTTCGTAACAGCACAGGCATGATTGATCCATTCATCATTTTAACTCTGGGTATATGTCTCTCAGTGATTTGCCAATTCCTTATGCATTAGTTGATGAAGGCTAACTATTCTGCTATCAGATTGCATCTTGTAAATTGTATGGATGACATTTCAGCATAGAATCATATCAGAGCTTCCTAGCACAAAATAATCATCTGGCAAATTGTCCAAAAATGTCATAAATATTAATGACAATTGACCTTTCCAAGTTTACCCATCCATCATATGACATCATAATCAACTAAGTGATGTGTAAGATGATGTCATAGTCATGACGACATGAATAACTCGATATAATCCGTCTTTAGCGCTTAATAGTCTGACACATTGTGCGAATCGTATGTCTTTACCATTTAATAAACATTCTGTTGAATACTTTGAAACTAATTTGGCTGGAGGCTATTGCTGCCATGTGCAGCAACAATGAAACTAATTTGGCTGGAGGCTATTGCTGCCATGTGCAGCAACAATGCCCAGTCAAATTAGTTTCAAAATATTTAACATCTTGTATAGTTTTCTGGAAATTATACTCAGAGAGTTCAGAGATTGATCGATCCTAACACGGACAAGGTGTGAGTGAAGGTTATATAGAGATGGGCAGGCCATAGTTAATACTGGAAAGGTCCATTCAGTCAGCATTTTATCATGAGTAGAGTCTAGGACTCCTATTATGATATATCTTACAGTTCCATTCTTGCCATATGCATATTGTGCACTTAGAGAATCAGATCATTTTACATACCGTCACCATAAATATGCATCACCAGCATGATCAGGCAGTTGTATATAGATGGTTACATCGTTGATACAGGATTAGAGAGTCATCGTACCTTTGTTAACAATTGGTGGTGATATATAGTTGCAGGCTATGTGCAGATAAAGGTTTTCCACTTGATGTCTAGGAAGAATAATATACACGTTTTTAGCTATACCATGTGAAAATCCAATTGATCTGTAGTAACCAGCTGACTCGTGGATGTTTTCAATTGTATTAAACATAAATAGGTAAAGCTCATATGTCATAATCAGCTTCCCTTCAACTGTGATATTTTTGAGATACATGGATGAGATTGTTGTCTCTGAAACGAAGATATGTTTCTTTTGGCTCATCCCTTCGAGCAGAACACCGTTAAAAAGACTTCTTTTTCTGGACAGCTGAATCTTACATTACAGGTAAAAACCTGCAAAAGAACATGATGATATGGCGTCCTGAATTGCTATCTAATAACATCTAACACTAACACCAAGAATTGATTTTAACCCTGTATCACCTTCTATAGAGGTTAGTATTAACACTAAACTAGATATAACTGTAAATAACAAAATATTTATCGGTGACATGCTATAGCGATGACCCCTCATCTAGCCATCAATCTGTCTGTCCATCTCTGTGCTATCTAGCATAAAAATGGTAGCATATGTCTTTATTTCAAGATGTTCATATTGGCATTCGATGTCAAATACTATTGGGTTATTTAACATTTACTAGTATTGTACAAGTACATGTTGTGTTAAAAAATCAGTATTGGACGAGACGCTGAAGGGCGTCGAGTTCAATACTCATTTCTAAACACAACGTGGATGAGTAAAATAGAAAATCCATATTGTACTCGGAAATGTTAAATGATTTATTTATTACACAGATATAGATTGAAAAAATAAGAAAATAAGTGGTTCAGTGCGACAGATAAAATGTGCAGCACAAATTATACAAGTTAGCAATTCGTTTATGACATAATTACATGGTAATGTATTAGGATCTTGATGTGACGTCTTCTAATGACATCATAAACCACAGTGACGTAATATTCTTATGGCGTAACAAATAGCTTCGAGAATCCAATAATACTTTTAGATAGAGTCCAATAACAATCTTTTTAGAGTACAATAACACCTAGGGCTGTGCGGTTTTGGAAAAAGTGAAACCAGTAACGGTGTTAATTATAAAACCGGTTTTAACCGGATATCCGGTTTATTGGATGGCTAATAGTAAAAAAATGTAATGTTGCAGTACCATGAAAATAGACTGTTTTATCGTAGACTCGAATCTGTAATCATACTATCTTTAGTGAAACCTGGTTAATATTTAAATAAACCATTTATGCCGAATACTGTCTCCGTATCATTATATTGACATGCACTCTGATATAAAACTCCCCGTGAAAATTTTTTTTTCATTTTACCAGAAATACTTACACGCAAATAGTCCTGCATATTTTAGTATATTTTAGAAATACCCTGCACACCGCATTCTGATTGGCTAAATCCGCTCACACCCTCTGAGTGTTTATGAAAATGAACGCATATAATGAATGCAATTTTATGCATTGATAATATATTATTGAAAAACAAATATTTACAAAACCAGTTTTTCATAAATATGCGGTTTTCAAATTGTGTCACCAGTTTTCGAACCGTCATGCTTACAAAACGGGTGACGGTTCCTGTACCGGTATACCGCATAGGCCTAATAACACCTTTAATTGTCACATGGGGGGGAGCCATTCCATTGGCTAATATAGATGGTGTATAATAGTTGTTGTGATCACTGCATACTCACCATTTGTATCACTTGTTTAATCCTTTAAAACTCTAACTGGCCAAAAAAAGCCTTCTACAGTGGTCTTAGGAAATGTCCATTTGCAGATCAAGAAACTCTGAAAGTTTACTACTGGACTGATTTGGCTCGATAACTGAGCCAGCTATGCCAGTGATAAGTTTTCAAAAATTGTCTCTTGGGATGCACATGGACATTTTCACAGAAAATTGAGATTTTCGTGAATTGATGTGGGCTTTATTTAGATGGTTAAAGTTCTGTTTACTTTATTTTCCAGTAAGAAAATTAACAAGCTCTTGCTCATCTGTTCAGAGTGATCATGTGTACTCTCGCATTTTTATCATCATTGAGTGGATGGGTTTATCTGATCTGTCACTCAAGTGTTTAATGTCATAATCAAATAAGTCACTACTGTAATTGGCTGGCATCACAATCATAATGACATATATCTCTGTCCTGAAAATGTAAATGTCTGTCATAAAGTCTAAGAATTGCATGTCTGATGAATTTAATAAACATTCTGTTGAATATTTTGAAAGTTATTTAACTGGGAGCTGTTGCTGCCAGCAACAGTCCCAGGTCAAATTAGGATCAGAAAATGCAACAGCTTACATGTAAAATTACCATGGACAGTGCTGGGCTTGTGATTCTGGGAATTCAGGAGGATTCGGAGTACTTAATTCCAACACACGCAGAAAGTGTGTGGAGCTTATCTAGAAATGAGAGGGTCGATGGGATCCCTTCATTATCACGCTTTATCCTTCTCAAATAAACAAAATCTGCCTGAGTTGGCAAAGCAGTACATGTAGGTCGTAACTGTTTTACTGCGACAAGCCACCTGACAATAATTTCAATGGGAAGTAACTCTGGACATGCTGAATGTTTTGAAAATAATTTGACTAGGTTTTTGCAGATGATCTATTTCAAGGGTTATATCTCTGGACCTGGTAAATATTTTGAAAATAATTTTCATGAACGGTGTAGGCTTAGCCACCAACAACTATCTGCGTAATTGTTTTCAAAATGTTCAGCATATGCAGAGTTAAACCACAGGAAAGGTGTCGTCTGTAGAAATTCAGGAGTCTGACAGGTAAAATGTACAAAGGCAGATAAAAATTAGTGAGAGATTCACATTTGACAGTAAGAGCAGATATTATCATGTCGCTTTCTTTGAAAAAGCATCGGCTGATATTAGCACTAACACTAACATGATAGTTAACATGATAGTTAATACTGAATGCTATCTCAGGGTTAACACTAATACAAATACTGATAAAAAGTCTTAGTGTTATTTAATTATTAGTGTTGCACTAACACCAAGACTTGATTTCACGTATTTTCTCATTTCCATTGAACACAGACCAAGCATGGGAAGGATGCACCAGCACAGCAAAAGAAAAACCCAGTCATTGCTGAAAAGAAACCAATAGAGAAATTGTCTCATTCAGAACCAGCACAGGAGAAGCCACCAGTAAAAGTGTCTGTGAAACACCAAGAAGCGCCCAAACAACGGGAGAGATTGCAGGATAAGGGCTCTCCAGAAAGGCAAGCAAAGAAAAGATTGCACGAGGATAAAGCGAGTGAACAGGCAGACAGAAAGAAAGGTATATTTTTCTTTATGGCATAATAAATATTCAAAAATGCCATGCATAGATTATGTGTAGTGTATTGCATCACATGATTTGATAGTATCAGATCTGAAATGAGTTCCTTTAAAATCATGTTTTTTATTTTCAGTCGTAAAGCACCTTTATACAGTAACAAACATATCATCTGACAAAATTTCTTCAGAAATTTTCATCTGTGGCCGAAGAAAATAATATTTTTGATAACTCAATTATCGTTACAGTCATTTCAGTTGTAGATTGTTGAAATTATTTTCAGAGTGCTTTGAACAGGAGTAAGATGCTCTCTAAAAGATGATTCAGCCTTAGCTAGACATTAATTTACCTTGCCAGTTTTAGCTATGTCCCGCCCATCTCTAGCTAAGCTCCACCCAGACCTCACTCGTGTTGCTTATGGCAGCAACAGCGCCCAGTCAAATTAGTTTCAAAATATTCAACTGAATGTTTATTAACCATTTATCACTCGAATTTGTTCAAGAAAGTTTCAATTTTCTCAGAAAACGTGTTTCATACAAACCTGAAAAGTACTTGACTTTTAACATGTGCCTTGAAAAGCCTTGAATTTGAGAATTCTCTTGAAAAGTATTTTAAAATTACTTTAATGCATTGTAAAGCCCTTGAATTTAACATTTCAGCCCAAATTATTTTCATTGAGTATAAAATTGTTGTCATGACTCATCAGTCAAAATGAAGGAATTGCCTTCTCAGAGTATCTAATATTAAAACTTTGGCATTAGCAGTGTCTCGGAACTCCTTATGAGTTGTATTGTCAGGGTATTCACATCCCATCCCTCTCCCTTCATTTACCTCCCGTGTCCAGGTTGGTATCAGGCCATTGAAATTCTTGAAATTGTGTCCAGGAAAGTTCTTGAAAAATCCTTGACTGAAAACATCTGATGGCTGTATGAACCCTGGAAAATGTATATTTGCAGACCAAGAGAAGTCTATTTTCGAAAATTTACTACTGGAATGACTGACGAGCCAGTCATTCTAGTGGTAAATTAAAAAAAATAGGCTTCTCTTGGTCTGCAAATGGATATTTTTCAAGACTAGTGCTGAAGCCATTTTTGACCGATATAAGGGTTAAAGGGTTAAATTGTAAAGACTATTAAGCTTTAAAGACAGACTATATCAAGTC
This sequence comes from Chaetoderma sp. LZ-2023a, assembly GCA_034401795.1. NCBI lineage: Eukaryota > Metazoa > Mollusca > Caudofoveata > Chaetodermatida > Chaetodermatidae > Chaetoderma > Chaetoderma sp. LZ-2023a. The sequence goes on from CM067370.1 coordinate 141,309,863, forward strand.
ATTCATGACATCATGATTATGACGTCATCCTACATGTCAATTATAATGTCATATGATTGATGGATAAACTTGGAAGGGTCCACTGTTTAAGATATCAACTAACTTTAGTGATCTGTTTATGTGCTGTGTCTTATTTAATTTCAGTGCGGTTAGAATCTTCATCGGAGAAGCTCTGGGTCTGCAGTAGATATTCGTGAGTATTCCCAGAATCAAGCTTATCACTCTGCCTTACGGAAACCATAGTTTTTGCCTTCCTTCAAGCTTCTACCTGGATTACGTTATTGAAATTTAAAGGATGTGAAAAGGGAACTATCAAAATATACCACCACTGGTATAAAACAAAAATGAATTGGAATAAATTGAAATAAAGCCTTTAGTATCTCTAGTGGTGCTTAGCTTACAACCGATTAGTGACGTCACTGGTCTATGCTCTCCAGCGTGTGTCAACTGTGTGTGCATTTAGAGCGTACCTGAATATAACAAAAACACAGAGGTCTGAATGTAGTGTTCTCTATAGGCGCTGATATAGAGCGGTTATCTGGCTACTGTTAATTCACTATTGATCCTTTTGAAAATATAATATTTGAAAGTCACTGTTTCTGGTGGAACAATGAGTTCAGTCAACAAGATTTCAAAGTACACTGCTTGTTTCCAGGGTTGCAACATAATACCTGAAAACGGCTTTCAGTCAAATTGTTTTAAAATTAAACAATATTTTACCTTATGAAGGAGTGGCTAATCAGCTTAACGTGAATGGAATGGATTATATGACTGGCTGTGAGGATTTTATTTATTCGCTCGGGATGCACCAGAGCGCATAGGACCAAGTGGTTGGTTTTTTTTAGCTCACCTGGCCAGAATGGCAAGAGTCCGGCGTCCATCTGTCCATCCATCAACTTTTTCCTTTAAACGACTTCTTCTCAATAACCACTGGGCCGATTTCAATTATATTTGGCAGGAAGTGTCCTTAGGGCATAGGGATCCAAGTTTGTTCAAACAAAGCCGATCGGCTGATTTGTCGGTGGCCATCTTGGATTTTGGCCGATTTTAGGAAATGGCTTTAAAAATCTTCTCCGAAACCGCTTGGTGGATTGATTCAAAACTCACGAAATATCATATAGGGCAAGAGCTGAACCAAGTTTGTTCGAAGGAACTTGATTGGTCAAATGGTTTGGCAGCCATCTTGGATGACCTAGTTTTCGTGAAAATGACTTATTCTGCAGAACCGTTGAACGGATCGGGCTGAAATTTTGGGGATATTATTATGGACTAAGGGGCATTAAAGTTTGTTCATGGGAAGTTGATAGGTAAAAAACATGTCCGCCGTGGACCAATCAAATTTTAGCATGTGTGGCTGCCATATTCAATTTTTTTATTTGAATGATTTTGAAGCCGAAATCGGTTTTCTTAACTCCGCTTACTTGTCAGTCAGCTGTCGCATAGCGATAACCCCATCCGTCTTCTGTATGTCCGTCCATCCATCTGTTTGTCCATCACAAACAATGGCAGCTCATTTTGTTATTTCTTGACGGATTGACACCAAACTTGGTCACAATGTTAATGACGGCATCTAATATCTGTGTTGTGAAAATGAAACTGATAGGACGTCAAATGCCAGAGTTATCACTCCTTAAATATTTGCAGTCTCGCTTTCATAGGGCAAATAATGGTTTGTTCCCACCGTCCATTGATTTATCACTATGTCAGATTTTATTGCCAAACTAGATATTAAATTCCAATTAACAGATTAACCTTTCCAATACTGCAGAAATATTTAAGATATGTATTATGTGCTCTTAAAAATATTTGAAATGTATTTGATTGAAAGTTGTTGCTGCCTAAGGCAGCAATGACTTTCAGTCAAATTATTTTCTAAATCAACTCCAGCTCACCCTACCCCTGCTGCTAACTCGGTGATTCAGCCAGATGTGCATGTGTTAAATGGATTGTGTGGTGGTGGGGAATAACCTGCTATAAAGACCACCTACCTGCCTTTAGAGACCATTTTCTTCAAATTGTTTTTAAACCTCTAGTAACCGTCTGAGTTTTTGCAGACGACATATTCCAAAGGTTATATCTCTAAGCCGCCAACAACTTTCAGTCGAATTGTTTTCAAAATATTCAACAAGTCAAGAGCTTTTGAAAATTGAAATTATTGGCTGCACTGGCTTGCAGCAGTGAGACAGTTAAGAAACCAGCTGTTGTTAGCACTGATATCATCTATTTTCACTTAAACATTGTTCAAAATCACTAATGCAAAAAAAAAGCAGTCCAGAAATTGTTGTCACTATCTCGAAAACTAAATCATTTGACTGAAAGTCATTGGAAGTGACACTGATGGATGTAAAACTTAAATAAGATTAATTGAAATGCCAATGTTCCATGTGAGTGATACAGGCCCATTGGGCCTCTTGTTAATGATCGAAATGAAATCTCGCCATGCGCTCCTAATATCACCATTGTGAAAATAAGATGATTCCATCTCCAACAACAGAGTTAGTGTGTGGGGCAGTGGCTCAAGAACCATATTGTTCTTAGTGTCAAAAGGGTATATAATCTTGGTGACACAATTATAGATTTCCAGATGATAACTAGCCATTTCATCACAAAGCTATCTCCACCAACCCTTAGACTGTTGTCTACCCATTTCATCACAAATCTATCTCCACCAGCCCTTAGACTGTTGTCTACCCATTTCATCACAAAGCTATCTCCACCAGCCCTTAGACTGTTGTCTACCCATTTCATCACAAAGCTATCTCCACCAACCCTTAGACTGTTGTCTACCCATGTCATCACAGCTATCTCCACCAACCCTTAGACTGTTGTCTACCCATGTCATCACAAAGCTATCTCCACCAACCCTAGACTGTTGTCTACCCATGTCATCACTAAGCTATCTCTACCAACCCTTGGACTGTTGTCTACCCATGTCATCACTAAGCTTACTCCACCAGCCCTTAGACTGTTGTCTACCCATGTCATCACTAAGCTTACTCCACCAGCCCTTAGACTGTTGTCTACCCATGTCATCACTAAGCTATCTCTACCATCCCTTGGACTGTTGTCTACCCATGTCATCACTAAGCTATCTCTACCAACCCTTAGACTGTTGTCTACCCATGTCATCACTAAGCTATCTCCACCAACCCTTAGACTCTTGTCTACCCATGTCATCACTAAGCTATCTCTACCAACCCTTAGACTGTTGTCTACCCATGTCATCACTAAGCTATCTCCACCAGCCCTTAGACTGTTGTCTACCCATGTCATCACTAAGCTATCTCTAGCAACCCTTGGACTGTTGTCTACCCATGTCATCACTAAGCTATCTCTACCAACCCTTGGACTATTGTCTACCCATGTCATCACTAAGCTATCTCCACCAACCCTTAGACTGTTGTCTACCCATGTCATCACAAAGCTTACTCCACCAGCCTTTGGACTGTTGTCTACCCATGTCATCACAAAGCTTACTCCACCAACCCTTGGACTGTTGTCTACCCATGTCATCACAAAGCTTACTCCACCAACCCGTAGACTGTTGTCTACCCATGTCATCGCAAAGCTTACTCCACCAACCCTTGGACTGTTGTCTACCCATGTCATCACAGAGCTTACTCCACCAACCCTTGGACTGTTGTCTACCCATGTCATCACCAAGCTATCTCCACCAACCCTTAGACTGTTGTCTACCCATTTCATCACTCAGCTATCTCTACCAACCCTTAGACTGTTGTCTACCCATGTCATCACTAAGCTATCTCCACCAACCCCCAGACTGTTGTCTACCCATGTCATCACTAAGCTATCTCCACCAACCCCCAGACTGTTGTATACCCATGTCATCACTAAGCTATATCACCAAATTGGTGTATTGTAGACTAAAGATGTGTTAAAAGTAGGTCAGTATAACCTACTTCCTAATGTTCACTGAGCATCATAGAAAATTCTTGCCTGAAACCATACATGTTATAATTTCAAAACTTTTTCACATAGACTCGCCAAACTTGATGTATGAATGCATACTGACTTAAAGGTGTTTTATGTATCAAAAGTAGCTCAGTGTGACATATTTTCACAGTTTACTAAAAATCATATACAGTTATTGTCCTCATGGTAGTTTCAAGTTTTCCACATATTTAGCGAGCCATTTTGAAGTGTTTTCAGCTATTTAGATAACACATGTATATTGAAATTCCATTAATTAAGCTGTGAAGTATGAATTCTAAAGAGCTTAAATTATAAGCAGCTTAGCGTTAAGGCATTCGTTTTATTAGAACTAATGACAAAATAATCTTGGACTCTGTTTTCCACTCAGATTTGGGGAATATCGTCTTTTTGGGACATTATTTTTCAGCAGGATCATGATATGTCATGAAACTTTAATCCAGTGCGCAGTCGATGGCATGCCATCGCAAATCTCCACGCATTCACCACTTCGAGCTTTACCCTCACTTTGACCCAAAACAGTAAATTCCTTGAAATGTAGTTTCAATGGGTAATGGGTTTCAAAATGAAATGCAATGATCCCCATTTGAAGTTTCAAGTTTCTATCTGAGATGGTGTTCCTATTTGGCAGGTGGCCATCTTTGATTTTGGCTGATGTTTAGAAATGTCTTTAAAACCGCAGAAGGGATCGGGCCAAAATTTGGAGATATGTTTAGGGACTAAGAGCCATTAAAGTTTGTTCAAGTGATGTTGATGTGTAAAAAAAACCAGGGCGCTGTGGGCAAATCAAAATGTAGCGTGTTTGATGGCCATTTTTTAGTTTTTTACTTGATGGATTTTGAAGCAGAAATTAGTTTTGCATAGTTTTTTGGTATTCTTATTTGGCGACCATCTTGGATCGTTTTCCCGTCAAAAACTCCCATACTAAAGCAATGGGAAATTTAAAATGTCTTCTAGAACCACTTGACTGATTTCAATTATTTTTGGCAGGAAGCACCCTTATGGAATAGAGATCCAAGTTTGTTCAAACTAAGGCAATCGGCCAATTTGTCTGGTGTCCATCTTAGATTTTGGCAAATTTTTAGAAACATCTTTAAAAATCTCAGAAACCGCTTGTTCAAGAGAACTTAATTGACGCAATTAGGCGCTAGTTTTCGCAAAAACGACTTCTCCAGACCCGCTGAATGGATCAGGCTGAAATTTGATCACGGGAAGTAGATACATAAAGAAACATGGCCACTTGTTCCAGTTATAATTCTTGTCAACTCCGTAGGGGGTCTACTTATAGCCGATGGCCTTTCTGGTTGAAATATCTATGTTCCAGGTGAGCGATACAAGCCCCTTGGGCCTGAAGCCGAAATTGGTTTTATATATTCTTTTGGGTATGCTGATTTCAAATTTGCCGCTTTCGAATGTGTTGGCTGAACAGTGTGTCCATCTTGGACCATTTTACCACCATAAACTCCCATACTAAAGCAATAGGAAATTTAAAATGTCTTCTCGTTAACCATTGGGACGATTTCAATTATATTTACAGGAAGCTTCCTTAAGGCATACAGATCAAAGTTTGTTTAAAAAAAAGCTGATCGGCCAATTTGGCTGGTAGCCATCTTGGATTTGGGCCAATTTTTTTAGAAACCGCTTTAAAAATCTCAGAAACTACTTGAATGATCGTTTCAAAACTCATAAAACATCATCTAGGGCAAGGGTTGAACCAAGTTTGTTCAAAATTAATTGGCCAAAAGTTTTGGTGTCCATCTTGGATGACCTAGTTTTCGTGAAGACGACTGAAGAACCGCTGAATGGATCGGGATGTTTCACATCATGAGAACATACTTACCTTGCTAAAACTCTTGATCTACTAGTATATCGGCTCTAAATTCAATAATATTCAGAATTATAAAAAGTTAGGTGCCCCTACTGGGCAGGTGGAATGTACACAGTCATGCACATGTCAGACCCCACCTCTGCGCATGGGCATACTGGTACGTCCGTTTTCTAATATATTGGCTTATAAGGAACATTGAAAATAATTTCAAGCTCTATTTTGTAGAATTTTCATTCATTTTCTTTCATCCATTTCACTATGGCTGAATCCAAGCGTCAGAAGAGTCTGCCTCATCATCCATCAAGGTGAGATTGTTCCATATATTATTTAAGACTTGTAACATTTATACTTTACCGGTTTTCGTTCGCGGCTGACCTGGCGTTAGCAAGTTTTTAGGCGCTGGGAATCCTTGTTAAATTATCCCAGCACCTAAGTTCTACTAATGCTTTGTGTCTTTGTGTCCACAGGCTCATCTTATGATGGTAGAGCTCCTGTTCTTCAGTCAGAGGTTGATCACATGTCTTTTTTCTGACTTATCATATGATATGCCTACGAAAAATATCTCCCTCCTTTTGTCCCATCCCCTTCATCAGACTACAGATTCGGTGGATGGTATCGATGTGATTTCTGCACAAGAGGATGGTTTACCTGTGCTCAGGATAAGGGAGTTTATTAGTTATGGCAGCTAATTATTTGAAATTTTTATAAATTTTTGCTGCCATCCTTATTGCATTGTATTCTCTCTTGTGGTTGTGCATGGGTTCTCAGATATATAATTATAGTATTATATTATTCTTGAGTGATGAATGTATGTAGTCTTAGGTATTTCTTGCATTCATAATCTGATATCTCTTCTCCTGAGATTTGATGTCATAATCAGCCAGATTTTTTCCCTTTTCCTTGACGTCTTAATCTTGTTTTTTAAAAAGAGGATCTCTTGATGTCATTATCATCTTATGTTATGAATGTGTAGAGATAACTGGGTGTCATGATCAGTCTCTCTTCTTTCTAACATTCTCATGTTATCCCTGGCTGTGTTTTTTATTCCTTATTTTGTTATGAAGACATCTGTCCCTTCGGGGGTGTCAATAATAAAAGTGGTTGTCTTCTCTCTCGAGTTTTTTTTTTTTATTTAAGCCTTAACAAAATTAACAAACTAAAATACTCATTCTCTTCGTATGTCTACCTTTGCAGAAGTCATCATGTCCATCTTGTCTGAAGCATCTTAAGGCTAGATTCTTCCCCCACCTCTGCCCATCTTGCACCAATTGTAGACTGTCTAACAAATGTACTATTTGTAAAGAGTGGGGGATATCTAACCTCTGAATTCTTCTGTTCTCAGGCGAAGATGATGGTAGAGGACAGCAAGAGGGTGAGGAAGGAGAAGGGTAAGAAGAAGACCTCTGAGAAGGGTGAGCTGGAGGCCTTCAAGGTAGAATTAGTGAGAGAGATGTGCAGGACTTTGAAGGACCTGATGCCTGATATGCTTCGCGGCATGTTGCTAGGCACAGTTGTTTCAACTTCCTGGGCATCGACCTCAGTGCAGGTAACCCCCATCCCAGCCGACTTAGACCCAGGCTTGATGTTCGCATCACCTGGTGATCCAGTGGCGCAAGTAGCATCAGGCGGGACCCGACCAGCGGGCCTGACCACGATCACTCGTGGCGTACCTTCGTCATCTGCGTACGGGCCTTCTCCTGGTCAGTCTGGGTTAGCTCTCTTTGCTAACCCTGAGTCTAACTTTCCTGACCAGGAAGATGATGGAGACTACCTGCTCAGCCCACGGGACGAACATGAAGCCATGGATGCGAGCGTTTACACTCCCCTCAAGGGGAGTGCGGCCGCTCGCGCCTATGGTACCATTCCCTCGGGAGCCGGTTTCATGATTCAACCTGTGTGCTGATTTGGAGTGGACAGCCGCCCGTATAAGATACCACGCTTAGCCGTGGAATCTTATGCAGACGACCCGGAGTGCGCTAGTGTGGCCTATGCCTCTCATACGAGCGCGTCCCCGGTGCTTGGCCTGCCCGTGGAGAATGTCATGCCAGCCCTCGCGGGCCCGTATGCATTCCCCGGGCAGTACGTCTGTAGCCTCCACGGCCCCACCTGCGAATGCCATTGAAGATGACGAGGGCCCCACTGCTTGTCGGCAATTCGCAGGTGGCCACGGATGAAGTCTGGTCTGACACGTGTGCGTGACTCATCGCCGTCAGACCAGATCTCTCCGTGGATGAAACGGCTGCCAGTAACCCGCGGGCGTGGTTACAGGCTAAGCCATTGGCCACCTCGGCTCAATCTCTGCCGTATGTTCGCTGTGGCAGAGGAGTCGATTAGACCGAAAGGTCGCCTCACGAAGCGGCCCCCCCCCCCCCCCCGCGAGGTTGCTAGACGTTGCCGAGTTACTGCCAGTCAGTACACTCGGTATGGTCTAGCACCCAGACCGAGCGCGGTCATCCGCGCCACTCTGGGTGAAGACACTCAGCCAGGCTCTCGTGCTGACATGGGAGCGCTGTGCTCAGGCGCTATGTGCACAGCAAACGCTGCACTACGTGATACCGAGGAGAGTTCACGCGCAGCAATCAGTGCGCTGCCTCATGTCTCTTAGCTGCTATCAGAGGTAGTAGCAGCCTCGGTTCACCAGCAGTGACATCTCTCCAAGTGTGATACCAGCGATCGAAAAGAAGAAAGAAGACCAGCAGTGACAGTTCAACGAGCCATCCAGGATGGTGTCAACCTGGCATTGGACTGTTTGACTAGGTCGATGACCAAGTCACTGAGGATGAGGCGCACGTTTCCACTGGACAATCTGTGCCCCTCCCAAGAGCTCAAGTCACGCTTATTGCAAGCGCCGATGGCGGGCCCTGGTCTGTTTGGAGGTGAGGTTTCTCGGCACCTCCAAGAGACAGTGAACTTGCTCAACAACCAGAGGGCGCTGCGCGCACAATTTAAAGTGTTGCGCAGAGAATACGTGCATGTACAGCCCTCAGCTGTTCGACAGCTGTATGCTCGTGGCGGTTCTGGCAGTGTCAGAGGCCGGCAGGCCGGCCGGGTTCAGAAACCTCGCCGGCCGCGCCAGCAGGCGTGTGCTGCTGTATGTCAGCCAGCGCGCCACACGCAGCCAGCCAGGCAGCAGCCTGCACACCGAGGTGCGCTTAGCGCTGGGTGCGGCGCGCGGGGAGCAGGGTGTGGTAACCGGGCCTAATGGCCTAAAAGAATTTTCGGTTACCACAGGTACCACTCTGGTGTTGTCACACGTACCAGAGACACGCCCACTTCTAAAATTTATGTGCACCCCGCTAACCCTAGGTGCACCAGTGGGAGGTCGATTGACTTCCACATTCAGGAGTGGGAGCGGTTAATTCAGGACCGCTTAGACTTGCAATGGTTTTTGCGCGGATACAGTCCAGAGTGGATAATAGGTCCGCCATTGCATCTGTCTCTGGTACTCAAACTCCAAGAGATCTAGACAAGCGGTTGTGCATAGAAGAGGAGATAGAATCTCTAATTCTAAAAGAAGCAATTCAACTGGCACAAGATTGCCCGGGCTTCTATTCAACCGTGTTTCTTGTGACAAAGAACACCGGGGGTGGAGACCAATTCTCAAGCTCAAACCTCTAAACAAATTTATAGACACACCAAGTTTCAAAATGGAAACAATAAAATCAGTGTTGTTGGAGTTAGAGAAGGGGATGTGGACATCTTCGATAGGTCTGAGAAACTCTTATTTCCACATTCCCATTGCAAGGAGTTTTCATCGGTTCCTGAGATTTGCTTTTCAGGGACGCCAATGGGAATTCAAAGTTCTCCCATTCGGAATTTCGACAGCTCCGAGGGTCTTCACTCGAGTGGTCCTTGCTATCACAGCTTTCCTCCGCAGGAGAAATATAGCGGCCCACACTTACATAGACGACTGGTTGTTAAAGGCACACAACCCAGAAAGCTTGACAGCAAATCTGGAGATAGTTTTGAAAACTGTCACAGATTTAGGCTGGATAATCAACTTTCAAAAATCAGAGCTGACTCCATCCCAGAAGTTTGTTTACCTGGGTATGTTCTTCGATCTGGAGATAGGATATGTTTATCCATCCCAAGACAGAGTGGAGAATCGCCTCTCGTGCATTCAGTTGGTTTGCAGCAGTCATTATATTCTAGCATGAGTCTATCTGAGAATGCTAGGTCTGATGGTTTCAATGGAACCAGTCATTCCTCAGGCGGCCTTGCGCAGGCGGCCGATTCAGCTGTTTCTCATGACACAGTGGATGCAAAGTTCAGGATCACTGGACTCGCGCATTCAAGTGTTGGATCCTCTCATTCATCACCTTCATTGGATGGAGAGAGAGAATCTCCTGTTGGGTTCATACTGACCCCTTCCCACCCTCAAGTAACGATGTTTATGGATGCAGCGATGGAAGGATGGGGAGCTTGCCTGGAAGAAGCCACAATATCAGGGCTTTGGAATCTGGATCAGTCAAAGGAGCATATCAACATGCTAGAATTACGAGCTGTAATTCTAGGCCTGGAACACTTCTTAAAGGAAGTGGAGGGAAAGTTTGTGTTGATACGTTCAGACAACTCAACAGTAGTGAGTTGCATACCCTCCAACAATCCTGATTCCAAGGATTCTCCAGAAGATCAAGCAGGAGGAATGCCAAGTGATTCTGATCGCCATGAATTGGCCCAGCCGATCATGGTTTACGGATCTGCTGGACCTTCTGGTCTGCATTCCGGTTCCTCTGCCTCTGATGGACAATATTATCTTCCAGGGCAAGAACCTTCACAATAATCTGTCAATGTTCAGATTGACTGCGTGGATGTTGTCAAGGAATCTAGAATTAAGGAGGGCTTTTCTGAGCAAGCAGCCATGTTTATGGCAAAAGCCAGAAGGGGGTCAACCTCCAGAGCTTATAATTATAAAATCAACAGATTTGCAGAATGGTTTACGGATCTGATGGACCTTCTGGTCTGCAATCATGTTCCTCTGCCTCAGATGGACGACGTAATCTTCCAGGAGCAAATGTTAAACGGTCATTACTCTCAACATCGATCGTGTTATCCGATGTCCAAGTCATTTCCTGATTGTGTTTACATACACAATTTCAGATGTTTTTTGTGCTCCAGAAGCAAATGAGCTTGCTCTTCCCGGGATGAGCCGGTCTTCTGACCTTCACCTCCCTCCCGCCGAATTCTCTTACAAATTCTGGCTATATCATAGAGTATCAGGGTAGTAAGTATACTCTTGATGTGAAATAAACGAAATCACAGATTTCTTTTTTCACGAGAGAGTTGATACTTACCACCCTGATACGATCCCGGCCTATCGACGTTTTATGTTGCAATTATGTCAGCCAATAATTTTGAATAGAATGAGTCAGCCCCGCGCATGCGTGAGTTTGGGCCGCACATCCGCTGGACTATCAGTTGAGTAACCTGCCCAGTGGGGGCGGTTTCTTTTTAATTCTGAATCTTAGTGAAGCTAGATCGATATTTGGGAAATATCATAGCGTATCGCGGTGGTACGTATCAACTCTCTTGTGAAAAAAGAAATCTGTGATTTCGGTTATTTCGCGAATTTGATGTCCTCTCCAGAACTGCTGAAAGTTTGTCAGATATGATTAGGGACTAAGAGCCATTAAAGTTAGTTAAAAGGAAGTTGATACGTCTAAAAGCATGACCGCCATGGGCCAATCAAAATGTAGCAGACGTATTGGATTTTTTTATTTAATTGATTTTTAAGCCGAAATTGGTTTTATATAAGTTCTTGGGTATGCTCAAAACTCATGAAATATCATGTAGAGTAAGAGCGGAGCCAAATTTCTTGAACTTGATTGACCTAGTTTTCATGATAACATCTCCAGAACCGCTGAACAGATCAGGACAAAATATGGGAGATATGATTAGGGACTAACTGGCATTAAGGTTTGTTCAAGGGAAGTTGATATGTCGAAAAACATGGCTGCCGTGGGCCATTCAAAATGTAGTGTTTGCTGGCCATATTGGATTTTTTTTATTTGATGGGTTTTGAAGTCAAAATTGGTTTATAATGGTTTTTGGGTATTCTGGTTTCAAATTTGCCATTTTCGAAACTGTCTGACAAATAGTTTGGTGGCCATCTTGGATATTTTTTCTACCAAAAGCACCCATACGAAAGCAATATGAAATTTCAAATGTCTTTTCGAGAATCACTGGGCCAATTTCAAGTATATTTGGCAGGAAGTATGTTTCAGGGATAGAGATACCGGTTTGCTCAATGGAAGCCAGTCAACCAATTTGGTCGGCCGCCGTCTTGGATTTTGGCCAGGGGTTTTTTCAAACGTTTAAAAATCTCCAAAACCACTTGGTGGATTGATATGGCACTCGGAAACTTCGAGGGCAAGGGCTGAAACAAATTTGTTCAAGAGAACCTGATTGGTTGATTTGCTTAACTTCCATCTTGGATGACCTATATGTTGCAATTCTGGCCAAAACCGTAGGATTTTACTTATAAGCGATGGCCTTTCTAATTGAAGTGCCTATATTCCAGGTGAGCGATACAGGCCCGTTGGGCCGCCTGTTACATTTTTCTATATGATTTTTTTCAGATGTCGATTCAAGAACTTTCAATTTCGAGATTATTGTAAAATGTGCAGGACTAAAAGAACTGGAGATGGACGAATTAAATCACCTGAACGTGGGACAAGAAGAGGTAATCAAATGTCTGCCTTTTTGGCGAAAAATTCACACAGGGTTTGAAACACAGGTCATGGAAATTCTAAAATCTTGTTTGAACTTTTAAATTCATAGGCCAGGAAATGAAGATTTAACTAGAACTATGTTTCATAAGTCAGAGAAAGCTCATCCTGCCTGTTTGGCAGTAAAATATTTTGCAACGGTGCCTATGTGGCAGAGTTTTATACCGCATCAGACTTGTTAACTCGCCTGGGCAAGTTCGCGTTTACTATGGCGACAGTCCGTCTGTCATCCATCAACTTCTGCTTTGAGATGTATCTCCTAAACCACTGGAATGATTTTAGCTAGATTAGGGTGGATGAATCCGATTGTATATAGGCCTCAGAACTTCTATTCATAATATTGATTAGTCTATTTTAGCGGTGGCCATCATTCCAGAAATGTTTTAAAAAGTCTACTACTCATTATCAACGTGACCAATTTCAACCTAATGTGGTTCGAAGAATACCATTGCAATACACACTAGAATTCCATGTAGAATTTTCCTGGTGGCCACCTTGGTTTTCCAATTCTTCAAAACATATGCTCTCCTTGATTTGTGATCTGATTTTAACTTGGTTTGACCTCCTGACACACATTAGAGTTGGCTTTGGGAAATCTAGTGGGAGAATTTGATGAGTTTATTTTTTGGATCGCCATCTTTTATTTTCGGAATTCTTCAGAAATCATTCATAACATCTTCTTTAGTAATGACTCAATTTCAGTCACATGTAGCTAGATAGAAACTAAGATGTTAGGCTGCCAAACTTCAATATAGAAATTTTATTGGTCGCTTTTTCGGGCAGCCACCTTGCTTTAAAGGATTTCACAAGGTCGATAATGCTGTTGCTTTAAAGCTCATCTCAGTGAACGCTCGGTGTATTGAAAGTAAAATTAGCTTTGAGAACCCTTATATGGTATGTGTCCGAAATTCTATACAGAAATATGGTTGACTAATATTTCTGGTGGCCATCATGGTGTTCAAAGCATCCCTTGGGCCATGCGCTTCAGAATATCTAATGAGAAATTTTATTGGTCTATTTTTTGGTGGCCCTTTTTTTTTATTTTCAACCTCCCTCAGAAATCACTCAAAGCCTATTTTTTCCTTTAATAATAGCCTTATTTTAACCAAGCTTGATTGGAAAAGATCCTGAGGTGTTATTGGGCTTCCAAAATTAATTGTATGCACAAATTTGACTTGTCAATCTTGCTTTTAAAATGTATATCCTCTTTAACCGCTTTATAGATTTTAACAAAATATGGCTGGAAGGACTTTAGATTGGTAAGCCTATGACCTTTGCATTAAATTATTTTGTATTACCAAATATATGTCAGTCTGTCGAAGTTTCATGCAACTTACATTTCATGAAGTAAGGTAGGAAGCATTTCAAATAAGCATCAGTTAGACCTCTTCTTTCTAAGTACTCACATTCTGAGATTTTTGTGAGTACTTATATTTGTATGTATAATATATTATGATTATTTTGTAATTAATTTTCTTGGAAGTTGTTGCTGTCTAATGCCTTATGCATCTGCAACCTCCTGTCAAATTAGTTACAAGATTTTCAAATACCGTAAAAATTTGACTAAAGGACGCAGTTTTTTGTCAAAATACATCTACTAGAAAGGGGGGGGTGCATCCTATAATCGAGAACATTCCTTTCCCACATTTTTGGGTCGAAATTTTTCTTTAAAATCCACAGATTATACCACGGAAATTGAACTAAATGTTACCCTAGACAATTCGCACCGCCTGACGACTATGTTTAATGTATACTAAAAAAACACCAAGCGGAAGTGAAATTATTAAATTGGGGCGCCTAAATATTGCTTATTCTTTAATACATATCACTTATTACATCAAAATTAATCCAGAATTTGACATAAAATGGCGTCGAGAAAAGATACGTGTATAAATCATGTGATTCGCCTCCAATCGCAAAAGATCTTTATTCTAATTAGAGCAAGTACTCAGATCTAAATATTCTGGACTCGGAAATTGCTATATATCATCATTGCGCAATAGGAACTGAATGTTCCCGTACCGTTTGATAACCAACTCCCGTTAGCGCATAAGATTACACAGCGCCTCCAATCACAAAAGAGCCGGATAACCAACTCCCGTTAGCGCATAAGATCACACAGTACCTCCAAACGCAAAAGAGTCATTACAACTAGTGACCATCTGAATATTCCCATACCTGTTTTAGAACCAAGTCCCGTTAACGCTTAAGATTACACAGCGCCTCCAATCACAAAAGAGCCAGATAACCAACTCCTGTTAGCGCATAAGATCACACAGCGCCTCCAAACGCAATCTGTTTCTATCACGCGATTTGTATGTTTTCAAGGAGACATTTTATGCCAAAATTAGATTGATTTTGATGTAATAAACAATCTTTATTGAAGATACACGATATTTAGGCGGTCCTATTTAATAATTTCTCTTCCACCATGATAATTTTAATCATGCATTAAACAAAGCGCTGAGTGATGGTTATTTTTTATAGCAATTTTCGATTTTTTAAAGGTACGTTTTTTCTAAATTTAACAGCGTCTTATACTTGATTATAAGTTTTTTGGGCGGATTTTGGTCAAATTTGGGACAGCGTCCTATATTTCGAGGGCGGCCTTTAGTCGAGAAATTACGGTAGTACATGGTATTGTTATAACTCTATTTGCGGTTTATTTGCCTGTCATGGGAAGATCATGGAATTTGAAACAGGTAAAGGAATAAGAACCCTGATAATGCATGTGGTTTTCATCTTCCTCCTCTAGCAAATATAGTGATGTAAAGCACTGCAAAGATGCTCTGAATTATAGATATAATTTTCGACAATACTGTGTCAATGCCGCACATGATGTCCTGTTTAATCGTTACTAATCTTCCTTGCTACTGGCTCGTTCAGGCTGATTTTAGACTTTGATTTGATTTGTATCATAATGAGGTTATTTTATCATGTTTGTGTGTGAGTATATCACAAACATCTGTATTGCTATGTATGGCTTTTAGTGTTGCGAATTGGTACTATTTTTGTGATCGATGATTGATTTTATATACTAACCGATGCTCACTTAATGATTGATCATGACAGGTTCTCATTTTTTACCCATTTTGTAATTATAGGATTCAAGGATAATTACCCCTTTCAAACCAAGTCACCGGTATGACAGCTTCTTAATAATTGAAGAAATAATCTGTTGAATATTTTTAAACTAATTTGACTGGAAGCTTCAAGTCAAATAAGTTTCAAATATTCAACATGTTATCGGTATGGTTGCTTTGAAATGAACATACTATTTCAGTGCTGAAAGAATTAATGTCTTAGAATAAGGAGTAATACTATATAGTTGTAACAATTAAATCTAAATTATTTTCCAAAAAGTATTCGTTTTCTAGCTTAACCAGTTAAAATATATTAATAATGTCAATTTATAAACAAGTAAAATCGATTTCTGAAATCATGATCGATCGGTTGGTTGAATATGCAAACCAATCAATCATCGATCAAATCAATTAATTGGAACAACACTAATGGCTTTTCTCTTTCCTTTTACAGATTCTGCTTCAAACGTACCATGGCACTGTGAAAATTTGTAAGTATTCATTGATAGATTTCCAAGTCAGTCGCACAGGTTCAGAGACTGCATGTCTTTTGTAGTCAAAAGATGGTGATACTTTAACACCTTAACCTCGTAATGCCTAAATTTTGTCAAGAAAATCAAATTATTGCTTATTGGTGTTCATTTGCAGTTCAAAATGAGAATATTTTTTGGAAATTTACCACTAGAGTGACTGGCTCGCTTACTGTGCCAGTAATTCCAGTGGTAAATCTTCAAGTACTCTCTTGACCTGCAAATGGACATTCTGCAAGACCATTGTAGAGGCTGGGTTTGGCCGGCTTCATAATGAAAGTGTTAATGGCTAAATTTGGTCGAGAAAATCAGTGTTTATTGAATGTCTCTTTGCAGGGCAAGAGAAGACTATTTTTCAAATCTGCCCACTTGAATGCCTGTTCAGTTAGCAAGCCATCCCTACCAGGGATAAATTATCAAAAGTAGTCTTGGCCTGCAAATGTGCATTTCCCAAGACCATTGCAGACGCCATTTTCAGCCGGTTTGGCAATTAATGTGTTTTCCCATATTATTACATCCCCACTCCGCCCTTGACAGGATGATTGTACATACACCACTCAAAGATGTACTTAATGTTCCATTCTTTTTCCATTTGTCCAATGCATACCATAGGTATGTACATAGGCACATAAATCTGTACATCCTGAAAATCCTGTTTCTTCAACTCCTCCAACAGTTTGAGAGAGGATTCTTTGAAACTTGACTGGATGATTGTACACCACCAAAGGATGTGCCTAATGTTAACATTATTATTCATCTGTCCATCTTGTCTGCCCATACATGTGTACATGGTCATACATACATCTCCAAAATCCTGTCGCTGCAACTTCTGCCACAGTTTGAGAGAGAATTATTTGAAACTTGACAGGATGATCGTACACTACCCAAATATGTGCGTAATATTAAAATTCTTTTCATCATTATATCCTGTCTGTCTGTACATAAATACTTCTATCCCTGAAACTCTTGTCACTGCATCTCCCTCTACAGTTTGAGAGAGAATTGCTTGAAACTTGACAGGATGATTATACACCACCCAAAGATGTGCTTAATTTTAAAGGCTTGCATCGGTCATTCATGGATGATTTGCATTTGATTTAGGCTTCCAATATCATCAATTGTGTGGAAGGATTTTTGTTGATGAAAAGAAATAATTTCCATACTTCTGGATTCCAGGGCCTGTGGTGTCAGTAATTCTAAAGATGATATGGTGTGTTCTGTATGTGCACTTCCCAGGAATCTTGATCGCTATCCTGTTACCAGAGGTAGGTTTTCTTTGCTCACATTTATAAACAGGGTTAAACTTCACTGCATTCCATGCACATCTTAAGGTTTGCAATTCTTAACTCTAACCCTCGAATTAGTTCAAGAGATTTTCTTATGCCCAGTCAAATAGCAACAACGCCCAGTCAAATTAGTTTCAAAATATTCAACAGAATGTTTATTAAATAGTAAAGACATGCAGTTTGTACAACAATGCTTAGTCAGTCATCAAGTGAGCGTTCGTGATGAACTTAGCTACGTCATTTATAATGTAGTTGATTATGATGGCATCCTACACGTCACGTTGATTATCACGTCATATGATTGATAGATAAACTGGAATCCTTCATTTCATGAACTATCATGGGCATTCATGTCCAGCGTTTCTCTTATTGCCACTTGCTTTTAAGCCAACTGATGATAGTGCTTTAAGATTGTGATCGTAAGACAGCCCATGTGAAATAACAAGTGATAAGTGATGTATCATAGCAAATTAGTTGAATTGCCTCTTTATTTAATTAAACGAAAGTAAAAAATAAATAAGAAGACAGTCGATGGCACACCATCCCAAATCCCCACGCTTTTACCAACTCTACGGCTGAGATCTCCACTCCTCCCATTGGGGGGTGTGGGTGGGGGAGCCTAATGTAAACATTTTCATGCAATCCACAATCATATGGTGGGTAACAAACATACCAAATTTAGTTGAATTCTGTCAACTTTGACTTTCTGTCACCACCTCCACCCTACCTATGTCCGTTCCACACACCTAATGTGAATATCATCTTGCAGTCCCCAATCATATGGGTAACCCACATAAAAATTTGGTTTAAATTACACCAAACGGTTTTGGGGTGGGGGTGGGGTGGAAATGCCTGATGGATGTAGGCGATTGCAGTGTCCCTCCATTTTTCAAAATGCGTGGCGATAATCAGAATAAATTAACTAACAAAGCTTCTAAATATTATTTATCTGACTAATTGGTGCAGCCATTTTGGCTGTATTGGTGACATTAGTGGAGCTAGGTGCTTGTCAGTGGAGTTTATCACCGCACAAATAGTGTTCATTATGCGCATTAATAACAGAGCTTATTTACTGCTTGCTACTGGTGAAATATTTTGAAAACCATTTGACTGGAAGTCATTGGCAGTGACAGCAGTGATTTTCAGTCAAAATATTTTCCAAACAGTGAGTTGGTGTTATTTTCACTGATTATTTCTATGGTCGCAAAATCATCCCATTGAAATGTTAAAGTATTTTAGGTAGATTATATCGCCATTCGTGATTAGAGGATTGCTTTTATACAGAATAGGCTAGCGTTTGTATCTCTATATAGCATTTAGGCCCATTGGCATCACTGACTGGTTTCCATACAGGCAAAGATTGCTGCATCCATTAGAGTCATAATATTGTCATTTAGACAATGTTCTAGATTTCTTCATGTTGTTTTATTTTGTCTACTGGGAATAAGTATTACTGTATGGTGTTACCAATCAACAAATTTTCCAGTTCCTCTTTCCTTTAAAGACCACTTTTTGATAACCGTGTTCCAAGTTGGTTTCTGTTAACCTTTGTCATTTTGATCTTTTTTTGCATTTTGAAAATATGTTTAAATAGCTGAGGAAATGAACCATGATAAAGCAAAGCACATGGCATGTTTGCTGACTTTGGTTTCAGTGGTAAAAGATGCACTCTATTCAACCAATAATGTTCAAACATCAAGCAGTTGTGTATATGGATTGAAGACATTTTACACAACATCAATGTCTCTCTGTTTATAAAACATCTGAATACACAGGCAACTCAAGTTCAAGGCTTGTAGAGTAGGCTTTTAATTAACTCTCATGTTTCTGTTGTAATACATGTAAACTATAATTCAACCATTAGTATTAAACCTTTGCAGTTGTACATAATATGGAGGTGAGTGAAAATGATAGTTAAAGGATAACTAATCCCATCTCTTGATAGCTATTCAGGCGATCTAACACGCCGGTCATGAACTATCCAGGTAATTTTAAACCTTTTATCACGCCGCTAAGGAAAGATATTCAGGATTTAGTAGTTACATGTTGGTACATTTCTACACCCTATGATGGCTGTCATGATTTACTTTTCAACCAATCAGAAAAACCCCAGTGTGTCTGCCTCGGTATATACACTCAGTCATAGAGGCTCCAGCTATAGTTTGGCAACGTGGTATAAAAGCAATCCTACAGGTAAGCTGTTGAATATTTTGAAACCAATTTGATTGGAAGTTGTTGCTGCCTATGGCAGCAACAACTTCCAGTCAAATTATTTTCAAAATATTCAATGGGATGAGCATTACATGATAAAGAATGTGATGGATTGGAGCTTACATGACATCACACACAATAGCTTGAGGAGACAAAATGGTGTCGATCACTGTTCAACATTTACTCGATATTACAAAAAGATAATTGCGATACAGATCAGGGAATGTGACAGGATATGAATGATATGGAATCTATAAACCATATTCTATCGGTGCAATACAACATTTGAGATGAGATTAGCATCTCTTTAAGGAGTTAAGATCAGTGGAGATAATTTGCAACGGTATTTATAGTTCATACATCTCATTTGCGAGTAAATATGACTGGATAAATTGGTGGTCAGAAGTCAAAATAGCAAACTTCAATCTCCATGAATTAGATGCGTGACATTTAAATGTTATCTCTCACTTCATCTGTCTATTCATACATCCACTTTGTTAGAAAATTATCCTGAAAACAGCCGATGTTGCCATGAAGCCGAGATTAATATTTTTAGTAGTTTATATGATCAAAAATGTCAAAGATTTTGAAGTACATTCTTTATCAATCCCTATGCAAAGCTGAAGATCACTAGATATAGCAATCTAAACGACATGCAGCATGTAATGCGTGATTTCATGTGTGGCATGCAGAATGGATGGATTCGATTTTCTCACTCAAATATGTAATGTCATAGTCAATTACGTCAATTGCCATAATCAAAATGCATGATGAATGATGTACCTAAAATGCCTCAAGTGTACGAATTATATATGTGATGGATTTATGGTACTAATTAATAAACATTCAGTTTAATATTTTAACAGAGCGCCATAGGCAGCAACAGCACCATTCAATTTATTTTCAAAATTTTCAACAGTTTACCTGTACATTTAACTAGGAAATGGGATTCTGAGAATTCAGGCTTCAAAGTATATAAATCAACCCCAACATACCCAAAATGTGGGAGGAGCATTGCTAGAAATAGATGGTGCATAGCTAGAAATGGAAGTATCATAGCTAGGAATGTCCCCCTCTATTAGACTAGTGATGCAGACCGCGGTCTTTATAGTATTACTATACATGTACGAGCAGGACTCTGTACACTCAAGTCAAGAATGGAGCCGAGGAAGCTAAGAATTCCTGCTGAGGACGACACAGTGGGCAAAGGCGAAGAGGGACTGATTGCAGCTGTAGGATGTTTCTACTACTACAGCCGCAGAATGCAGTAATCATACATACATGTGTATGTATATGTACTTAATGCTGATGTAGAGATGCTGTGAAGGAAAATTGTCATAAACATTTTATGATCATAACACTTAATTTGTCTGATTGTGTTGGCAGGTGACAAAGAAATGCGTACTAGTGGATCAAAAAGGTATGTGTACATGCCAACGTCTAAAACCCAAAAACTGCGTTAGAGTACTAAGTACTAATGCTCAATGCCTGCAATCCAATTGTAGTCATGTACCTATGTCTGTCCAGACCCTGCTTTAAAGTAGTATCTATGTTGACTAATCAGCCCAAAGCTGTTTTTGGACTTAGTCAAGGCCTGTATTGTTACCTTGATATGGGGATTCTGGGAATTCATGGTTTGATCAATCCCAAAACAGGTAAAGCATGGGAGGGGGCTTGACTATTAATGGGAATGGCATAGCTAGAAATGGATCCCTCTATTAAGATTTTGTTTTGCGTTTCCGCATGTTAACTGTGAGGGGTCTTCAACAAGGTGGCTAATGTTTTGGATTATCTGTGCTCACAATTTAGCCAAATGCGTTGTAAGTGTACAAGGATTTGTCGATCCATTTATAAATTGCTAGAAGTGTTTGTTGTTAATCTAAAACCACTTTGGGAATGGTTCCCAGCCGCTCTGGAAATCTAGGAAAACCGTGAATACGAGTTTCCCTTTTTCCAGTCAGGGAAAACTCAGGGAAAAAAGGAAAAACTCAGGGAGTATGACAGTTGCGCAGACATAAGTGTGTCATGTGTCCAAATACTGTCCATTGACTGAAAATAGAAACAAATTAAAATTTTTGTAGGGGCAGGCTGCCCCTCTGTTGTATATATTATCAGTATCTTAGTTGCTTTACTGCAGCCACCTCGCTAAAATGAAAATATTTGTCATGGGATTTTGGAAGTGTCTCGGGGAAATATCAGTGAAAGTTCAGGGAATTTTGTTTTAATAACATACTGGGTACCATGTTTGTGGGCTGAAGAACCCTATTGATTTTGTAGCCACGGTCATGGTGACCCATTTAGCGAAATTGTTGAATTTTCAACATAGCTCAAGTTCTACTGAAGGACGCTCACCAATGTTAGGTGAAAGGTTGCCTTTCTGTGTGCCAATAACCCTTTTGATTTTTTCGTCAAAATGCCATTGACAAATTGACACAACTAATGAAAGGTGATGAGGGCATAGATTTCAGCAAAGTCTGTTTGTTGTTATTATTATGATTATTGGCTTGTTCATAATGATTTCTTTGCAGGCCTATGCCCAGTTTGATGAACCTTGATGTTGACAGTAAATATGCTAAATCCAATCCACCTACCAAGACAGCAACAGCTCCACAGCATCGTGGGTGTGTATGAACATGTATTGTCAAACTTGTCCAAAATGGAAACCTGGTTACTGACCCATTAACACTCAACTCGGCCAAAAATGGCTTCTTGAATGTTGTTCTTGAGATGCAGACCAGAAGATTATTTTTAGCTTGACTTTGCGAAGTAAAACGAGCTATTGCGATACCCTGCACGTTGTCCGGCGGCCGTGGTAGTGGCGGCGGCCAATTTGCATTTAACTCAACTTTTGTGTTTATATCGGGTTTGTTTAATCATACTGGACCCAAACTTGGGTACATGCTTCCTTATAATGATAGTGTCTCATGATGACCTGGGGGTCAAATGGTCAAGGTCACTGTAAAAATTTTGTTAGCTCATCTGGCCTGAAAGGCCAAGTGAGCTTATGCCATGGCGAACGTCCGTCGTGTGTCCATGCATCGTCCGTTGTCCGTCCGTCAACTTTTCATTTAAACGACTTCTCAAGAACCACTAGGCCGATTTCAATTATATTTGGCAGGAAGCATCCTTAGAGCATAAGGATCCAAGTTTGTTCAAACGAAGCCGATCGGCCAATTTGGCTGACGGCCATCTTGGATTTCGGCCGATTTTAGGAAACATCTTTAAAAATCTCCGAAACCCCTGGGGGGATTAAAGCAAAACTCATGAAATATGATCTAGGGCAAGAGATGAACCAAATTTGTTCAAGGGAACTTGATTAGTCAAATGGTTCATCGGCGATCTTGGTTGATATAGTTTTAGCGAAAACGACCTCCAGAACCACTGAACGGATTGGGTCGAAATTTGGCAGCTATGATTAGGGTTTAAGGGCCATTAAAGTTTGATCAAGGAAAGTTGAACCTTAAAAAAACATGGCCGCTGTGAGCCAATCAAAATATAGCGTGTTTGGCGGCCATACTGGATTTTTTTTATTTGATGGATTTTGAGGCTGAAATTGGTTTTATATGTGTTTTTGGGTATTCTGATCTCAAATTTGTAATTTTCGAAAGGGTCGGATAAATGATTTGATGGCCATCTTGGATCATTTTCCCGCCATAAGCTCCCATACTAAAGCAATGGGAAACTTAAAATGTCTTCTCGAGAATTACTGGGACATTTTCAATTATATTTGGCAGGAAGCATCGTTAGGGCATAGAGATTCAAGTTTGGTCAAATGAACCCGATCGGCCAATTGGGGTGGGAACCATCTTGGATTTCGGCCGATTTTTAGAAACGTTTTTAAAAATCTCCGAAACCGCTTGTGGAATTGATGCAAATCCCATGAAATATGATCTAGGGCAAGAGCTAAACCAAGTTTGTTCAAGGGAACTTAATTGGTCAAATGGTTCGGCAGCCATCTTGAATGACCTAGTTTCCCCAAAACGACGTCTTCTCCAGAACCTCTGAAGGGATCGGGCCGAATTTGGAAAATATGATTAGGGACTAAGGGCCATTAAAGTTTGTTCAAGGTAAGTTGATCCGTCAAAAAAACATGGCCGCCATGGGCCAATCAAAATGTAGCGTGTTAGGTGGCCATATTGGATTTCTTTATTTGATGGATTTTGAGGCCAAAATTGGTTCTATATATGCTTTTTGGTGTTCTGAGCTCATTTTTTAAAACTGTCAGATAAATGGTTTGGCGGCCATCTTGGATTATTTTCCCGCCCATACTAAAGCAATGGGAAAATTAAAATGTCTTCTCAAGAAATGCTAGGACGATTTCAATTATATTTGGCAGGAAGCATCCTTAGCGCATAGGGATCCAAGTTTGTTCAAATGAAGCCGATCGGCCAATTTGGCCGGTAGCCATCTTGGATTTCGGCCGATGTTAGGAAATGTCTTTAAAAATCTCCGAAACCGCTTGGGAAATCGATTCAAAACTCATGAAACCTCATCTATGGAACGACGTAAGTCAAGTTTGTTCAAGAGGACTTGATTGACCAAATGGTTCGGCGGCCATCTTGGATGATCTAGTTTTCCCGAAAACGACTTCTCCAGAACCGCTGAAGGGATCAGGCTGAAATTTTGGAGATATGATTAGAGTCTAAGGGCCATTAAAGTTTGTTCAAGGGAAGATGATCCATCACAAAACATGGCCGCCGTGGGCCAATCAAAATGTAGCGTGTTTGACGGCCATAGTGGATTTTTTTATTTGATGGATTTTGAGGCCAAAACTGGTTCTATATATGTTTTTTGGAATTCTGAGCTCAAACTTGCCATTTTCGAAACTGTCGGATAAACGGTTTGGTGGCCATCTTGAATTATTTTCCCCCGAAAGGTGCCCGTACTAAAGCAATGGGAAATTTACAATGTCTTCTCGAGAACTACTAGGTCGATTTCAATTATATTTGGCAGGAAGCATCCTTAGGGCATAGGGATCCAAGTTTGTTCAAATGAAGCCACTCGGCCAATTTGGATTCTATAGTGGTAGGCTTCTTTTCAAAATTTTGGTCGGTAAATTTTTTGGCCATTTGGATTTTTTGAAAACTTTCCAGAACCATTTAAACGCTACCCCTTAATTAGTGGGCCAATTTCAACGAAACTTGGGTGGAATGATCCTATGGTGGTAGGCTTCAACATATCAAACGAGAATGTTCTTTGGTCAATTTCATTGGTGACCATCTTCATTTTTTTTTTAATTATCCATCATGTCTACCGGTATTTAAATGCAAATGGTTCAAATCATAATGATCCATGTTAGCGTTACAGGCCCTTGGGCCTCTTGTTGATAAGGCCTTCTATATTTATTTTATGTTTGAAGTCAAGCTTCATAGTTCATTGCAAAGTCGTAAAGGCGAGCTTCATGGTTGCATTGCACCCAGATTTCTGATTGAAAATTTATCATTGCAATGACTGGCTCGTCACTCCAGTGATATATTTTCAAAATAAATCTCCTGGTCTGCAAATGGACATTTTCTATGAGAAAATTTAAATTTACTTGAACAATTTTAATAGTTAAAGGGATAAAGCCATGTGACGGCTTAGTGCTATGTTAAATAGCTTGTAGTGCCAAATGATGGTAGTTCCTTAAGATGAGTAGTCACAAAGAATCTTAATCATTCTTGGGTACCAGGGGAGGGCATCCGTTATCGCCAGATTTGGCTTTTGTACCTAGCAGATTGTATTTCTTGAATAATCATTACTTTAACAGAAACCTAGGGTGGGTGGCTGAAAAAATGGTTTCAAGGTGTCGAATGAGTGAGAGTTATGTTACATTAAGTATTATGTCTATGATTTAGTTACCTCAAAAATTTTCTGTGATTGTTTTAATAAAACTTACTATTTTTTGTAATTGAATAAAGAATATTATGGGACAAATTTACGAAAGGTGTTTAACTCTTTATCGTGTATAAAATTCATATAACCAAGTCATATTCACATGTTTATATTTAGTCACCATTTCACGATGTCTGTTTAGTGTACAGGCATCTAAACAGGCAAAGGAATGGACCTTTCCATTTTTAGCTATGCCCCGCCCATCACTAGCTAAGCTCCACCCACACCTCGCCGTGTTGGGATTGATCGATCCCCAAATACCCTATCTATCAATTTCCTGAAAACTATACAGGGAAGCTGTTGAATATTTTGTAACTAATTTGACTTGGTGCTGTTGCTGCCACAGCGCCCAGTCAAATTAGTTTCAAAATATTCAACAGAATATTTGTTAATAGTAAAAGCAAACAATTTGTACAACAACGCATAGACCGTCTTCAAATATGCGTTCGTGACGTACTTATCGACGTCATTCATTATGATGTCATTCTACACATCACGCAGTTCATTATGACGTCATATGATGGGTGGGTACCCTGGAAAGGTGAATTGAGCCATTAGTCACATGTGTCTATGTGACATCTCAATTATTAGCCCTTTAATGGTCAAGATTTTTCTAGAAAATTAAAATATTTGCTTTCTGAATGGCCAGTTGCAGGCCAAGAGAGGACTATTTTGGAAAATTTGACACTGGCATGACTGGCTCGATTATTGAGCCGGTCATTTCAGTGCAAATATTCAAAACTTGTCTTTCTTGACCTGTATATGGGCATTCCTCAAGATCGCTGCAGAGGCCAGTTTTGGCTGGCTTGACCAGGGCGTCAAGTGGTAAATATCCATTGTGGGGTCTTTATCTCAAAATACTGTGCTTGTGCATGAGATAGCTCATGATGAGGTTGAAATGTGTTGGGAAGGAGTCAGACGAAAATATATAAGAGTTTTTAGGGACAGAAGTGATCCACTTAAATTTAATTTAATGATTCGAATTATGTGAATCACTTTAGTATTTCTAAAGAATAATTTCAAGGTTTTCTGGACACCAGAGATAACTGTGAGCTGATGAGACAAAGTTGAGCACATCTTCCTTTACAATACAGTACACTTCGATTCTATACATGTGGGTCAATCCAAATTGTTGTAGCTCAGGAGTTAATGTGGTATGTCCCAAGGAGGATGTATTGTTCTCCATCGTGTTACAGCCCGCATATTTGGAATTCCATTGCATACATTTCTCCTTAACCCCGAATTTGTAAGAATGGTCGTCATTCAAGACATTTGATGTTGCCCAATGGGCGCATATCTCAATCATAAATACGGGAGGAACTAGCGCCCATCATTTCATGAACAAAACATGCTTTTACAGCATTTTGCCTCAATTTGTATGTAATCACTCATCTTCATCAATATAGCAAGTCGTTGGAGTCAGTCAGCCCATGATTCCAGGATAATTACAGAGACATACTTGTAGACAATTTCAGTATTTGTTGGACAACACACCTAATACGCATGTACGATGCATACTGTCATGTAGTATCTGTTGTGCAGGCTCAAGCGGAAGCGACATATACAATCGCTCATTCTAAAGCACCAGTCTGAGAGGGTTCATTGAAAGAGCATTTAGTATATGAAAGCAGTGATTTTCCTGTGTTGATGAAAGAAAAAGACTATGTTGTTAGTGTTTCTTTCAGCCCTGTGAGAGAAGAAGTTACTGATACAGAGGTTATTGCCATGAAGATTGCAGCCAAGCATATCCCAAACAGTAAGCTAACTATACATATATCTATGAAGTAATATCTGTTTTAACGCACTAACCCCTGAAATACCAGTGGCTCAATTATAAGACTGACAACATGTTGAATATTTTGAAACCAATTTGACTCGAACCTGATGCTGCTATAGGCAGCAACAGCTTCCAGTCAAATTAGTTTCAAAATATTCAACAGAATATTCTCTATATCGTAAAGAATTTGTCATTTATGGCCTGTGCGAGTTGTATCACAAGCATTTAGTGACTACAGACAAGTAGTCTCAATAGAGGAATCGTGTGTGTCCATCAGGTATATGATGTCATAATCAATTACGTTACAGGTAGGCTGATGTTACTATCAAATATGTCATGAATGGCATATCTAAGTCCGTCATAGATGCTTAATAGTCTGTCAGGTTGTACGAATTGTATGTCTACTATTTAATAAACATTCTGTGGAATATTTTGAAACTAATTTGACTGGGCGTTGTTGCTGCCGCAACAGCACCAAGTCAAATTAGTTTCAAAATATTGAATAGCTAATTCATAGCACACACACAGACAATTCAAAATATTGAATATATTAACTGTATAGTTTTCTGGGAATTGAGGCTCATGGTTCTATCGATCCCAACACGGGCAAAGCGTGGACGAAGCTTAGCTAGAGATGGGTGGAGCATAGCTAAAATTGCATTCATCCATTCAAGTGGCTTGCTATTGGAATCAAGAGATGATGGTTCATTTAGATATCTAGCCTTTTAACCACCTGCCTTAAGTAAAGAACCACCATCATGTGGCTCGTAAAGGCAGTTGGTCTCTTTAGCAAGTTTGCCTGTGGTTTCATTTAGTTTAAGTTTTTCTATTCAACATATTGCACAACAATGACAGGACTACATACTAAATAAGGGAACACACAACAGTTGTTATAGTACCATGTATTGGGTGCATAGGTTTCACCCATCTCTGATTGTTGTTGATCTTGTTCGTTATAAATCTTTAAAAATGGTCTTCTTGGTCTACAAATGAACAATTATGTAAGCAAAAGTTTCAATTTTCTTAACATATCGTGACTGTGAAAAAGTTAAATATCAAATTTATGACTTGTTTAATAATTTTAAATATGAATATTTAGCTAAAGGTTATTGCAAATAACTTTTATTAAACGGTTTCCTATGTCTCATTAAAAATGAACTAATTTATTTACTTAGCGCTGTTCTTTTCTGTTTTTTTCAGTAATTGGCGACAGAGGTGAAATAAGGGCATTGATACAACAAGAAAGCAACTGTTTATTAACATTCCCTGATAGTAAGTAATTCAATGCCAAGTCCCCAAGAACCAGCTTTATTGAGCTGTCTGTGTCACGTCTTAACCCTTTAACACTCAAATTTGTTCTATAGGGGATAATTATCAACAATCAATTGAATTCCCACAATGTGCTGAGATTCTGGCACCCAACCAACTTACCTGTGGACTACTGCTCGCACAGACTTGCTGATGTTAAACATTGTGTGTCACAATAATGATGAGAGATACAAAGTTCCATTGATACAATTCTCTCAGACCTGGAGATTGAGACTATTCTTTTAACCCTTTAACCCTCAAATTTGTTCAAGAAAATTTTAATTTTCTAGAAAATGTGCATTTGCAGACCAAGAGAAGATTATTTGTGGGAATTTGTCACTGGAATGACTGGTAAATTTTCAAAAATGGTCTTCTCTTGGTCTGCAAATGGACATTTCTGAAGACGACTACAGACGCCGTGGTCTATCATTTTTGAAATTTTACCACTGGAATGACTGGATCGATAACAGCCAGTCATTCCAGTGGCAAATTTTCAAAAATAGTCTTCTCTTGGTCTGCAAATGGACATTTCTCAAGATCACTGCAGAAGCCGCTTTTGGCTTATATGAGGGTCAAAGGGTTAAGACAACTATCTAATCCAGTTTACCAATGCCATAATATTGAGATTCTCTAGTCTCACTCTGAATACTGTCGGATATAAAATGACCTTCATACACTAATAGTACAAAGCCTGAGCATGCAAAGATTTGTATCCACCTGGCATAAAATGTGGGGTGTGATGGAAAGTGATCTCACGATCATCTTGTCTGTCTATCTGTCTGTCCATCCATCCCATTTGTCCCTTTGTCATGTAATCATTTCCTGTTAATGCAACTACTCTTACAGTTTCATTATGACTTGTGAATGTTGGTAGGTGTTTCCATTACTATCTGAAGATGTGCATATGCCTTCTACTCCAAAATCTGTCCATATTTGTAAGAGTTATCTCCCCTAAAACCTTAAAATTGAGACATCTCGGCGTCTTGACCATGCACTCACAAATTCATTTTCAGCAAATATATTAGTGGGAGTTCAGCGTCCTAATTTACTTTTACCCACACATAGTGTCTGTTACATTCCCTATAAAAGGATATATGTTGGATCCTGTTGGAATAATTAGACTGAATTTATTGTATGGCAACAAGAACCTTTAGTCAAATTATTCTGAAAGAATTAGCAAGCAGTGCAAATGAGACTTTGTAAACTTTTTAAAACAGTTTCAATGGAAATTGTTGCTGTAGGAATCACACATGTAAATAACAGTAGACTGTAGCTTCTACTCAGAGTATGCTGGTGAATCTCCATGAGTAGGTTGATGCCACGAAGCTAGAAAGAAATCAATTATTTTTTTGGTCCATCTGCGCATATATCCATACATCTATTCATCCATGTGTCTTGCCAACCAATGTGTCTGTGTGTGTGTGTGTGCGTGTGTGTGCGTGCGCGCGCGTGCGTGTGCAGACTTTTGTTCTTTGTTTGCTAACTTAGCTTCTATGTAGACTGCATTTATTAAACTTGATTTGTATTTTCACCATCAGGCTAGGATGGAGTAAAACTACAAATATGTGCTATTGGTAAATCATATAGTAAGCTTATAGGCTACTGGATTTGAGGCTACCTCTATGAGTGGCACATCATGTCTTTGTTCAAAAAGACATGAGCTCTTTCGAGCAGATTTGACTGTAGAATACATGATGATATTTTTCAGTGGATGAGCCCGGATTGGACACAAAGACATGTGTTATATCAGGTCCACCGAAGAAGCTTGGGTATGTATCCTGAATTTTTAATATTCCACACAGACTGTATTTCTATTGAAACGTAAGCTAATCATTTGGTTTTCTATTTAGCCACCTGTGTATCCAGCTGCCCATTTGTCTGTCCATCCAACATTCCTATCTGACCAGCTCTGCCCATTCACCCATCTGTATGACCATCTATCTGCGTATTCAACCATCTGTCTTTCCATCCAACGATCTATCTAGATCCATTTGTCTGCCCGTTCAAATACCTGTGTATCCATCCGACCATCTGTCTGCACATTCAACCATGTCTGACCAAATTTAAATCTAAGTACCACATTGGCCACCCTAAATAATCATTCTAACACATATCAAAAACCATTTGTTCTTGGATTGAGTTGTATTTCTAAATATGAAGAATGTTCGGGCAGTCTCTAAAAACTGGTACATCTGTGTTCTTATTTCAGAGTTGCTAGAAAGATGGTAGAACATGTTGTTGGCACGACGATGAACATTGTTGAAGTAAACCTTACCATACCACAGCCAGCCGTCCAAAGAGTTTTTGGCAAACAATCTCTAGAGCAGATTAGTGTGAGTCAAAGCATGCATGTGTCTATTTCATCCTGTTCTTTGTTAATACAAAGAATATGTTTCTTAACCATGCTTTAGAATGAGACCAGTTGCAGTTTGGGGCCAAAAGATGGTGTCTTTGTGGCAGATAATCGAAAAGAGAACTAGAATGCACCGTCGATGGCGCATGATCGCAAATCCCCATGCTTTCGCCAACTGCCATTCTCTCCTCCCCTCCCCACCCCCCCCTCCCGATGGAATTTCTGTATGAACCTAGTGAACCTTTGACCTTTTGACCTGAACCACAAACTCTGTAGGCACCCACAATATGAATGGATTTAGCAAATTTTGTTATTCTATCCAGTTGCATTCCTGATTTGGAACAAATGCATATTTCAGTATGAGCCTAGTGGCCAAATGACCTAAATATATGACCTTTGGATCTTAAAATTATAATTATAAATTTCATGTGTTTATCAACAGGGTTGGCAAGTTTTAGACACTAGTGATTTAAACCATAGTTTTAAACCATCCACCCAAAATAAGTTTTGGACACCTTAAAATTGTCCAAAACCTCAAATTTTAGTCCAGATTATTTCCTTTGAAAATTAAATGTATGGAACTCATGATTGGTGAAAGGATTAACATACATAGATTAGTTTGAACACAATTTAACTCAGTTATCATAGTGAGTGTAACTACATGTACAGTTAATTAATAATACTATATCACCTATTTATACAACAAAATAATGTATGTATAATAGCAAAATTGAATATTTAGAGAATAATTTGATTGGAAGCTGTTGCTGCCTCACACAGAAACAGCTCCCAGGCAAATTAATTTCAAAATATTTAACAGAAAATTTGCTGTATAACAGCTAAATTGTAAGGAATATTGCCATTTCTGGTCATTATCATTGCAAGTGTTAGCTACAGGCTGTAACTCAATTGTAACTTCTGTTCCTTGACTGGGTACAGCAAGACCTTGGCTGGCTGGACTAACAATGGGTTCTTTGTGTGTAAACAGATTTAAGTTCAGATAACTAGCAGGCACTTCTGTAGATGTTATGTTATAGCACTCACAGGTGAATGAACCTAGAATTAGGTGCTAGTATAGTTAACTAATCCAGCTAACCCTTTCACCCCTGTGAATTCCTCTATACTAAATGGACTGAACCATAAAATCTGTTAACGGTTTTGAAAATAATTTGACTAAGCTTTTGCTGACTTTGACAGCAATATCTTAGTCAAATTATTTTCAAAACATTCTATGGAATATTTCTTACTTGTAAAGTAATTGTTATACTTTGTCTGTGTCATTGAGAGGGTTTATAGAGAAAAGAGTAGTTGTATTTAACTCTCTCATCCAAGAATCCTATTATTAATGAAATAGGTTTTGAACATTTATGGACAGTTTAGGACTGGTTTAAACCATTTTAGACATGTTTTAGACAAAGTCTGTTCAAAATTAGTTTTGGACAGTCCAAAACCTAACCCTATTTATCAAGCTAAATAACATTGAGGTAGTCTTACATCCTGGGGCAAGATCTGACCACTACATCCCATTGTCCATGTTTCCCAAGTATCAGGGTAAAAATTGGGCTAGTATTTTGTTCCATCCATCTCTGATAAATCATGGTGCTGTTATAATTATTGATTGTTTATTTTGTCTTGTAGATGATGCTTGAAGTTAACTGTGATTTGATGCACACTAGAACT
Source organism: Chaetoderma sp. LZ-2023a (assembly GCA_034401795.1). Lineage (NCBI taxonomy): Eukaryota > Metazoa > Mollusca > Caudofoveata > Chaetodermatida > Chaetodermatidae > Chaetoderma > Chaetoderma sp. LZ-2023a. The sequence continues at coordinate 141,342,472 of CM067370.1, forward strand.
TCATCGACTGATAGACAGATCTTGAAAATCAGTGGTTACTATGGGAATGTAGAGGTAATGTTTACATGCACACGCCGTCACGATTGTGTGGACTCAGTGACAGGGAGTGGGTGCATTTTGTGGTCACAAGGGTTAATTTTTCCTGCCCCTGCAATTTGTACAATGGATCTTTCCATTTTTACCCATGACCTGCCCATCTCAATCTAAGCTTCACCCACACCTCGTTCGCGTTGGAATCGATTGATCTCTGAACTCTGACTACCAATTTCCAGTAAACTATACATGTAAGCTGTTGAATATTTTGAAACTAATTTGACTGGGTGCTGTTGCTGCCATAGGCAGCAGCAGCGCCCAGTCAAATCAGTTTCAAAATATTCAACAGCATGTTTCATAAATAGCAAAAACATACAATTCATACAACGTGTCAGACTATTAAGCTTTAAAGACAAGCTTAATCGAATCATTCATGATGTCATGATTATGATGTCAGCAAACACCTCAGGTAGTTAATTATGATGTCATATGATTGAGTGAGTAAATGGATTCATGAATTGTACATGCATGCAAACATAACTGAAATACAAATTAAGATACTCGCAGCAAAATATTCAACTCATTTGTGAATTTTTGTTCAAATCACGCGAACTTCATCAATCCCCCTGTTAAAATCGTGTGACAACACAGTGTCATGATTTAATGAGATTCATATTGCTTTGACTGGAATTCTAATCTATGTTAATTGTTAGCTTTAGTAGCACTGTAACACCTTGAGGACCTTGCATGTGCCCTCGGCATTCTTCTGTTGTTAAAATCTTGATGTTGCCCATAATAATCTGATCTCTGTGCTCACTTCATTATTCATTAATTGCTAATCATACTCGGCTCTGATCTTCTAATTTGTACTTAGCGATCTATGTGTTTGCCCCCAAAGCCCACATCATTCTTACCACGACATCAGATTTAATGTGAGATGTCTTTTTCCTATTATCTTTACCATGCGATCTCTGGGAATTCATTGGCTCGTATTACAGGTCAAAATCGGTCTCTGATTGAGCGTTTCACATTCCAGTGTAACATACCGTTGGATTATTCTGACATACTTTGGATAGATGATATAACTTACACATTATCTGCATCCATATTAGAGCTGGACGGTTTCCCGATAATATCGGGAATACCGCGATATTACAGTTATCATTATCCACTCATTTATAATTACCGCCAATACCGTCAGTTGTATTTTTCATAAAATAAATTCACCAAATAAACAAATTTAACTAGTCTGTCATCTGTCTATCATTGTCACGTCAATTCATCAGTTTGAATAAACTACCCTATATCCGCCTGTGTGTCGTATCAGTGTACTATCCTCATATTATCTTCAATTAAATCGTTTTATTTAATGTTAACATCATAATAAACGCTAAAACATCCAATAATTATTTCTATTTCCGCGAAATGAAAATATGCTGCCATCTTGACAGCAAGCCTCGCTTTCATTTCGCATGCCCTTCTGATGACATCATTACACTATGCAAACCAATATCGGCTAGCGGCTATATTAGAGCTCGCCTGTGTGTCGTATCAGTGTACTATCCTCATATTATCTTCAATTAAATCGTTTTATTTAATGTTTGATGATAATAAACATCATAATAAACGCTAAAACATCCAATAATTATTTCTATGTCCGCGAAATGAAAATATGCTGCCATCTTGACAGCAAGCCTCGCTTTCATTTCGCATGCCCTTCTGATGACGTCATTACACTATGCAAACCAATATCGGCTAGCGGATATATTAGAGCTCTTCTTTGAGAATGTTGTTCAAACAAAACTTAGCTCTGATCTAGGAAACTACTACTGTAATCCTCCCTGATATTTACATTTATGTTAAACGATCATGAATGGGTCACAACGGGCGGCGTCTTAGATCAATAGGAATGCGTGTTGGATTAGTGGGTGGATGTGCGAGAATTTAGACCATTAGACATCTACCACTAGACTAGCGATAATAACCTTCATTCAGAATATTTAAAAAATCTTTATATTATATTTTATATTAAAATGTTAGAAATAAGATTTTAAAAAATAGATCGGACTAGCTAGCTGATTATATTGATAAAATAGCTTGGAAAATTTTTAATCTTATACATTCTAATAGCATAAACAGTGTCCATTTTAAAATTATATATTTTATACCTTGTAGAAAGCCTACAGGATGAAATGTATTAGCTTCACGCCTTCAGCCGCAATTCGCTTTGATGTATAGTACATAGACTCTCAAAGTTAATCGTAACCGATCAGACAGCCAGATTTACTGGAAATGCAGATCTAGTGCGTGTTCAACTGGCCAACTATATATAATTGACCTGATTATTTGCCAGTCGAAAATAGTGCATTCAAGTGGAGAAGAGTTGCCGTTAGTTAACTCTATTTGCCTAGTCGAACGTGTCTTTAGACCTATTTCTATCTTAACCAATCAGGTTTGAGCTTTTGGAATTCCATTTTGCAAATGGCGAATGTTCTTTTTTACGACAGAAATCTGTTAAATGGTTGAATAAAACATCGAGAATGGCATAAAATATGAAGTTAATGCTTGGTGTATGTATGTATGTATATATATATATATATATATATATATATATATATATATATATATATATATATATATATATAATATATATATCACATGTCACTTTTAGATCACCTTAATCCATGCTAGTGGCGATCAGTAATGTCAGATGTTCCGTTTGTGCTATAAGCCATGATTTTCGTAAGGATTTCGTGATTTTCATGAGCTTTCGTGGCAATTACTACCAATTTGAAAAGACCGATCTTATCCTAAGGCCCAATCACCTAGACGATATACTGTGATACCACAGTATTTTCCCAGATACCGTTACTGTCTACCAAAATCTAGTGTTGGGAATAGTGATGATTGGTTTTATATACTAGCCGATGCTCAATTAATGATTGATCATAACAGGTTCTCATTTTTTACCCATTTTGAATGCAGTAATTATAGCATATTCAAGGATAATTATCCCTTTCAAACCAAGTCGCAGGTATGACTGATTCTTAATAATTGAAGAAATCTGTTGCATAGTTTGAAACTAATTTGACTGGAAGCTGTTGCTGTCTTGGGCAGCAACAGCTTCCAATCTAATAAGTTTCAAAATATTCAACATGTTATCGGTATGGTTGCTTTGAAATTAACATACTATTTTAGTGCTGAAAGAATTAATGTCTTAGAATAAGGAGTAATACTAGATAGTTGTAACAATTAAATTTAAATTATTTTCCAAAAAGTATTCTTTTTCTAGCTAGACCAGTTAAAATATTAATAATGTCTATTTATAAACAACCAAAATCGATTTCAGAAATCATGATCGATCGGTTGGCTGAACATGCAAACCAATCAATCACCGATCAAATTGATTAATTGGAACAACACTACCAAAATCCAATATCACCCAGCTCTAATCCATATACTAAATTTGGTTAGTGTATATAAAAACGTTTTGGAAACTACAGCCCAGACAAGAATCAGCATGGGATAGACACCCAGCGACAGGCAAAGTAATTACTATATATCCCAGCGTTTGCCATGCAATAGTATAATTTTTTGCAACAGACTGCACCATGAGTTTGCTAATGTCATATAATATCACAGTCAAAAGAATTCATTTATCTACAGGATATATTATAGGATATACTGTGCTATGTCAACACTGTCTTGGTCAGTCGGTCTGTTTGTCTGTCTGTCTGTGCATCGTCAGCAATGGTTGAACGTTTTGTTCTTATAGACAGATTTAGATCAAACTTGGCCAGAATGTTACAATACTCATCTAATTTATCCATTGTGAAAATGAGCCTGATTCGATGACAACAGCGTTATCCCCTTGCAAATTTTCTGCGGTATGGAACCCAATGGGGAAAGATATTACTTCGGTGGCACATTTCATAATTTTTAGAGCTATTGACTTCTAACTTGGTGTGTAGGTACCTATAGGCATTGTCTACCAACCATATAAGAACTAGGTCAGTCTGACCTAGTTTACTGATAATATAGGTCTACGGTAAATTTTCCCATTGGAACCAGTAGTAAAATATTTGGGCTGTAGTTTTAAGAGTTTTTCTTATACAGTAACCAAACTTTGTGTATGGATGCATTGGAGGTGAATGGGTTATTAGCTCACATGATTAGAATGGCCGAGTGAGCTTATGTTATAGCAACCATCCATTGTCCGTCTGTCAACTTTTTCTTTAAACAGTGTTTTGCTCAAGAATGGACGATTTCAATTATATTTGGCAGGAAGCTTCCTTAAGGCATAGAGATCCAAGTTTATTCAAAAGAAGTTGATTGAGCTATTTGACAAGTGGCCATCTTTGATCTTGCGCTAGTTTATAAATGTCTTTAAAAATCTCTAATCTGCTTGGCAGATTGATGAGAATCTCGAGAAACTTCATCTAGGGCAGTAGATGAACCAATGTTGTTCAAGAGAACCTGATTAATCGATTTGCTTGTTGGCCATCTTCGATGACATAGTTTTCACAAAAATGACCTGAACATGTGAATGGATTGGGCCACAATTTGTTAAATATGATCAGGGACTGAGGGGCATTCAAGTTTTTTCAAGGGAAACTGATATGACACACACACGCACGCACACAAACACACTACACGTATTATGTTTTATAACAACCTTACGGGCCTCCAGATGACTTTCTCTTGTTAAACATCATTGAAATTCTTGCCTGGGAAGTTATTTCAAGAATGTTTCTTATACAATACCCAGTATTAAAGTATCGATGCATGTTAGGTTAATGGTGTTTCACATATCAAAAATATGTCGCCCTAGTCTAATTTTCATGGGACATTGAACAACAAAGATGATTATTATTTCTTCTACTTCGAACAATACTTAGCAGATGTACTATTATGATAATGTCTATTATCTAGTCTAGCTCAAAATAAACAATTAAAACTCTTCCCCCCCCCCCCCCCCCCCCCCCCTCTCTATAGTCCTGCCCATACTTTGTCCGGGAATTACCATAAGCCTCCAGGTACCGAGTCAATTCCCAACTACAGTCAGATTCACCTATTTTGCTCGACTTTACAGTCGCGTTTTTGTAGTCGTCAGTTTAGCTTAAATTTTTGCATTCCGAGTGCTTTGAGGAAGTTTTGATCGGAGGCTTCATGCAAGGAAAAGGGAGTCCATCGCAGGGGCAAGTTGTATCAATCTAGAATTTATACATTCGTGCCATAATGACTGTTTGAATTTTCCTTAAATTGGCACATTGTTTTAAAATGGTAGCCATTGTTGGAGTCGCTCCGTTACCTGCTAACTTTAATCTTATCCGGGTACTCGGTTAATTTCTCTTGCGACTCATTTCCTTCCAAGATGGATGCGCCCGTAGCCAAGATGGCGGCACCCATGATTAGCATTTTGTTTTGGTTTGCCGTATATATGCACTCAGTTTTAAGCTGATCATTAGCTCTCGCTTCATTGGCGAGGGTGAGCAGTCTTAATTTCTTGGTTATTTTAACGTTATTTAATCTCCAAGTTGTGTTTATAAAATTTTCACTCTAAAAAATCATTTCCTGCCTAGAACTTGATTAACATTAATTTAAGAGAAAGTTAATGTTTTAAAGCAATTTAATGATTGCAATCAAGTTATTGTGTGCATTGCTCATCTTCATGCTACCATGTGCAGCATTTAAATTTTCATTCTGTACGCAGAAAGTGAAGGGGCAGGGCAAGGCCCCGCCAGACACGCTTTGTTCGCGCTGCAACCGCTTCATGAAACGGAAGTTTGCAGGTCATCACTGTGTCGCCTGTGCTAAGTGTAAAGTTGGGAGTCCTTGCGACGTCTGTGTTAAGTGGTCGTCAGAGTTAGTGGCTGAGTTTGATCATGATCGACGTGCACGCGCTGAGAGGATCACGAAAGTCAAGGCAGCCAAGGTGGATCAGGCGTCCGTCAAGGGACTGGAGGAGCGTCTGAATGAGCGAATGGACTCGGCCTTGGGTGTTTGGGCTGCCCAATTTAAGGCAATGTTCGAGTCGTTCCAGTCTTCGGTCCCATCGATGCAGTCTGGTGCAGGACAACCAATTGGTGGTCCGGCCAGTTCTGCGGAGGGACAAGCACCTGCCCCTTCTCTCGCGCCGGCTCAAGAGCTGACGGCGGAGGAGGAAGATCTTCTGATGGAAGACTCTGGCATGCCAGAGCTTTCTCAGATGACGGATTCAGGGCTTTCCCGCGGGTCACCCCCAGGTTTTGTATGGGTCTATCAGCTGGGTGGGGATGTCGACGTTCCATCAGACATTTTCCACCTGGGTTTCGCTCTATCCGGAGTGCCATCCGAGCTGTCTTTTACGGTTCCCGTCGTCATCGCTTGTTGCAAGTATGCCGGCTCCTCTCGGCGTCACATGCCCTGCGGTATTAGCGGACGTAGTCCAGGCTCCCGTGCTGGAGCTGATGGATTGTGGTGATTCCATGTCTGGCGATTTGCTAGACACTGGAGCCACAAGTAGCCGAGTTATGGACCCGCTTCGAACTGGAAGTTTGTTCTGTAGCTCTCGGGATGGATCATCGGTGGCCTTCTTGTCCAAGGGTGAGGAGGACGAAAATGATAGTCCTTTAATGGATGAGTCGTCGTTCTACGCCGAAGCTGAATGGGTGTAGGTCCTTGGCTGGATGACCGACCATCTCGGGTTGACATCTGACCAGGGATCTCAGCGCGATCCGGCGATGTAACGGATGTCAGAGTGTGCGGCTAGTGCTGTGTCAAGTGGCTCTTCAGCTACGTCTACCCTGCCGTTGGATACTCAGTCTTCTGACATTTTGGAAGTCGCAGCGTACCATTTGGTTCAGCCAGAATATACGCTTCTGAAGACCCCCTAAGGGGATAAGGAGTAGGGTCTGTTTTCCAGAGTCTCAGTCGGGGAACGTAAAGCGCTGAACAGGCTGTTGGCCGGGAAATCCAAGGGTTGTTCTCGACCGTTGGTTTCACAGGCTAACAAAGATGCTTTCAATGAGCTAACGCTTATTGAGGATGCGGCGAGAGCGGCTATGGCTGCTCTCTCGCATGGTTGTACCATCCTGCAGGGGATGCTGACCTGCGCGGTGGAAGGTGGAGAAGTGCCAGAGGCTGCTCCCGGAGTTGTCCGGGACACCATGCGCTTGTCCCAGGATTGCCTGGCCAGGGTGATCACCAGATCATTGGCGGAATGGATGAGAATGGTTCTTGATTGTGTATAACCAGGACCAGAGATGGGTTTGTTTGGCGGCTCGGCAAGACAAGCTTTCTCCATGGTTGCGTCCATGGTTGCAGAGCAGGAGGCTGTCGGCAAGTCGTGGAAGTCAACTAAAATGACTCAGCCGCAACAATCCTATAAGCAGCACTGACAGGAGCAGCAGAGACAGCACCAGATATCGCCCTTCCATCCGTCTGGCCGTGATGGCATCCGGTTCTCAGGGACCTGGCCGTTCATCATCATACAAGACCTCTAATAAGAGGCTGTATGAGGATGACAGGAAGGATAGCCATGGTGGTGATTCTGGGCTGTCATACTCCTGGAAACCGCGAGGTGGCCGTGGGGGGGAACGGTCTGACGGGCTTCCGGCGAGACCCATACCAGTGGTGCCAGGAACGCAGGGAATTGAGAATCTTCACCAAAACGAATTAACGTCTTGTCGCGCAACATTGACCGCACGCTGTGTGCAGATTCCTATCGTCGGAGGCAGACCAGTTGTTCTCAAACCAGTGGGATCAGGACGTGCAAGATTCCGTAGTCTGTCATTGGCTAAGAAATAGCTACGAACCAGACTTGCTCATCCGTCAATCGTTAGTTCCGTTAACGTTGACTCCTGTATGGACTCCCATTCCAAGGGAATCCGATCGTCTAGATGTCATTTACTCAGAAATCAAAGCTCTTCAGCGAAAGAATGCGATTCGTTTAGTCTGCAATCAGTCCTCCCTGGGTTTCTGTTCGATAATTTTTCTTGTCCCGAAACGCACCAGAGGTTGGAGACCGATTCTCAACCTCAAACCACTGAACAAATTCATTCTTTCACCAAATTTTCAGATTGAGACTGTGGCAGCGATGATGACAGGGCTGAGAAAAGGCATGTGGGCAGTAGCGATAGATCAGAAGGACGCATATTTTCATATTCCAATGTCAATTCCTTTTCAGGAATACCTTCGCTTTACGTTCCAAGATAATGTCTGGGAGTTCAATGCGTTACCGTTGGGTCTGACGACAGCCCCGAGAGTCTTCACCAAAGTGGTTCTCGCCATGACTTCTTATCTTCGCAGGAGAAACATAGCTGTTCTACATAGATGACTGGCTGCTGAAGGCAGAGAATCCAGTCACTGCGCAACAATCTTCAGGTAGTCCTGGCCTTATTAAAGGACCTAGGATGGATTGTGAATCTAGAGAAATCAGAATTGACTCCATCCCAGGAGTTTTTGTATCTGGGAATTCTTTTCAATCTCAGGGACGGTGTGGCTTTTCCGGCGGAGAGCAGAGTGACGAGTTTGCTTGCAGTTCTGGGGTCATTTTCTCTAGGAGCCTATCTGACGGCGCATCAATTTCTCAGAATACTGGTTTTGCTAGTATATCTGGAGAAGGTGGTGCCTTATGTGGCACTCAAACGCAGACCGATTCAAATGCATTTGATGTCTCCGAGATCGTATCCATTATCTCTGAGGAGTCCAGTAAAAGAACCATTGATATTCCATCTTCAGTGGTGGCTATCAGAACAGAATCTCCTGTGAGGCATTCCTCTACAACCTCCTCAACCGCAGCTGTCCATCTTCACGGATGCATCGACGACAGTTTGGGGAGCAGTATTGGACGATCTGTCAGGGGAATGGGATCGGACCAATGCGCAGAAACACATCTATGTTCTCAAATTATTAGCGGTGGCATTAGCACTTCGAAGATTTGAGAGCTTAATCCGAGACAAGATTGTCCTAATAATGACAGACAATTCCACACTGGTGTGCTGTTTGAACCGCCAGGGCGGGACAAGGTCACCGGAGTTGTACATGATGATATGGAACCGTCTGCTGTGGTGCCAAGAGAGGAATGTTATTCTTCGGGCAGTGCACATTCCAGGAAGATTGAACATCCTAGCGGATGGTCTCAGTTGAAGGACAGGTTGTCGTCCGACCGAATGGCAGCTCAACCATTCGGTAGCGGATGTTCTATTCAAACATTTGGGCAAGCCAAATGTGGTTCTATTTGCGATGAAAGGAAACGCAAAGATGGTCACATATGTGTCACCGATCCCGGACCCGCTAGTTTTAGCAGTAAACGCAATGGCGATAAGTTGGAAAGGAATGTATGCGTAGATGTATATTCCAACGATTCTCATCCCAAAGGTTCTGGCAAGGATAAGAGAGGCCATATGCCAAGTACTACTGATCGCTCCTTATTGCCCAGACCGATCATGGTTTATGGATCTGCTAGACCTTCTGGTTTGCAATCCAATCTCTGTTCCAGACAGAAGGGATCTGATTTTTCAGAACAATGGTCTGTATCTCCACGACAGACCGGAGATGTTCCAATTGACTGTATGGATGTTATCAAGCAGCGAGCAATTGAGGGTGGCTTTTCTGAGCAAGCAGCGAAGTTTGTCGCTTCAGCCAGAAGGGGGTCAACCACCAGAACATATAATTATAGAATCAACAAATTTGCAGAGCGGTGTAAAGGAAGAGATATTAATCCCTTTTCTGCATCTGTTCAACACGTAGCAGATGTTATCTCATTTATACGAGGTTGACAAACTTATACCTTCAACCCTAGCAGCATATAAGTCTGCATTAGCTTCAGTCGTTCCCAGTCTGGCTTCTGTAGGAGTGGAGAACGACACCTTAAATGAAGTTATTAAAGGAATGAGCAATCTGCGACCTAGACAGCCAATTCCTATCCCAGCATGGAATCTATCTCCTGTTCTACAGGTTTTAGGGCATGCTCCCTTTGAACCAATTAGATCTATAGATATTAAACTGTTGACTATTAAGTCAGTTTTCTTGGTTGCAGCAGCATCGGCGAGAAGGAGAAGTGAAATTCATGTGCTTTCTGCCGAACAAGACCGTTTTGTCGTTATGGTTGAAGGTTTAAGACTATTACCATGTCTTTGTTTCCTGGCAAAGAATCAGTCACTTAAATACCCAGGACAGCCGATCAATTTACCAAGTTTAGTAAGACATAACCCACGCTCTTCTGCTTGCTGTCCTGTCAGATGTCTGAAGATGTATAAGAAACGTACAGAGGAGTGGAGAGATGACCCGAAATCTCTGTGGTTATGTCTCAAGGCCCTCATCTTCGTGCCTCGAAAGAACTATTTCTCGTTGGATAGTCGATGCTATTCTGATGTCGCATAAAATCACAACAGGAAAGCAGATTGATCATGCGAACATCCATCAAGTCCGAGCACTAGCAGCAGCATCGGCCCTTTATAAGCATGTCTCATTAGAGGAGGTGATGTTTGTAGCACAGTGGCATGCCGAGTCGTCATTTACTGATTTCTACCTTCACGATATCTCCAGCGCACTTAATCGGTTAATCCAGTAGCCATCGCCAATTTGTCAAATCTCGGTTAGGCCACATCCGACCACTCTTAACACATACTTCGTAAGGTTCTTCCACAGACACTGATGCAGGTGATGCATATTGACTGTGAACGGCTGTGGATTGGGCAAAGCTCCTGCGATGATCAAGAAAGACCAAGCACTCAGAATAGTGTGTTTCCTAGTTTAAGTGACTAATATTATTATTGTTTTACTTACAGTCGAATTCCCAGATGGATTAAGTGAAAAAGCCTGGTTCAACAGTATTTTTATTCATTGCAACAGACAATAGACTCATTCAAATTTGAAAATCTAATCAAAATACTGATAGTTTTTTCACAATTAGAAGTTGGTGTAGCTTCTTTGCACTCTCCTGGACTGCCCTAGCCGAGATTTGGGGCTGACACGGATCTGGTTGGTGTTGCCTCCCTTTTGACAGCCCTCAGGAATTTATGTGAACAAATGAGGGGGTGGGGGTGGGGGTGGCGGTGAGCGCAGTCTAGTCCATGGAAGTTTAGCACTATGAGTTGGATGGCGGGACCCAAGCATATGCTGGGGTTCTCGGTCTCTTCACAACCTTCTCTGTCGGATCGTAGATGAGAGCTGTTTCGAGCCTTGCCTCCTCCCACCGGAGTTTCTTGGCTGTTGAAATCCGGAGATTATAATAGTACACCTGGTAAGTATTATTCGAAGTAGAATAAAAAAGCGTCCGCTTTTGTTTCTACGAGAATTGTTAATACTTACCAGATGTACTATGGCCTGCCTCCGCCGCCTTGCTGAGGTGAGTGAGGCTGAGCTGCTTTCGCTGTTTGTCAAGACAAATATAAGACGAATCTGACTGTGGTTGGGAATTGACTCGGTACCTGGAGGCTGATGGTAATTCCCGGACACAGTATGGCCAGCACCATGGAGAGTGCAGAGTTTTAATTGTTTATTTTGAGCTAGACTAGATAATAGACATAATAGTACATCTGGTAAGTATTAACAATTCTCATAGAAACAAAAGCGGATGTTTTTTTGATTCACCTGTAATTTCATTCACCCTTCATCAGCCTCTGATTGTTGTACCTGTAGGAGGTATTCATACATCTTCAGCTATAAGCGCATTGTATATCAAAGATATGGTTACATTTCATGGTTCACAGACCATTAACCATAAGGGTCAAACCAGCCAAAACCGGACCTTTACTGGCCTGTCCATTTGTGGGCCAAGAGATCATTCTTCAAAATTTACCCCTGAAATGACTGGCGCAATAATTCCAGTAATAAATATTAAAATTATTAAAATATTAAAAATATTCTTACTAGAGAAATTGTATATGGGTTGAGGCTGCACGCATCTTTTGTGATGTGTTCTCATTGTTTCTGTATTCGTGTTCTGGTTGTTTTTTCCAGAAAGTGCATGATGTTATCCTGGAGTACATGTACCTGATTACGAAGGATGTGAGTAGCATACCTGAGCTATCAATCACCTTTGCCCTTTATCTATTCTATGTCATGTCATTTATAAATAACTGGATCCTCTAATATCTTCATAAAATAGAAGTTTCACATGATGCAATTTAGCATACACTCATTCACTTTTCTACTCTCTCTCCCCTCTCCACTCTCTCGCTCTCCTTTCCTCCCTCTCTCTCCCCCTCCCTCCCTCCATCCCTCTCTCTCTCTTTCTCTCTCGCTCTCTCTCTCTCTCCCCCCCCCCCCACGTTGTCAAGTAAATACACTACTGTTTCTGAATATTTTCGCCAACATAGGCCATATAACATCTATATATTGCATCAGGATAAGTTTAAGAATTTTGATTCTAATTTTTTTTACAGGAATGTAACGACGATACTTTAATAGACTATGTCCGGCGGCTGCAGAATGACATCCAGCATGAAGGGCCACACAGACCAACTAACCCTCAGGTACAGGTTTGAAAGACATCAGGATTGTTCACTTACACAGGCTTGACACAAATATCATGACCAACCCCATAACTACATGGATACTTCACTATCAGTGCTATGGCAAATACGTGATTGTGTTCTGAGTCGAGTTGCTGTTACACTTCTCCCATTCAAAATAATCTGATTACTCTATTTTTGAAAGCAAAACAAACATTTTTAGTTTAGAATGCATAGCATGTTATCAGAAATCATCTAATTTTATAATAATGCCCTTTGAAAAAACATAATACATCGCCTAGTGTATACCCCACATTAATTTGGATGGAAGGGAATCAAGCCAAAATTGTGAAATAATCGACTAAGAACCATCCAAGTTTGTGAAGGGAATTTTTATTCTAAGCCAAGAATTAGAAGAATGTTAAATTTTTTCAATGGCCATTTAATCCTCAATGGCTTATGATTTTAATGAAACTTTACAGATTTATTCTATGGGATGCATCCATTTTACATCATAGTAAAATTAAAGTTTTCAATATTTTTTCGAAGTGTAACCTTAAATTGTTTTGTCACAATTCAATCCATGTCAAGGGTACCATTGCTGTCTGGCCATACGCATAGCAGTGAATGGCTCGTCAGTGCTCCAAATGGTATGTAGCATGCACTAAGAATTAGGTAAATGTTCATGTTTTAATGTGCATTCTGCATTTCACTTGAAGAGTATACTTACCATTGCGAAGACTTGATATATGCTAATTTATCCAACTAGTTCAATTATACACAGAATTTAAACTAAAACTGCCCCTATTAGACAGGTTAACAACTGTCAAAACGTGGCGCATGCGCCGAGTGACACTTCGCTTTGCCTAAAAAAATGTGCTTAAAACAAACAAGTTTGTGACGTGTGCTTTTGAAAATCTCGTCATATAATGTATGTATCGAATATGACTAAATTTTTTTGTTTCTGTACTGTGATTCCCATGACCATATGTAAATGGTAGTAATTTCCCATTACTTGCACCGCTGTGTCCTAGCTCCAACTTATAGTTACTTATTGGCGACTTTGTACGGGTTTGTAGAAGAAACCAGTACGACTCTCTGCCATTTGACTTGGACTGGCCTCTTGCAACTAAAAACAGTGCTGCTTTCTCAAGAACGCATCTGGTACACTAGCCGATCTCCAGTACAAAGTTAGATAGGGAGGCTGCAGGAGGGATTCTCTAAACTTACTATCGCAACAGATGCGCTAGCTATCAGCTGGGAGGGAATGTATGCATACACATTTCCATCAGCAATCCTGATTCCAAAAGTTCTTCAGAAAATCAGTCAGGAGGAGTGCCAAGTGCTTCTGATCGCTCTGAGTTGGCCAAGCCGATCATGGTATACAGATGTGGTGGACCTTCTGGTTTGCAATCCGGTTCTCCTGCCTCTGATGGACATCTTAATCTTCCAAGGCAAGACCTTTCACAACAATCCAGCAATGTCCCAATTAACTGTAGGATGTTGTCAAGGAATCTGCAATTAAGGAGAGCTTTTCTGAGCAAGCAGCCATTTTCATGGTCAATGCCAGTAGTGGGTCAACCTCCAGAGCAGATAATTATAAAATAAACAGATTTTCAGAATGTTGCTCAACAAGATTAATCCAGTGGATGCATCTATTCAGGTAGTAGCGGATTTCCTCTGTCACCTATATGATACATCCTTAAGCCTAGCTCTATAGCTGGATATAAGTCAGCTTTAATGACTGTCATTCCTTGCTTGGCTAATAGGGAAAGCGATAAATTATCTAGTCTAAACACAATGAAAGGCATGGGTAGCATTAGGCCAAGGCCGAGGAATCCACCTGTGATTTCCATGCTGGAGTTTATCTCTTATTACAAGTCTTAGCCGATAAACCATTCGAAACATTTAGTGTTAACACTTACGTATGTATTTTTAATTGCTGCAGCTTCAGCCAGGTGAAGAAGTGAAATTCACGATTTGTCAGCTGGTTACAGGGGAAGGCCTTAGACTTAATCTTATAGCTAAGAACCAGTCTTTGAAATACCCTGGTCAGCCTATTATTATTTCCCCATATAAATATATGGGGTTATATAGCGTTTGCTTTGTCCGTCCGTCCAACCGTTCGGGCTTTAATTTCCAGATGATAACTCGAGTACTATTGAAGGAATCGTTACCAATCTGGAGTGGGAGCCTGTCCTTGGTGGTTCCAAGAACCCTATCAATTTTACCGTCATAGGGTCAAAGGTCACTGACCTAATTAATTTTGTAATATTGAGTTTCCGAATGATAACTCGAGTTCTATTGAAGGGATCGTTACCAATCTGGTGATGGAGCTTTTCCTTGGTGGTCTGAAGAACCCTATCTATTTTGGCGACAAATGGTCAACGGTCAATGTCACTGTGACCTAATTAATTACGTAATATTGCATTTCGGGATAATAAGTCAAGTTCTATTGAAGGGATCATTACCAATCTGGCATGGGAGCTTGTCCTTGGTGGTCCGAAGAACCCTATCGATTTTAGTATCAAACGGTCTAGGTCACAGTGACTTAATTAATTACGTAATATTGAGTTTCCGGATGATAACTTGAGTTTGTTTTGAAGGGATCATTACCAATCTGGCGTGGGAGCTTGTCCTTGGTGGTCCGTAGAACCCTATCGATTTTAGTATCAAACGGTCTAGGTCACAGTGACTTAATTAATTACGTAATATTGAGTTTCCGGATGATAACTTGAGTTTGTTTTGAAGGGATCATTACCAATCTGGCGTGGGAGCTTGTCCTTGGTGGTCCAAAGAACCCTATCAATTTTGGCATCAAATGGTCACGGTCACAGTGACTTAATTAATTATGTAATATTGAGTTTTCGGATGATAATGCGAATTTGTTTTGAAGAGATCATTATCAATCTAGCGTGGGAACATGTCCTTAGTGGTCCAAGGAACCCTATTGATTTGGGTTGTCAATGGCCCAGGTCACAGTGACCTAATTAATGACGCATTATTGCGTTTGCGGAGGATCACTCGAGTTTTATTTAGGGGATCGTTACCAATCTGGCTTGGGAGCTTGTCCTTGGTGGTCCGAAGAACCCTATCAATTTTGGGGTCAACGACCAAGGTCACAGTGACCTAATTAATGATGCAATATTGCGTTTGCGGATGATCACTCACGCTCTATTGAAGGGATCTTTACCAATCTGGTGTGGGATGTTGTCCTTGGTGTTCCAAAGAACCCTGTTGACTTTGGAGTCAAACAGTCAAAGGTCAAGCTCATGGTGACCTAATTAATGACAATATTGCGTTTCCGAGTGATAACTCGAGTTCTATTTAGGGGATCATTACCAATCTGGCGCTTGTGGGAGCTTGTCCGTGGTGGTCCTAGAGAACCCTATCGATTTTGGGGTCAACGGTCACGGTGACCTAATTAATGACGTAATATTGCGTTTCCGGGTGATAACTCGAGTTCTGTTTAGTTGATTGTTTCCAATCTGGCTTAGGAGCTTGTCCTTGGTGGTACGAACAACCCTATCGATTTTGGGGTCAACGCCCAAGGTCACTGTGACCTAATTAATGATGTAATATTGTGTTTCATGGTGATAACTGTAGTTTGATTGAAGGAATCATTACTAATCTCGTGTGGGACGTTCTACTTGGTGTTTCGAAGAACCCTATCGATTTTGGTTTTAAAGGTCAAGGTCATGGTAACCAGTCTTGGGGGGAGATTATGCTTGAGAGAATGGGGCCCATACTTTAGCAATCTCTGATTGTCGTTCTTGTTTTAGCTGCCTAAACATGATTTGACCGCAACTCAAAGGTCTGGAGTCTGGTCCGTGCATTGCTCTGATACAAGGAATGTACGGAAGAATGGCGGACTGGCCCTACTTCTCTATGGCCATCCTATATTAACCCCCATGGAAGGGTTTCCAGAGATACCATTTCTAGGTGGATTGTGGAATGTATCAAATTTCTCAACAAATCTGCTTCCGGTAGGCAGTTAAATTTGGCCACTGCACACAGTATTTGTAGCATAGTGGTCGTCACAGCTCTATTCAATGAAGTTTCCATGAAAGACATTATGACGGTGGCGCAGTGGTGCTGTATCAAGGTTTACCGACCATTATCTTCGTGACACGATTAACTCTCTTGCTTTAGTGATTTTGAAACATTAAAATTGTAAATATTGTAAATAAAAGCCATTGATCACATATGGTACACCTTTGATCAAGCAGCAGTGGAGGAGCACTCACACAAACGTGCTACACATCTTCTCATTAAAGCATGATAGATGTTGGCAATCAACAAACAAGATCAGTCCAATGTTTGTGTTGTTCCATGTTGTCACGTATTAGTCATTCATCTGGTGTTTTATATCCGTCTTACATCGAGAGTATTTGAATGTGAAACTCATTCATTCCATGTTCTCTAGTACTTTGACACTAGTATGGAGTTCATCGATGCATTTATCGCTCTCTTATATTAAAAGGAGGGAGGGGAGCACATTTTGTCAAACGTTTTTTTACCTCACACTGGCCTGAAGTCAAATCGCTGCTTCTAAACAGTTTGACCGATTTCAACCAAATTTGGGTGGGAGGATCCTATGCTGGTACCATCCAGACGTTTTTTCTGAATTTTAATTTGTCAATTTTTTTTAGGTGAAAACCTTAGATTTTATGAAAAACTTAACGGAAATGGTCAAAAAGCTACTCCTCCACAGCAACTTGATATATTTCAACCAGATTTGGCTAGATGGATTTTATGGTGGTAGGCTCTAGAACTTCTATTCAGAATTCTGATTGATTAATTTTTGGGATGAAAATCTTAGATTTTATGAAAAATCTACCGGAAATGGTCAAAATGCCACTCCTCCATAGCCGCTTGACATATCGTGTATGATTGTGTAATAATAAGTAGTTTTATAAGTTTTTGTACAAAACTACTTATAAAATGTAGCATGGGACTACGTTAGTTCATAGTTGTGAGCCCATGGTACCCTATAATTTTAGCATGAATGAGAAAAAAATAAATAAATACTGCTTGGGAACACCAGATTTCAGTTTGGGACTCCCATATTTCAGCTGGGGATCACCTAGATTTTAAGGGGTGGGGTCCCTAGGACCTCCAAAATGTAGCTGCCATGAGAAACACTGATGGTGAGTACCGACAGAGTTGCTCCTGGATAGAACTTAGGCGTCGCGTTTTCCAAATGTATTTGATGGCCTTTGTGGCAGCAATCCAGGGATAAGCTGTCAACATTTATTCCAATAAGCTATCCTTTGAGGGAACATTGTCAGTTTTAGATGGATCCTCTTTTGGTTGTGAAAGATGTACAAATCAAGAACCGGATGTAATACTTATCGCAGATGCATCCATGGAAGGAACAGTACTTAGTCGGCATCAGGTCTGTGGTTCAAATATTTCAACATCTAAGAGCTCTTGGTGGTGAGGAATGTCATTTTCCATTTTACTCAGTCTCTCTTGATGATACAATTCTATTACGTTTGGGCAATTCAACAGTGGTGGCTTATATCAATTTAGTCATCAGGCTCATTCAGCAGCACATATCCCATA
Organism: Chaetoderma sp. LZ-2023a; assembly: GCA_034401795.1. NCBI lineage: Eukaryota > Metazoa > Mollusca > Caudofoveata > Chaetodermatida > Chaetodermatidae > Chaetoderma > Chaetoderma sp. LZ-2023a. The sequence continues at coordinate 141,360,513 of CM067370.1, forward strand.
CTGAATGAACTTTTTAACAGAGCAGTTAACTCGTCCAAACAAATTTACTCACACAGAATGGTAATTGAGAAAGCCGTTAGTCCTGTAAAGCTTTTATCTACTAGCCCATCTTCACTTATTTCTGTTTGCGATATTTATCAACACGCCAATATCTGCATTAATATCTGCATTCATGTTTCCGCATCAGAAGGAGACAGCTCTAACAGCTGACGCACATTCCAAATAATGGTCAAACCAATTCGCATTGCATTTTCCCGATTTTCCTTGTTTAACATTGAGAACTTAGCCAATCAAAGAGCATGATGCAAGGTATCGAATAACAGGTTGAAATATTGACACAGTATGCACTAGTGTGTGTTTGAATTAATAGGTGGATTATCTCTGAGCATAAGAATGTCCACTACAGATACTTAGATTTGGAGGATAGTGAAATCATGTGCATCACACTATCACTTATGGAGAGGCATCCTCAAATTAGAAAATTCTAGTTTGAAGAGTTTTAAGCATGTAAGCTAATTGGGTGTCACATATCAAATTAGGTCATTGTGACATGCTTTCATGATTCACTGAACATCAGAGAAATTATTTTAGTTTTTCATATATAGTCACCAAACTAGGTAGATGGATGGATCTTTGGGTGAAAGTGTGCTATGTATCAAGAATAGCTCACTTTAATCCTACTTTTCACGGTTAATTGAACATAAATAAGTTTTTCAGGTTGTATTCTCTACACTTACATCTGTGGGCACCAAACTGGTGGTATTGGTGCATCTTAGGCTAACGGTATATCAAATGTGCTGTATGTTTCAAGATTTCCAAACATTACATAGATATATAGTTTGGGATGGTGTGGGAGTATCTTGTGTGAGTAATGTTCTAGTTTCCTTATTAGAACCAATAAAACGTTCAGCCAGAAGATTTTGCATTATATTCAGCTATTTAGTCCAAATATGTTGAAATCACTTTGGAAATAAGTACATCTCATGCATATAGGCCCAAGACATTTAGGTGTCAGACAGCTGTGCATCAAGGCCATTGGACCTCCTGATTTTCGCTCGACTTTACAAAGTAAAATGAGCTATTGCGATACCCTGCACGTCGTCCGGCGGTGGTGGTAGCAGCGTCCAATTTGCGTTTTAGCTCAGCTTTTCTGTTAATATCTCAGGTTTGGTTAATCATACTGGACCCAAACTTGGGCACGCTTCCTTATGATGACACAGCATCTCACAATGATTTTGAGTCAAAAGGTCAAATGTCAGACCTTGGTAAAAAAAACTAGCTTTTTTCAACATTAACATTTTCCATTTAGCTCAACTTTTCTGTTTATATTTCAGGTTTTATTAATCATACTGGACCAAAACTTGGACATATGCTTCCTTATATTGACACCACATCCCACGATGATGTTGAGGTTCAAAGGCCAAAGGTCAATGTCACTGTGACCTAGATAAAAGTCTCAGCATTATCATTTTCTGTTTAGCTCAACTTAGCAGTTTATATCTTGTATGATTACTGTATTCTGCAGCTGTAGTAGTAGAAACATCCTACAGCTGCAATCAGTCCCACGCTTTTGCCCACTGTGTTTTGTCCTCAGGCGAGATCCTTAGCTTCCTCGGGTCTATTCTTGAGTGTACAGAGTCCTGCATTCTTGTGGTGACCTCGTAGCACGCTTAGCAGATTTATGCAATGATGTCCTCTTCAGGCTTTGTATTTTCTGGCTCCAAGTAGGGCGAATTCCAAAGCTCTCTGTACTGGTGTGTCTTCTGGTTTCCTTAGATCTTTGCTGGGCCGACTTACAGACAGCAGCGACGTATTACACATTTTGTATAGTGCATCATTGGAAATTATACTGTCTGACCATCGGCGTCCAGTGATGGTGTGTATTTGTTTGCGGTGGCAGGCATCGAGTTTGTCTAGAGCTGCCTTTGGAACTGTAACAGCATCAAGGATACGCAGGTTGCATTGTATAAACGTAGCCGTTTTATCAAGGGCATCTTTGATCTACGAATCCATAGCTTCCAGAAGGACTGGAAAGCTATGTTCCCCATGACACAGGGGGGGGGGGGGGGGGGGTTCGGTCTTGTAGAACTGTCCCGCATGGATTTCAATGCAGCAGCAAGGTAACAGGTGGACACATGCTTCATTATAGTAACACAGCATGACACAATGACCTAGGCGTCTAAAGGTTGTTTGACAAAGGCCAAGGTCAATGTGACCTTGAAAAAATTCCATTTTTTTCAACATTAACATTTTCCGTTTATCTTGACTTAGCAGTTTATATCTAATCTTTGGTTAATCATGCTGGACCCAAACTTGGACATATGCTTCTTTATAATGACCAACCCCGACAGGTTAAGTGAGCTTATGGATCCGTCCATCATCTGTCCGTCACATCGCTTCTCCTCAATGCTTTGACCAATTTCAACCAAATTTGGATGGAAGAATCCGATGCTGGTACCCTCCAGAACTATTCAGAATTTTGATTGCTCATTTTTTTTTGGGGGGGGGGGTGGTGGGGGGAGGTGAAAATCTTAGGCGTTATGAAAAATTTACCGGAAATTGTCAAAATGCTACTCCTTAGTTGCTTGACATAATTCAACCAAATTTACCTAGACGAATTCTATGGGGATTCTATGATGCACTAGAAAATCTATTTATTTTGATTGATCAATTTTTTGTGTGAAACCTTTAGATTTTCTGAACAATTTTACAGAAATTGTCAAAACACTACCTTTCCTTAGTTGCTTGACATATTTCAACCAAGTTTGGCTAGATGGACTCTATCATGGTAGACTCCAGAACACCTATTTAGAATTTTGATTGATCAATATTTTGGGTGAAATCTGAGATTTTATGACAAATTTGCCGGAAATTGTCAGAACGCTACTCATTAATGGCGTGGCGGATTTCAACTTAATTGGACTGGAAGGACCCTAATTTGACTAGGCTTCAGAAGTTATACGAGAGGTGTTCAGTTTATTTTGTCACAAATTTCAAATAAGTATTTAATCAACAATAATTTATCACAAAATAATTTCATTGCAGATGTTCAATTTGAGACCCATGAGCATAATATATCAGTCTACAGCGCTTAGGCCAAGAAGAAAGGGCTTTATTGATCACAGTTTGACTTAGTGCCTTCCATTCGGTTTTGAGAGCACGTTTTAGACTGTTAAGACTTGTAACTTTCCGCTTCTGTAGACGGCGCTTGACAATCCCCCAGATACTAAAGTCCATAGGGGCAGCATCCGGCGACTTCGGCATCCATTCTTCAGGGCTAATGAATTTAACATTGTTCTGCTTTAAGTATGTTAAGCTCTTTCGTGCCGTATGAGAGGAGGCACTATCTTGGTGAAAAACCATGCCCTTCTGTTTGTTCCCTGGGAATAGTTTGGGAACATGTTTCAAAAAGGGTCTCAAAACATGTTTGATGTAATAATCAGCATTGATTTTCACATTCCAATCAATGAATTTAAGACTGGTCTTTCCGTAATGACTAACGCCTGCCCATACCATGAAACCAGGCGCGAAACTGTCACGTTTAACAAACTTCAACTTATCCATATCAATTTGTCCTTTCCTAACATAACAGACTCGCCGTTTTCCGTAGCTTCCACATAGATAAAACATAGCCTCATCTGTGGTGACAAAGCTGTTCCACTTCCCCGCACACAGCTTCAGGTACAGCCTCCAGCTCCTCTTCCTCCTCTTTTCAACCTGCTCTAGGGATAGTTTATGAACCAAACGTTTTTTTCTCAGTTTTCTCTTGATAACACTGTTTATGGTGTTATTTACGGATCCCAAACTAATTCCTAATAGATTACTCATCTCACGTTGTGTCGGTGGGTTAATTCTTGCTATCATTTTCTTCACTTTGTCTATCACTTGTTTTGATACTACAGTTCGTCTTCTTCTGATTTTCAACGTAGCAGATTTTCCATGTGTTAGATTCGTCAATTGTCGTTCTTTTCCGATGTTATTCTTTACGCGATAAATGGTCCTCACACTGACACTGATATTTTCTTTCAAAAGTTCATTTCTGATCAGTGACGGCGTCATTCCCCTCCTCGAAAGATGGAGAATTATACCCTCCGCTCTCTCGCTTATTTTATGCCTTGGCATGTGGAAAACTTTTAACAAACTAAACTAGTGTGTCGGTAAGCTCGTGGACTTTGTAAAAAGGTATTGTGAGTGAGACAATTGACCAAAAGTGTGCAGCAAGAAATCGTGCAATCTTGTGACAAAATAAACTGAACACCTCGTATACAAAATTTTGATTGGTAAATTTTGTGGCGGTCATCTTGGATTTTCCAGAAATCATTTTAAATTCTTCCTTAATCAATGGCCTGATTTCAATGAAACTTGGATAAAATGCTCCGATCGTGGTTAACTTCAAGACTTCTAATGAGAATTATGATTGGTAAATCTTTTTGGCAGGTATTTTGGATTTTCCAGGCATTTTCCAGCAGTGTTTAAATCGGTACTACTACTTAATCAACAACTAAATTTCAACCAAACTTTGGTGGAATGATCCTATGACGATAAACTTCAGGAAATCAATTGAGAATTTTGATTGCTCAATTTCTTTTGTAGTCATCTTGGATTTTCCGGAAATTATCCATCATGGCTATTTAAATGCAAATGGTTCAAATGCTAATGGTCCAGGTGAGCGTCACAAGCCCTTGGGCCTCTTATTGATAAGTGTATTGATAAGCCTTCTATATTTATTTTGTGTTTGGAGTCACGCTTCATAGGTCATTGTAAAGTCGAGCTTCATGGTTGCATTGCAGCCACATTTCTGGTTTGTTTATGCAACCGCATTAACTATATAGATCTGACCTATGTCTATACTATACTTTCAGATGTCTGTTAATGATGATCACCTACGGGAAACAATCACGGCTCAGATTCTACAGCGAGTGACGCAACAACTAGCTGAGCAGCAACAGATGGGATTATCTGTGCCACACGATGAAGACATACAGAAACATGTCATGGAAGAGGTTGCTGCACAAATGGCAGAAATTCGGCACCAGGAGTCTATGAGGGATGGTACTCCAGAGATTCCTCGTCGACGCCTAAGCAGGTTTGAACCAGAACATCATGAGGTGCAGCCTCACAGAATTGATATTCAAGAGAGGGATAGGCAACGGCAAGGGGTTCAAGGAATGTCCCGAATAGAGGAGGAACTGGAGAGGAGACAGCATCAAGCACTTGAGCGAGCGCGCCAGGAGAGAGCAAAGCTTGAGAAAGCAAAGCAGGAAACCGAGGAACGAGAAAAACGTGAGAAAGAAAGGCATGAGCGAGACAGAAAAGAAGGAGAGGAGAGAGAGAAACGAGAAAGAAAAGAACGAGAGGAGCGAGACAAAAGACAAAGAATTGAGAGAGAGGAAATGGAAAAACGTGAGGTGGTGGAGCGAATAAGACGAACAAATCTGGAGTATCGTGAATGGGAGGAGAAACGGTTACTAGGGCAAGGTAAATTTAATCCATATTCTTCTCACAACTTTGGGAGCTTTCTCTGTGACAGAAAATGAAACTTTCTAAGTAAAGAGAACATTCCACTGATAGGACTGCCTCATTAACCATTGCCATTCTGGTGTCAAAATTTTAGCTTATATAGACTACGTAGCAAAATGCTGGGGTATATTTTGGAAACAATGTTACTGAAATATGTTGCTGTCAAAGACAGCATCGTCTAGGGTCATAGAGGCAAAATCTGAAGTGACCTAGAAAGTAGAAGACAGACTTATGACATGTCACCTCACATAGCTTAGTTATTAGTCCCCTACTGGTAAAACCGGGGGTGGGTGGGGGGAGACTATAGGTTTGCACTCTGTCTGTCCGGCTGTCATAGTTGGTTTTTACGCACTTTTTTTCGCATCCTTCTAACTATTCAACTGAGAATTGGTTTATTGCTTTGTTATGAGAAGTTACAGAGCAAGTTCGAGTTTCAGGCGTATGCGTCAATTTTTGATGGAATTATGCCCCCTTTCGACTTAAGAAATACTAAAAATATCAGCTTTCTGCACTTTTTTGCACTCCTTCAAGATATTTAAGCTAAAATCAGTGCATCGCTTTAGTATAAGGAGTTACAGAGCAAGTTCAAGTTTCAGACATTTGCGTAAATTTTTCATGGCGTTATGCCCCCCCCCTTTCGACTTATGAAATAAAATATTAGTTTTCCACACTTTTTTTCGCAGTCTTTCAAGGTATTATACTGAGAATTGCTACATTGTTTTGTTATGAGAAGGTACAGACCAAGTTCGAGTTTCAGGCGTATGCGTAAATTTTTGATGGAGTTATGCCCCCTTTCGACTTAGGAATTTCACATCATGAGAACATACTTACCCCCTAACACTCTTGATATACTAGTATATCGGCTCTAAATTCAATAATATTCAGAATTATAAAAAGTTAGGTGCCCCTAATGGGCAGGTGGAAGTACACAGTCATGCACATGACAAACACCACCCACTGCGCATGCGCACACCGGTACTTCCGTTTTTTAATATATTGGCTGAGAAGCAACATGTGAAAATCTTCACAGGCTCTTTTCTGAATTCTACGAGAACAAAATCATCCCTATCCATCATGGCTGATGCAAAACTGTTGGAGGAGTCCTCCTCGTCATCATCTAAGGTGACATTGTTCCTTGTTTTTATTTAAGACTTGTAACTTTTATTTGTTACCGGTTTTCGTCGCGGGCGGTACCGCGTTTTCAGGTGCTGGGAATTTTCCCAGCGCCTAGGGCTATTAATCTCTTGTGTTTTATGCTTACAGGTTTGTCTTGTGACTGAACAAGGATTCCTGTTCTTCTCTCGAAGGTTGTTCACGTCCCAGGTTTGACTTATCATCGTGATATGTCTAAGCGTTGGAGATATATTAAATTAATAAATAAAATATCTCCTTCCTTTTGTCCCATCCCCCTCATCAGTTCTTCTGGAAGAGGAGTCTCGGCGGATGGATGGACGTGTTCTCCTGCACAAGAGGATGGTTGCCTGTGCTCAGGCTAAGGGAGTTTATTAATTATGGAGCATAATTATTTGAAAATAATCACAATTTTCTGCTGCCTTTTGCTATTGCACTATATTCTCTCTTGCGTGTGCATGGGTTCTCGAATATATATAATTTAATATTATATTATTCGGGAGGTATGAATGTCTTTAATCTCAAGATATTTCTTGCATTCTTTCTGACATCCCCTCTCCTTGAAGGAGCTTTTGCATTGAGGTTTGATGTCATAATCAACCAGAGTTTTTTTCTCTTTCCTTGATGTCATAATCTTAGTTTAGAGAAGTCTGTGATGTGTTCATCTCCCTTTTTATTAGGAGGGTGGAGAGATATCTAGATAGTCATAATCTTTCTCTCTATCTCTTAATTTGGGGTCCTGGTTGTGATTGGTTTTTATTAACTAGAGAAGTCAGCTGTCCCGTCAGGGTTGTCTGTCATAAAAGTGGATGTCTTCTCTCGAGTTTGTTTTGGTTTCTACTAATAGTCAACTAACAAGGCTTTGAAACTATCATACTCATTGTCTTCGTATCCCTTCCCTTTCAGAAGTGCCCATCCTGTCTGAAGCCTATGAAGGCTAGATTCTTCCCCCACCCTTGCCATCTGTGTTCAGCTTGTAGGCTAACTAACAAATGTGTCATTTGTAAAGAGTGTGGGGTGGGGGGTGTGGTGGAATCTAACCTCTGAATTCTTCTCTTTTCAGGCTAAGATGATGGCTGAGGAGGGCAAGAAGTCGAAGGAGGGTAAGAAGAAGGCCTCTGAGAAGGGTGGGCTCGAGGCCTTCAAGGTTGAGTTAGTGAGTGAGATGCGCAGGACTTTGAAAGACCTGACATGCTTCGCGGCATATTGCCTGGTACAGGTGTTTCAACTTCCTGCGCATCGACCTCAGTGCAGGTAGCCCCCGTCCCTGGATCATGCCCTACTAGCTCGGACAAAGTGTTTAGTGATCCAGGGGCGGCCGTCTTGGACCCAGCCTTGATGTTCGCATCGCCTGGTGTTCCAGCGGCGCAAGAAGCATCAGGCGGGACCCGACCAGCGGACCTGACCACGATCACTCGCAGAGTACACTCATCATCTGCTTTCGAGCAGTCTCCTGGTCAGTCTGGATTAGTTTTCTTTAGTATTCCAGAGTCTAACTTTCCTGACCAGGAAGATGATGAGGACTACCTGCTCGCTCCACAGGTTGACCGTGAAGACATGGATGTGAACGTCTACACCTCTCATGGGGAGCGTGAACGCTCGCACCTATGGCACTGTTCCCTCGGGAGCAGGTTTCATGGTTCAGCCTGTGGCCCAGTTTGGAACAGACGGCCGGCCGTATAAGATTCCACGCTTGGACGTGGAATCTCATACGGACGTTCCGGGCCGCGCTGGTGTGCATGAACCCCCTCACACAAGCGCGGCCTTGGTGCCTGGTTTGCCTATGGAGAAAGCTATGCCAGCCCTCGCGTGCCCGTATACATTCCCTAGGCAGCCAGGTTCGTCTATAGCCGCCTCCTCGGCCATACCTGTGAATGCCATTGAAGATGACGAGGGCCCGCTGCTCGTCGGCAATTCGCAGGTAGCCACGGATGAAGACTGGTCAGAAGCGTGTGCGTGGTTCCTCGCTGTTAGACCAGAGCTCTCCGTGGACGAGACGGCCGCCGGTAACCCTCGGGCATGGTTACAGGCGAAGCCGTTGGCCAGCACGACTCTGTCTCTGCCGTATGCTGAGCATATCTTAGATATGTTCTCGGCGGCAGAGGAGTCGATCAGACCAAGAGGTCGCCTCGCGAGGTAGCTAGGCGATGTCGAGTTACTGCTAGTCAGTATGCTCGATATGGCCTAGCACCCAGACCGAGCGCGGACGACCGCGCTGCTCTGGGGGAAGATACGCGGCCGGGTTCCCGTGCTGACTCGGGAGCATTGTGCACGGGCGCTATGCGCTCGGCGAATGCCACCTTGCGCGACACCAAGGAGAGCTCGTGAGTGGCGATTAGTGCGCTGTCGCATGTCTCTCAGCTGCTATCGGGGGTGGTAGCAGCATCAGTGCAGCAACAGCCTAGTCGCGTGACAGTCCAACGAGCCATCAAGGATGGCATCAACCTGGCGTTGGACTGTCTGACTAGGTCTGTCTCTGGTACCGGTCTGGACTCAAATTCCAAGAGATCCAGACAAGCGGTTGTGCATAGAAGAGGAGATAGAATCTCTAATTCTAAAGGAAGCAATTCAACCGGCGCAGGATTGCCCGGGCTTCTATTCAACCGTGTTTCTTGTGGCAAAGAACACCAGGGGGGTGGAGACCAATTCTCAACCTCAAACCTCTAAACAGGTTTTTAGACACACCGAGTTTCAAAATGGAAACAGTAAGATCGGTGTTGTTGGGGTTAGAGAAGGGGATGTGGACAGCATCTATAGATCTCAAGGATGCTTATTTCCACATTCCAATTGCAAGGAGTTTTCGTCGGTTCCTGAGATTTGCTTTTCAGGGATGCCAATGGGAATTCAAGGTTCTTCCATTCGGCATCTCGACGGCTCCAAGGGTCTTCACTCGAGTGGTACTTGCTATCACGGCATACCTCCGCAGGAGAAATATAGCTGTTCACACTTACATAGACGACTGGTTGCTGAAAGCACACAACCCAGAAAGTTTGACAGCAAATCTGGATATAGTTTTGAAAACTCACAGATTTAGGCTGGATAATCAACTTTCAGAAATCAGAACTGACTCCATCCCAGAAGTTTGTTTACCTGGGTATGTTCTTCGATCTGGAGATAGGATATGTTTATCCGTCCCAGGAGAGAGTGGAAGGTCTCGTGCATTCAATTGGTTTGCAACAGTCATTATATTCTAGCACGGGTCTATCTGAGAATGTTAGGTCTGATGGTTTCAATGGAACCAGTCATTCCTCAGGCAGCCTTACGCAGGCGGCCGATTCAATTGTTTCTCATGACTCAGTGGACGCAGAGTTCAGGATCACTGGACTCGTGCATTCAAGTGTTGGACCCTCTCATTCATCACCTTCATTGGTGGATGGAGAGAGGAAATCTCCTGGCGGGGGCCATGCTGACCCCTCCCCACCCTCAAGCAACGATGTTTACGGATGCATCGATGGAGGGTTGGGGAGCTTGCCTGGAAGAAGCCACTATATCAGGGCTTTGGAATCTGGAACAGTCAAAGGAACATATCAACATGCTAGAATTGCGGGCTGTAATTCTAGGCCTGGAACACTTCTTAAAGGAAGTGGAGGGAAAATTTGTGATGATATGTTCGGACAACTCTACAGTAGTGAGTTACATAAACCGCCAGGGCGGAACGAAGTCGCCCAGTCTCTGTATGATGACATGGAAGCTGCTTTGCTGGTGCATGGATCATATGATCACCTTGAAAGCAGTTCATATTCCGGGAAGGCTGAATCTGTTAGCAGACTCATTGAGCCGAAGGATGAGTATTCTGCCTACGGAATGGCAACTAAATCAATGTGTGGCGGATCACCTGTTCAATCATTGGGGAAAGTCCAACATAGATTTGTTCGCAATGAAGAAGAATGCGAAGATGACGACGTACGTTTCTCCGATTCCAGATCCAAGCGCTATCGCAATAGATGCGCTAGCTATCAGTTGGAAGGGAATGTATGCATACGCATACCCTCCAACAATCCTGATTCCAAGGATTCTTTAGAAGATCAGACAAGAGGCATGCCAAGTGCTTCTGATCACCCCGAATTGGCAAGCCGATCATGGTTTACGGATCTGCTGGACCTTCTGGTTTGCAATCCGGTTCCTCTGCCGCTGATGGACAATATTATCTTCCAGGGCAAGACCCTTCACAACAATCCGTCAATGTTTCAATTGACTGCATGGATGTTGTCAAACAATCCACGATTTTCTGAGCAAGCAGCCAATTTCATGGCCAGAACCAGGAGGGGGTCAACCTCCAGAGCTTATAATTATAAAATCAACAGATTTGCAGAATGGTGCTCAAAGAGATGTATTAATCCGATGGAAGCATCTATTCAGGTAGTAGCTGATTTTCTCTGTCACCTGTATGATACCTATAGTCTTAAACCTAATTCTATTGCTGGATACAAATCAGCATTGATGACTGTTATCCCTTCCTTGGCAAAGAGGGGAAGTGATGAAGTAAGTGTTTTAAATACTCTTATTAAAGGTATGGGCAATCTCAGACCAAGAAATCCTCCACTGACACCGTCATGGAGTCTTTCTCTGGCTCTGCAGGTTTTGGGTGATAAACCTTTTGAACCACTTAGTGCTATATCTGTAAAATTATTGACACTTAAAACTGTATTTTTAGTTGCGGCAGCATCAGCCAGACGCAGGGGTGAAATTCATGCCTTGTCTGCTGAGCCTGACCGTTATATAGTTACAGGTGAAGGCCTTAAGCTTCTACCAAGATTGAATTTCTTGTCTAAGAATCAATCTTTAAAGTATCCGGGTAAACCTATTATTTTACCTGCCTTAACCAGATATGATCCTGGTGCTAAAGTATGGTGTCCTGTCCGTGCTTTAAATAAGTACAAGAAAAGAGCTCATGTTTGCCGGACGGACCCATGGTCCCTATGGTTGTCGTATATTGAACCCCATGGTAGGGCGTCAAGAGACACTATTTCCAGATGGATAGTAGAATGTATTCAATTCTGTCATAAGACAGCCACTGGAATCCAAGTAGATAGAGCCAAGGCTCATAGTGTCCGTGGTGTGGTAACTTCCACGGCATTATTTAATGGTGTTTCTATTGAAGACATTATGTCAGTAGCCCAGTGGCACTGTGAATCAAGTTTTACCGACCATTACCTTCGTGACACTTCTAACCCGCTCGCCATCTCAGTCCTCAGAAAATAACATATTAATGTAGAGGTTTATGTTTGTAAATAGTTTTCCTCCTCTGCTATTTACAAATATCACATTTGTTGGTAGGGTATCCCTACTATTAGCTGGTACAATTCTCTTCATCCGGTGGGGGAAGAGATGAGTGCCGCGTCCAAGACATCAGAGGTCAGTGGTTATGACCGTTTTTGATTTTTTTTGTCTTGGTGATGGTGTCATTTTTATCTTTTAATATGGTGATGGTTAATGTCTCTTAATTGTGGGTTTTTTCAGAGAGTTTTTGAAATAGAAGCAATTCTTCTTTTTCCAATGTCTAGTAATACTTTTCATTAAGTATTAGAGAACGTGCTAGTCATTTAGAGCAGCGATTTTTCCTAACCTTCCTCAGAAAGAGGGGGGGGGGGGGGAGCGCATTTGCCTTTTGATCAATCTCTCTTCATCGGTCGATTGCAAAATTCTATTCCTGGTTGTGGTTTCAGTCACAATTTCAGATGTTTTAAATCTCTTGAGAATTCAAAGAGCCTAGTCTCTTCGAGGGTGTGCTGGTTTTCAAGACCTTGCCTCCCTCCCACCAAAATTTACTTTCAAATTCTGGTTTTTATCAAGAGTGTTAGGGAGGTAAGTATGTTCTCATGATGTGAAATAAGTAAATTTATCAAATTTCTTTTTCACGAGTGAGATGACATACTTACCTCCCTAACAGGATCCCGGCCTCGCCACCCCACGGAGGCCTGGTCCTTTGGCTATTGAATAGTTGCTTCTATGTCAGCCAATATTTAGTAACGGAAGTACCGGTGTGCGCAGTGGGTGGTGTTTGTCATGTGCATGACTGTGTACTTCCACCTGCCCATTAGGGGCACGCAACTTTTTATAATTTTGAATATTATTGAATTTAGAGCTGATATACTAGTATATCAAGAGTGTTAGGGAGGTAAGTATGTCATCTCACTCGTGAAAAAGAAATTGATAATTTGATAAATTTACTTAATATGAAACATATCAGCTTTCTGCACTTTTTTTCGCAGTCCTTCAAGATAGTAACGGAAAAGTTGGTACATCGCTTTAGTCTAAGGGGCTACAGAGCAAGTTCGAGTTTCAGACATTTTCATCAATTTTCATGGAGTTATGCCCCTTTAGTCTTATGAAATACAAAAAATATTACTCTATTATGAGAAATTACAGACCAAGTTCGAGTTTCAGGCATTTGCATCATTTTTTTTTATGAAGTTATGTCCCCTTTCGACGTATTAAATTCCTTCTCCTTCACCATATATAACTGAAACTTGGTTTATTTCTATGTTATGAGAAGTTACAGATCAAGTTCGAGATTCAGCCGCTTTTGACAATTTTTAATGGAGTTTTTGACAGTCAATCTCTAAAGATTTATACCACCAGGTAGGGACATGTATTGCAAAGCAATACTTACAGAATGCATGTTAAGTATAACCATAGTGAGTGCCTTAAGCGCAGATGACACTTAAGTTTCATCTGTATTAGAAAGTTATGATGTCATGAAAATAGCGAGAATTACTGAAAAAACTGAATTACTGAATTTCAATATCGCATCAACCATTTAACGAGTTTAACATAGACAATGTAGAATTTGGTATGGGTGACTCCTGGCATGCACATTTTATGTATTCAAATAAAAGCTGCCGTATATATTAACATATACAAAATGTTATATGGATAATAACTAATGAGTAGCACTGTTTTGGAATAGAGAAACTAGAATGTGCCGTCGGCGTGCCATCGCAAATCCTCATGCTTTTGCCAACCTTGGCATTCAGCACCACAACCCTCGATGAGGCCGGGATGAGCCTAATGTAAATGTCATCTCGCAATCATGGCTACCTCACATAAACAATTTAGTTGAATTCTGTCATCTTTGATATTCTGCATCCCACCCTACCCCCACTTCCTCCCACCCCACCCGCATCCTGGAGATAGATCCTAATGTAAACATCGCCACCGTTGGTGTGGAACCTAAGTAAACATTGCCATGCAATCCACAATCATATGTGTAACCAGCAGAGCTGGGGTCAAATACAAAAGTATTTGTATTTGAAGTAATTTAAAGCTGTTGTGAGGACTAGCTACCTGATTGCTCTGATTAACTTGGCAATCATAATATATATTCTCCTTTACTAAAAGAACAAAATGCTATTTAGATTTTTTAAATCGGTCCAACCAAAGCTGAGATAAGCACATAGCAACTATCTTGATAACCAAACGTTTTCATCTATCAAGCTAAAGTTGTGACGTCACACCGGGAAGCGGGCATCGATTCCTGTTAGATTACTATTCGAAATAATACCATAGGGAGCATAGGCGCCTATTAATGCATGTATTAGGCACCTACGCACCTATTTTTTACACATCAGTGTTGTATGGCAATTATTTGTTCACACATTGACACTATTTACATTGTTCAAGTCGCACAAAGATTCAGTATTATCACAAAAGTAGATGATATTTTGCGACAGACCTCTATGGTGACTGGTTAACATCATACTGCTAACATACACCAGTTGGTTGTGACAGTAACAGCGGGTTTCGTGTACGTGAATTAGACCTGAAATTACATTAGTTTGAGAATTGCAAAAGTAGGCTTATGAAAAAAGAACAGTGGTATACATTTTCACTCATCTCATGTGCTTTAGACATTATTCTAATAGAGCAATAGACAAATAATATAGCCTATGGTGTGCGTGTAGGCTACATGGACAGATGTCGGCGTAGATCATTCATGAATAGTATATATGGTTGGTGCGAGGTTCAGGGATAGGCTATATCTAATCGAACATCACTATACACTTTTTGGAATACAATTATACGAATGCATATATATAGCTTATATCTTTCTGGATTGACTAACGATTTTACGCAGGCTGTAGACACGCGTGTAGGATCATGTACACAAACGCATAACTTTTTCAATGTTAGTAGCAGCACACTGTGGCGTGTATGATCACAATTTACCATTGTATAAACCTATGAATAAGTTTATGATTGCAATATATCAATTAGGTGCTTAAAATTAACTAAAATGCCAATTAATTATAAATCTATTAATAAAACTAATCTATCTGTTTATATAGTCTACGTAAAATAGTATCGAGAACACACTGTTTACATTTTAGGCAGTGACAGCACGGCTTTCACTGCCGTCCGCATGAGTTGAAGGGTCACATACAAATGTTCATTATACTACAGTACAACTTAGAAATAACTTAAAACATGCTGTTTAATATTTTGAATATAATTGGATTCCAGCCCAATTATGTTCAAAATATTCAACAGAATTAACGTTTCTTACATCGTGTTCATATGATACTAACTAACAGGGTTCTGTTTTGTTTTGAAAGCATGTAAACTCATTTATGAGCTGCACTGTACTCGCGATCTCTAAACATCGATCTGGTTCACCTACTTATTTAAAATTTGTTGATTCACTAAAGTTTTGCTTTTTCACAACATTGAAATATTTATGTAGGCTACTTCCATCACGGAAGAAGTTTTGGAAATGATCGATGTGGTCGTAGTGGTGGTGGTTGTCACAGGCGTGATGCCCCACACACCCACCGACACCCCCCCCCCCCTCCTACTCACCCCACGCACCACTTTGTTGAATTTAACGTGTTAATTCATGTCTCTGTCTCATGCAAATCCCTTGTTAAAATATATAGCATATAGGTAAACAATCACGGCCAAATCATGGAAAGACTCACTCCTGGAACTCACTTGAGACACACTTTTTTGTATTCATCATTTTCAGAAACAATTCTAACTGTACTCTGTAGCCTACATCTTCTTTCAGATATGAATAATTAATTAGCAAAATTGTAGATTGCATTTACGCATGGAAACAATGACCAAGGAATAATGTTTCACTACTTCACATTATTAGCTCACCTGGCCATCTTGGATTTTGGCCGATTTTAGGAAACATCTTTAAAAATCTTCTCCAAAACCGTTATGGGGATTGATGCAAAACTCATGAAATATGATCTAGGGCAAGAGCTGAACCAAGTTTGTTCAAGGGAACTTGATTGGTCAAATGGTTCAGTGGCCATCTTGGTTGACCTAGTTTTAGCGAAAACGATTTCTCCAGAACCACGGAACGGATTGGGTCGAAATTTGGCATATATGATTAGGGATTAAGGCCCAATAAAGTTTGTTCAAGGGAAATTGAACCGTCAAAAAACATGGCCGCTGTGGGCCAATGAAAATATAGTGTGTTTGGCGGCCATATTGGATTTTTTTATTTGATGGATTTTGAGGCCGAAATTAGTGTTATATGTGTTTTTTGGGTATTCTGATCTCAAATTTGCCATTTTTGAAACTGTCGGATAAATGGTTTGGCGACCATCTTGGATTATTTTCCTGGCAAAGGTGCCCATGCTAAAGCAATGGGAAATTTAAAATGTCTTCTTCTGGAGAACTACTAGGCTGATTTCAATTATATTTGGCAGGAAGCATCCTTAGGGCTTAGGGATCCAAGTTTGTTCAAATGAAGCCGATCAGCTAATTTAACTGGTGGCCATCTTGGATTTCAGCCGATTGTAGGAAATGTCTTTAAAAATCTCATTCTCCGAAATGGCGTAGGGAATCGATTCAAAACTTATGAAACCTCATCTAGGCAAAGACCTAAGTCAAGTTTCTTCAAGACGACTTGATTGACCGAATGGTTCGGTGGCCATCGTGGATGACCTAGTTTTCCCGAAAACGACTTCTCCAGAACCGCTGAATGGATCAGGCCAAAATTTGGGAGATATGATTAGGGACTACGGGCCATTAAACTTTGTTCAAGGGAAGTTGCTCCGTCAAAAAACATGGGCCAATCAAAATGTAGCGTGTTTGGCGGACATATTACATTTTTTTATTTGATGGATTTTGAGGCCAAAATTGGTTCTATATATGTTTTTGGGCATTCTGAGCTCAAATTTGCAATTTTCGAAACTGTCAGATAAACGGTTTGGTGGCCATCTTGGATAATTTTCTCGTCAAAAGCTCCCATGCTAAAGCAATGGGAAATTTAAAATGTCGTCTTCTCGAGAACTGCCAGGCCGATTTCAATTATATTTGGAAGGAAGCATCCTTAGGGCATAAGAATCCAGGTTTGTTCAAATGAACCCGATCGACCAATTTGTCCAGCAGCCAGTGGATTTTGGCCGATTTCAGGAAATGTCTTTAAAAATCTTCTCCGAAACCACTTGGGGAATCTTCGTCTAGGCCAAGAGGTAGGCCAAGTTTGTTCAAGAGGACTTGATTGGCCAAATGGTTCGGCGACCATCTTGGATGACCTAGTTTTCATGAAAATTACTCCTCCAGAATCGCTGAAGGGATCAGGCCAAAATTTGGGGCATTAAAATTTGTTCACGGGAAGTTGATCCATCAAAAAAACATGTGCGCCGTGGGCCAATCAAAATGTAGTGCGTATGGTGGCCATATTGTACTTGCAAAAATGTCCACAAACTCATTTAAAAGACTGCTAAAGCACCCACCAACAATTTTGACAAAAATTGATGGTGCTCCAAGTGAGGGCCTCTTGTTCATGCCAATGCGGGCATATTTAGATCGGAGAGCAGCAAAACGGCATGTGCGCAAATTTATGTATGCCTACTACATACAGCCTCTCCCACTCAGCATATCAACCTCTCCCACCCAACTCATCACACTCACACCCATTCATCTCCGATAGTTACCAATCCGGATGTTTTCAAGAATGGCATTATTGGATCCGCAATTAGGCCTACTACTGTTAGTCCCTAAAGATTAGTTGTCCCATACATTGAAATATTGCCGATTGTGTTCATTATTTATTGCCCAATGTTTACTGGTTGTAGCCTAGGCCTATTAATGTGCGAATATAGCTACCCATAAAACCATTTATTATCCTAATAGATTTTCAAGAATTATGATTTTTTTTATTTGATTTTTTTTAAGAATTAGCTTCAACCTGAGATAAATTACGTTGTGGTATGTGAAGTCTATCCCGTTCAATGCACATTTTAAAATATGTTACCTTTGTACTAAAGACTGAGAAATATTGACCCAGCTCACAGCACCGTTCCCGGTGTGAAGTCATAGCATGCGGTGATGTGTTTTAGACTGAGGCATCATTTAATCTCGTTATTGGGCTGTCTAACATATTTTCTCTCATAAAGTGAGGTTATTGTATTTAAATAGTGCAATAGATCATAAAATTAATTGAAATTTGTTATCGATCACAAGTCCTCACAAGACCTTTAAATACATTTTTCAGGTATTTGAAAGTATTTGTTTTTGAAAAGTATTTAAGGTAAAAGTAGTTGTATTTAAATACATTGCCAATGTATTTGAGTATTTTCAAATACTTTTCAAATTACTTCTCTGTCTATTTCTGATAAATTCTTACATTCAAATGTACATGCATATTGCAAATTAAAATTGTATGCAGATTTCTCATATCTTCTCCAACTGTTTGCATGACACTGTTGAATGTTTAAAAATTAATATGACTGAATGTATTGGTTACCTTAAGAAGCAACAAACTCCATTGAAATCTTTGTCAAAAAAATCAACAGGATGGCTGTCTTTCAACATAGTTGCTAGGGCTACTGTGTTAAAAATATGAGCCAATCATAGTATAATGATATTTTTATTATAAAAACAGACTACATCCCATTTAGAATAGAGCTAATAATCCTTGTATAAATATTTACAAGTGCTTTGAAATTATTTTTAAAATTATTTTTCAACACTTCACAAATGTCATCCTCAATTTTAATCAGTCTGTTTTTAAAAAGATGGAAATGAAATTTTTAGAATATTTTGAAAATAATTTAGCTGAAAATATTGTGGTCTTAGGCAGTAATGACTTTCAGTCAAATGGTTATCAAAATATTCACATGATTTTCTGTTTTGTATAAGACACATCAGTGCATATATAGAATAAATGAGCTTTGCTTCCAGTCTAGCCTTTGTTTACCAATGTATAGTACTGTACTGCTCTCTAACTGAATCCTACTGTCTGAGTCTTGTAAAGCTGGTTTAATTCTCAAATTCATATCAGCAATTGAATGGACAATTATCACCTTTCAAAGCTAGGTAGAGCTGGTCACATTACAACAACACCCATTATACTAGCTTGCAGGACCAGAGTCTTAACCCTTTTCACCCTGAATTTTATATTCAAATCATTCATTTAGATGGGGTGGGTTTAATTAGCCTTTCTTGCACTTATGTCAAATGATTAAATGTGTAAAAGGCTCATGTTGGAAGTAGCATTGTTTTCATAGACAGAAGCAGCCTACAAGCAGTACGAAGAACAGTTATCATGTGAAAAGGAATGAGACTTAGGAATCTGAAATTTAAATAAAAGCTGATCATTTTTGGGTGCAATTTGAAGACAAGTTTTTCCCAAAAGCTACTTGAGTCAGATAGTTTTAGCACATCTAAATAAATAAACAAACCCTGCCATCGCATTCATACCGAAATTTAAAAAAAAATAGTTTTCAAAGATAATAAACATAAGACTAACAATTCCTAGATAGATGTTCTGTACTGTTTGCTATGCCTTTAGTGGTTAAAATTTTGCATAAAAATTTAAGATTTCTGCTTTGTGAATCTCCATTTAGAGGCCAAGGGAAGACTATTTTTGAAAATTTACCACTGGAATGACTAGCTTGCTTATCAAGCCAGTCATTCCATTGGTAAACTTTCAAAAATAGTTTTATCCTGGCCTGTAAATGGGCAATACTCAATACCAATGCAGAGACCCGTTTTGGCTGGTTTGATCATTAAAGGGTTAACTGCATAAAACTGTGATAGATCAAGTGAGTCTGAGTAAGAAACTTGTTTAGCTGGTCTAAATATCACACCTCTTATCCGTAATTGATTGGGCGATTATCTCCTTTCAAAGCAACCTAGGTAGAGCTGGTCAGGTATTAAGAACACATCCATTGTACTAGCTTGCATGACTCTATATCAGAGTGTTAATCACCTTCATCATGAATTTTATACTCATAGCATTCATTTAGATGAGGTTAATTATCCTTATCATAATGATGTCAATATTCTTAAAACTTTACCACCGGAATGAAGAAATACGGGTGTACATTTTGCAAATATTATTGCTTTCTTAACCCTTTAACACTCAAATCTGTTCCAAAAAATTTCAATTTCCTCATAGAAAATGTCCATTTACAGACCAAGAGAAGACTATTTTTGACAAATTTATCACTGGAATGACTGGCTCAATTATCGAGCCAGTTATTCCAGTGGTAAATTTTCAAAAAGTCTGGTTTTCAAATGGACATTTCTCAAGACTACTGCAGAAACCGTTTTTGGCTGATAGGAATGTTAAATGGTTAAACAACAGCAGTACACAGCAAGTTTGGTTTTCAAATTAAATAAAAGATTGGAATATCTTTGGCAATAATTTGAATACAAGTTTATGAATGAGATAGTTTTAAGAATAATCAGCAAGGATCTACATAGATAAACAGAATCAATAAATAAACATTGTTTTAATGTTATCCCTTTCTGTCTGAACTTTAATAAACATGGTTTCAAAGCTAATATTTATGAAATTAATATTTTAAAAATAATTTGACTGGGCATGTTCTAGCCATAGACAGCAACAACTCTCAGTCAAATTGTTTGCAAAATAATCACATGATTTTGTATCAATATGTATTCTCTATACTCTCCTCTAGGAAGTCATATTCGAGTTTCAGTTATACAGAAACCCACAATCATGGAAGCTTCACAGGCAAAGCAAGATTTAATATGTCTTCCAACTTTGGTCTGGTGGAAGCGTTTGTGGCTATGATGCTATGAAAATGAGTATGTTAGCATGCTAAAGTGTCAAACAGCGTCCATTTGAGATAAAATGGGAAGGGAATAGGCGTTGGGAACATTAACATAGATCAGAAAAGTATAGTTTCATCAAACTTCAATTAGATATTGAAATATTTACTTGTTTATTGTTTATGTGTATGTAAAAGTGGAAAGCAAAGGTTTTCTACCATTTTGAATCAGATGTAATTTTGCATTAACCATTCAGGATGCTGGTTGACTAACTATACTAGCTAGTTTACTTTTTCAACTTTGGCCGGGATCTTGTCAACTATATTTAACTATGCTTATCCTGTCCAACTTGATTTCTTTTTTCACCCTTAGTTTTGGTATCTATCATATGATTGTCTGTGCTCATGTAAATCTGAGAGTCTGGCTGTCCATCACTAGAGTTACACCTGTACCATATTTGGTCTTTTATAAGACATGTAAGAAGTATTTGAGAAGTATTTCAAATACTTACCTTAAGTATTTGTATTTGTATTTAAATACTTTGCAAAAAACAAATATTTGTATTTGTATTTGAAGAATTACAAAGTATTTGTATTTGTATTTAAATACGTTTGAAAGTATTTGAGCCCAGCCCTGGTAACCAGCATGACAAATTTGATTTAATTCCACGAAATGGTTTCAGAGGAGATAGCCGGATGGACATGCAGACTGATGGACAGATGGATGGAAACAATTACAATATTTCCACCATTTTTTTCTTCAAACGGCATGGGTATAATAATAACCTGTGATGTAAAATGAGAATTGTCAAAAAAATTAAACTATATTTTCAAACAATTGCCTGGCCTATGATGCCTGTAGGGTGGTTTTATAATCAGTCTTCAGTTAATTTTCTCAAATGAATTCTCTGTACCCAGAGGTTCTGGTACGTTACAGGTATACTGAGGAAATTAAAGATAATTATTGGAGGTCATAGGTCACCTATGAATTGTAGGCATCCATTGTCCTAGGATAGGGGGGGGGGGGGGGAGATCTTGCGCCTCTTAAAGGTTTGTGTTCATACAACCACATCTTAATTTGATTAAAGAAACTTGCCATATTCTACTGATATTTTACAAAAGAGTAACTATTTTTCATTACTTAGCAGGAATTACATAGCTAAAAGAGCCCAGTCCAATGCAATTTGGTTTCACTAAAAAAATTTCCCCAAAAATGGCGAGAAATCGTTTAAAACGCTACTCATTAACTGCTTGAGCAATTTCAAGCAGATTTGGCTGGAAGGATACTAGACTGGTAGGTTTCAGAACCTGTATACAGAATTTTGAATGGTAAATTTTTCCGGTGACCATCTTTCTGAAAATTTCTGTAAATCAGTTAAAAGGCTACTCCTCATTAACCGCTTGAATGAGTTCAAGCAAACTCAGCTGGAAGGACCCTAAAGTGGTGTGCTTCAGCGTTTGTATACAGAATTTTAGTTGGTCAATTTGTTCGGTGGCCATCTTGAATTTTCCGAAAAATTGCTGAAAATCATTTAAAACGCTGCTCATTAACTGCTTGGGCGATTTCAACCAGACTGGCTTGAATGAGCCTAGGGCGGTAGGCTTCAGAACTTGTGTACAGAATTTTGATTGGACAATCTTTCCGGCGGCCATGTTGGATTTTCTGAAAGTTTTCCGGAACCATTAAAAAAATTATACTCCTTCAATCAGTAGGCCAATTTCAACAAAACTTGGGTGGAACGATCCTATAACGGTAGGCTTCAACATATTCCAGAATCTTGACTGGTCAATTTTTTGGTGGCCATCTTGAATTTTCCGAAAAAGTCTTTAAATGCAAATGGTTTAAATGCCAATGGTCCAGTTAAGCGCCACAGGCCCTTGGGACTCTTGTTATTAGAAATAAAAATAATTTTTAAAACTTAAAATACAATTTAGTCATTCTCATCCTGCTTTGCAATGGGGCTAATTATTAAAAATTAAAACATGCTTCAAATTTGGTTGACATTGACACTTACGGTTTTTAGCCACTCCTCCACAAGACACACCCACCCACCTACACTCAGATTATGGTGACAAACAAATGGGGTTTCATGCCAGATCACATAATTTAACCCTTTAATGATCAAGCCGGTCCAAACTGGCCTGTGCAGTGGTCTGGGGGGAATGGCCATTTGCAGGTGAAGAGAAGACTATTTTTGAAAATTTGCCACTGGGTTGCCTCGATAATCGAGCCAGTCATTCCTCTGCTAAATTAAAAAAAAATACTCTTCTTGGCCTGCAAATAGATATTCAATAAGGAATATTTTGATTTTCTTGGCCAAATTTGGTCATTAACGGGTTAACAACTGACCATCTGGTCAGCCCAAATGACATGTTCTGTGGTAATATCTAAGATACCACAATTATCCTCGGGGAGTGACTAATATTTGAACTTTGTGCAATTTATGTTGTTTTAGCTTTGGTACCGCTAAGCTTTTGTGCACATAGTCGCCAAGCTTTATACTTTATATAGCATTATTCACTTACCTGGTCTGAAACACCAAACAAGCTTAAAGCCATGGTGACAGCCTATCATGAGTCGTGTCTCTGGTGTCAACCTTTCCCTTTAAGCGACTACTCAAGAACGATTGGGCTGATTTCTGCTACATCTGGTAGGAGGTATCCTTATGGCATCCAAGATTTTCAAACTAAGCTGACTGGTCGATTTGCTTGGTGGTCATATTGCACGGTGTAAAATAACTTTCATATTTGTCTTGTTCCTCGAGCCAATATCTTAACATAATGGGGAAGCCGAGTCTAAGTTAAGATTATATTCCAGCCTAGGCCAACTCAAGCAGCTTCGTCTACATTGTTAGTGACGATATTCATTATCGTAAGCCTTGGTAAGAAAATTTAACATTGAGCTGGCTTTTCAAAAACATGCACCTCTTGAATTCTATATAAAACTATATAAACATTTCCTAAAACCATGGCAGTTTGTCCGAGCTGACAATGCAGGGTCTTGATCAGGTTCGACAATAATTACCTATCATTTCATGTTCTTCCAGCACATGCAAAGGTGGAACGGGAAAAACAGCTGATTGTGGAGGAACGGGAGAAGCTGATGAATGAACGGAGAGCATTAGAACGTAGACACTTAGAAGAGCAAGTAGAATTGGAACATCGCATGCTGAATGAAGAACAGAAGCTAATGCAGGAACGGAAAATGTTAGAAGATGCCAAGCGGGAACTAGAACAAAAACACGCAAATCTAGAAAAGGCACGACGAGATGAGGAGCGCCGCAGGTAAGTACAGTCTTTTGAATTCAAAAGTAAATTACACATGCACAACCTGTGTTTGTTGAAGTAAAGTGTGACATATATATCCCTTTGCCACCAGTGGCGGAAACGTTAAGATCTTTGATAAAACTTGCTTCTTCCACTACTTCCTTGGATTGAATGCTCCAATGGAGGAATCCAATTTTAGCTATGCCACACCCATCACTAGCTAAGCTCACCCGCGCTTTGCACTCCCTGAATCTCAATTTCCAGAAATCTATACAGTTAAGCAGTTGAATATTTTAAAACTAATTTGACTAGGTGATGTTGCTTTTCACATCATGAGAACATACTTACCTCCCTAACACTCTTGATATACTAGTATATCGGCTCTAAGTTCAATAATGTTCAGAATTATGAAAAGTTAGGTGCCCCTAATGGGCAGGGGATGTACACAGGCATGCACATGACAGACCCCACCTACTGCGCATGCGCATACTGGTACTTCCGTTTTCTAATATATTGACTGACAAGCTACATGTGGAAAACTTTCCCAGTCTCTTTTTGAGAATTTTCAATACTTATTATCATCTTTTTGTATTATGGCTGATTCAAAGTCTGCAGAGGAAGCTTCCTCATCATCTGTTAAGGTGATATTGTTCCATTTATTAATTTAGACTTGTAACTTTTATATGTTACCGGTTTTTATTCGCGGCCATATTGTCATTACCGCGATTTCAGGCTCTGGGAATCCTTGTTAAATTCTCCCAGCGCCTAGGGCTATTAAGTCATTGTGCTTTGTGTTCACAGTTTCAACTTATGAATGGTAAGGGTTCCTGTTCTTCTCACGAAGTTTGTTCACATCTCTTTTTTTACTTATCATTGTGATATGTCTAAAGGTTGGAGATATAGTAAATAAATAAAAGAAATATCTCCTTCCTTTTGTCCCATCCCCCTCTTGAGTTCTACAGAAAGAAGAGTCTCGGCAGATGGATGGACGTTTTCTCCTGCACAAGAGGATGGTTTTGCCTGTGCTCAGGCTAAGGGAGTTTATTAGTTATAGCATATAATTATTTGAAAATATTCACAAATTTCTGCTGCCATTTGTTATTGCACTATATTCTCTCTTGTATGTGCATGGTTTCTCGAATATATATAATTTAATATTATATTATTCGGGAGTAATGAATGTTTTTAGTCACTAGATATTTCTTGCATTCATTTCTGATGTCCCCTCTTCTTGAAGGAGCTGTTGCATTGAGGTTTGATATCATAATCAACCAGAGCTTTTTCTCTTTCCTTGATTTCATAATCTTAGTTTAGAGAAATCTTTTTGGTGTTTTTATCACCCTTTATTATGAACGTGGAGAGACATCTAGATAGTCAATAATCTTTCTCTCTCTCATTCTTAATTTAGGATCCTGGTTGTGATTTGTTATTATTAGCAAGAGAAGTCAGCTGTCTCATCAGGGTTGTCTGTAATATAGGTGGGTGTTTTTTCTCTCGAGTTTGTTCATGTTTTTTACTAATGGTCAAATAACAAGGTTTTGCAAACTATAATACTCATTGTCTTCGTATGCCTTCCTTTCAGAAGTCATGTACATCGTGTTTCAAGCCCATGAAGGCTAGATTCTTCCCCCACCCTTGCCATCTTTGTACAGTTTGTAGGCTGTCCAGCAAATGTGTCATTTGTAAAGAGTGGGGGGTGGGGGAATCTGAATTCTTTGCTTTACCGGCTAAGCTGATGGTTGAGGAGGGTAAGAAGGCGAAGAAGGCCTCTGAGAAAGGTGAGCTTGAGGCCTTCAAGTTTGATTTAGTGAGTGAGATGTGCAGGACTTTGAAAGATCTGATGCCTGACATGTTTCGCGGCATGTTGCCTGGCACAGGTGTTTCAATTTCCTGTGCATCGACCTCAGTGCAGGTAGCCCCCATCCCTGGATCATGCCCTACTAGCTCGGACAAAGTGTTTAGTGATCCAGGGGTGGCCGTTTTGGACCCAGCTTGATGTTCGCATCACCTGGTGATCCAGCGGCAGGCTTGATGTTCGCATCGCCTGGTGATCCAGCGGCGCGAGCAGCATCAGGCGGGACCCGACCAGCGGGCCTGACCACGATCACTCGCGGAGTACCCTCATCATCTGCTTTCGGGTATTCTGGTCAGTCAGGGTTAGTTTTTCTTGCTAACCCGAGTAACTTTCCTGACCAGGAAGATGATGAAGACTACCTGCTCGGTCCACAGGATGATCATGAAGACATGGATGCGAGCGTCTACAGTCCTCTCATGGGGAGCGCAGCCGCTCGCACCTATGGCTCTGTTCCCTTGGGAGCATGTTTCATGATTCAGCCTGTGGGCCGGTTTGGAGCGGACGGCCGCCCGTTTAAGATTCCACGCTTAAGCGTGCTGGTGTGCCTGATACCCCACGCACAAGCGCGACCTCAGTGCCCGGCCAGCCTATGGAGAATGTTATGCCAGCCCTCGCGGGCCCGTATGCATTCCCTGGGCAGCCGGGTTCGTCTATAGCCTCCACCTCGGCCCTACCTGCGAATGCCATTGAGGATGACGAGGGCCTGCTGCTTGTCGGCAATTCGCAGGTAGCCATGGATGAAGACTGGTTTGACGTGTGCGTGTGGCTCCTCGCTGTCAGACCAGAGCTCTCCATGGATGAAACGGCCGCCGGTAACCCTCGGGCATGGTTACAGGCAAAGCCGTTGGCCAACATGACTGTGTCTCTGCCGTATGCTGAACATATCTTAGATATGTTCTCGGCGGCAGAGGAGTCGATTAGACCGAAAGGTCGGCTCGCGAAGCCCCCCCCCCCGCGAGGTTGCTAGGCGATGTCGGGTTACTGCTAGTCAGTATGCTCAATATGGCCTAGCGAAGATATGCGGCCGGGTTCCTGTGCTGACACAGGAGCGTTGTGCTCAGGCACTATGCGCTCGGCTAATGCCGCCTTGCGCGACACTGAGGACAGCTCACGAGCAGCGATTAGTGCGCTGTCTCATGTGTCTCAGCTGCTATCTGGAGTAGTAGCAGCCTCAACCTAGCCCCATGACAGTCTAACGAGCCATCCAGGTGGGATCAACCTGGCGTTGGACTGTCTGACTAGGTCAGTCACCAAATCACTGAGGACGAGGCGCACTTTTGTGTTGGACAATTTGTGCCCGTCACAAGAGCTCAAGTCACGCTTGTTGCAAGCGGCGATGGCGGGCCCTGGTCTTTTTGGAGGTGAAGGTTGTCGGCACCTCCAAGAGACAGTGACTTTGGTGAATAACCAAAGGGCGCTGCATGCACAGTTTGAAGTGCTGCGCAGAGAACACGTGCGTGTTCAGCCCTCGGCTGCTCGACAGCAGTACGCTCGTGACAGTGCTGGCATTGGCAGAGGCCAGCAGGCCAGCCGGGTTCAGAGACTGCGTCGGCCGCGCCAGCAGCAGCGTGCTTCTGTACGTCAGCCAGCGCTTCAAGTGCAGCCAGCCAAACAGCAGCCTGGGCACCGAGGTGCACGTAGCGCTCGGCGAGGTGCGCGAGGAGCGGCGCGTGATAACTGGGCCTGATGGTCTAAAAGATTTTCTGGTTACCACGGGTACCACTTGGGTGTTGTCACTCGTACCAGAGACACACCCACTTCTAAAATTCATGGGCACCCCGTCAGCCCTAGGTGCACCAGTAGGAGGTCGTTTGACTTGCCCCATTCAGAAGTGGGAGCGGTTAATTCAGGATTGTTTCGTGAAGGTCCACTACTTCCCTCATGACTGCACTAGGTGCAGTACGTGTGGGCCCTTACTAAATTGCCATGTCGTGGCCGGTGGCGGTTTCACTGATTTTATAACTCAGTAGGTAAAGGAACAGGCGGTGGATCAGAAAAAGTGACTGGACAAAGAGTCTTATGGTAAGAAGCGGAAGGCAGACATGGAGGCCTTCCGTCTTGAGATGATGAGAGAAATGAAGAAGACAATCACGGATCTTGTCCCGGAGTTGTTTCGCAGCTTGCTTCCCGGTTCAAGTTCGACATTGTCTTCCTCATTTGCTCCAGGACAGTGTTCCTGTCTCTGGGTCTGGTTCTCTTAGGAAGCCAGTTTTCGTTATAGACCCAGAGACGGCTCCTGCTGGTCCGGGGCTGAGGCTTGCCTCGCCCGTGGACCCAGGAGCGAAAGCCATGGCCTCGGACGTTCGCTTATCGAACGTTCTAGAGCAGCCTAAGGCCAAGGGTGTCAGCGTCTCACGTGATGCCCCTCCTGCCCAGGCCGAGTTTGATCCCTTTTCAAGCTTGGCGTCTAATCTTTCTGGGCAGGAAGAAGAGGACACTCTGTTATGGCCTGCCGATGGCCACGGAAATGGAAATCCATCCGTGGATGACCTTTTCCATGGAACTACTTCTTCGGGAGTAGGTTTCATGGCTCATGGACGATGGCCATCCATACCGTATCCCTCGGCAAGGAAGGCCCAGACTATGACTTCATGCATTTAGCCTGCCATGACATCGTAGATCCGGCTCTTGGAATAGCCACAGCGCAAGCCATGCCGGCCCTTGCGGGTCCGTATGGCTTCCCTGAATGTCCAGGAGTATCTCCAGCTCCGGCTGTTACCCCACCAGTGAATGGTGTTGAGGACGACGAAGCTCCTAGACTCGTCGAACATTCACAGGTGGCCACAGAGGAGGACTGGCTGGATGCTTGCCAATGGCTGGTGAACATCAAGCCAGAACTCCAGGTGGATCCACCAGCTTCCCAGCGGGACCAGCGCCCGTGGTTGGGAAGGAAACCGGTGACGAGCACTATGCCATCTCTGCCGTATGCGGAGCATATCGTGGATATGTTCGCTAGTGCCCTGCGCAACGCAAATTCCACGCTGTGGGACAGGTAGGAAAGTATGAGAGTAGCCATCTCAGCCCCCTCGCATGTTTCCCAGCTGCTACAGGGGGTAGTAGCAGCATCCATGGCCGGCCAAGCTTCTCTTACAGTCCAGAGAGCCATCCAGGACGGCATTAACCTGGCTCTGGACTGTGTGACGGGATCCGTAACCAGGAGTTTACGGGCGAGGCACACATTTTCCCTTGACAATTTGTGGCCCTCGCAGAACCTGTACATTCGGCTTCTTGGGACACCAATGGCAGGTCCAGGATTGTTTGGAGGTGAAGGATGCCTGCACCTCCAACAAACCGTAAACCTGGTGAATAACCAGAGGGCGCTGCGAGAGCAGTTTGAAGTGCTCCGCAGCGAGCGCATTCGAGCAGTGCCCCCTGCCTTCCACCCTCAGCAGGCTAGAGGTGGTGGTGGTTGCCCTGTCAGAGGCCAACCACCTACGCAGCGTCGGCCATGACAATGCCAGCATAAGCCAGCTAGAGGGGAGAGCGCAGGCTCGTCCAGCGCACCCCACCAAACAACCCATGTACCGAGGTACGCATGGCGTGGGCAGAGGAGGTTCTGGTCATGGGAACCGAGCCTGATGGGCTGGCACCCACAAGGTTCACACCAGTGCTGCTAGGACAGCCACCAGAGACATGGCAACTCTTGCTCTATTCGGGTCCACCTCAATCCTTAGGTGCACCCGTTGGAGGCCGTCTGGCCTGCCACATACAAGAGTGGGAGTGGATTACTCAGGACCGCTCCGTATTGCGATGGCTTTCAGTCGGCTACCATCCCGACTGGATATAAAGCCAGCCATCGCGCCAGTCTCTGGTTCCGATCTGGACTCAAAATCCACGAGATCCAGATCAGCGGTTTTTTATAGAGGAAGAAATTCAATGCCTCATACTAAAACATGCAATTCAACCCGCACAGAAATGTCTGGGTTATTATTCAACCATGTTCCTAGTGACAAAAAGCACTGGAGGGTGGAGACTAATTCTCAACCTCAAACCTCTCAACAGGTTTATCCTCACACCAAGTTTCAAAATGAAAACTGTTAGAACGGCGTTAGCAGGATTGAGGAAGGGAATGTGGACAGCATCAATCTATCTAAAAGATGCTTATTTTCACATTCCCATTGCGAAGAGATTTCGTTGGTTCCTGAGATTTGCATTTCAGGGCCGCCAATGGGAATTCAGGGTTCTCCCATTTGGTATATATCGATGGCTCCTTGGGTTGTCACTCGAGTGGTCCAAGCTATGACGTCATACCTCCGCAGGAGACACATAGCAGTCCACACGTACATAGACGACTGGCTGTTAAACGCACACACTCCGGAAAGTTTATCAGCAAATCTGGAGATAGTTTTGAAATCTCTTACAGATCTAGGCTGGATAATACACTTTAAAAAATCAGAGCTGACACCATCCCAGAAGTTTGTTTACCTGGGCATGTTCTTCGATCTAGAGATATGGTATGTTTACCCATCTCAGGAGAGAATAGAAGTACTAATCTCAGTCATACAGTCTGTGTGCAACAGTCGTCATGTCCTGGCACGGGTCTACTTGAGAATGCTGGGGTCGATGGTTTCTTTGGAACCAGTCATTCCACAGGCAGCCTTACGCCGGTGGCCTATGCAGTTATTTCTCATGACACAGTGGACCCAGAGTACGGGATTCCTGGACTCAAAAGTGTCAGTGTTGGAACCTCTTATTCACCACCTTCAATGGTGGATGAAAAGAGAGAATCTCCTGGTGGGTGTGACATTGTCACCTCCCCACCCTCAGGTAACGATATACACAGATGCATCAATGGAGGGATGGGGAGCTTGCCTGGAAGAAGACAAAGTATCAGGGCTTTGGATTGTGGATCAGTCAAAAGAACATATCAATCTGCTAGAAATGCGAGCAGTAGTCTTAGCCATGGAACACTTCCTAGAGAAGGTCAAGGGCAAGATTGTTCTGGTTGGATCAGACAATACAACAGTAGTGACTTACATAAACTGCCAGGGCGGAGCGAAGTCGCCCAGTCTCTGTATGATGACATGGAAACTGCTTTGCTGGTGCCTAGATCATGGAATTTCCCTGAAAGCAGTTCATATTCTGGGAAGGCTAAATCTATTAGCGGACGTATTGAGCGGAAGAATGAGCATTCTTCCCATGGAAGGGCAACTAAAACAATGTGTGGCGGACTGTCTGTTCAACCACTGGGGCAAGCCCAGCATAGATTTATTCGCAACGAACAAGAATGCGAAGATGACGACGTACGTCTGTCCGATTCCAAATCCGAGCGCTATTGCAATAGATGCATTAGCTATCAGCTGGGAGTGAATGTATGCATACGCATTCCCGCCAGCAATCCTAATTCCAAAAGTTCTCCAGAAAATCAGGCAGCAGTAATAATAAGTGCTTCTGATCACCCAAAATGGGCCAAGCCGATCATGGTATACGGATCCGCTGTTGTCTGTCTGTTTTGGTAAGTGGTGTTGTACATACTGTTATATTGTATGTGCTAAATGTAGTCCAAATGGACATCTGTCTGTTCTACCTATTACCTATGTAGGTGAAGTAACAAGGTGAACTCCCAATATATCTCATTCTCAGTGTCATCACTTTGTCTTAGGCAGCAATGGTTCCCAGTCAGGTTGACTTCAAAAGACACAACAGTATACGTTCGATATCACAAAGATTCTACTTTCTTTGAAACTTCTCAATGTAAGGGCTAAGATGTTCTATCTTCAATGACTTAAATGATTGTTACGTGAGTATCCATAAATGTAGCTACGATCCCAATGCCTATAGGCTTGTCTAACCTGTGATCTGAATACTCGTCACTCTCCGAAAATACATGTCACCTGGCCTTACCTTCGCTCATATCTGTGATAATCTGTCCATGGCCTAACTGGCATAACTTATGGTTACATAAATGCTCACCGCTACCCATATATGTCGCCTCGCTTTACTTGTGATCTATCAAACTCCAACAATAGATCTCTTACTGTCAGACAATATCATAACTATGTCCATCTAATCCATTAACATTATATATAATCTCATTTTATTAGATAAACACTATCTCTCCATCACAGTAGCCAGTAATAGCCTTTAGCCACCCCATTTTTTGCTGTCCATGCCTGTCCGGTTCCCGTGCTTATCCTGCAACAAACCTGTCAAATCTAATCAGCGTGCAATTCTATGTGACTGTTGTGGTGATTGGGTGCATTTAAGATGCTCCCAAGGGCTAACTATCACAGATTATGAAGAACTCCAGAGTTCTGATGAGCCATGGTGGTGTTTTCAATGTAACCAAACTAATTTTCCTTTTAATCACTATGAAAACGATACCGAATTTCTGCTTAATATCCTAGGTGCCAAATATGACTACAGTACATATATAAATGCAAACATACTTGTAAACCCATTCAAGCTAAATACTTCTAACCAGGGCAATGAATACACAAATTTCTCTGAAACAGATATTGATAATGAAGGTATGAATTTTCCACTCTGTGACTATATACTTCAGAAAGAATTTAATGATAATATTATCAAGAGTACTGATGCTATCACCTTTTCAATGATTCATATTAACATTAGATCGCTGCTAAAAAATTTTGATAAATTTAATAACTTTATGGATTCCAGCTCACATGAATTTAGCGTCATAGGAATTACCGAGACATGGTTGAAACCTGACTCACCACTGGACTTAATTAATATGCAAAATTACAAATTCATTGAAAAACACAGGCCAACTAAAAACGGTGGTGGTGTAGGCATCTACATAAAGGACAGTTTACAGTATGATTTGAGAGATGACCTGTCAATGAATGAAGAATTTATTGAAACTATTTTTATTGAAATTCCCAATGAAAAAACTAAAAATAAACTTGTCGGTGTCACATACAGACCTCCTGGAAGTGACAACGACAAATTTATGAAATCATTCGAAAAAATTCTAAATACCATACAAAATGAAAAGAAATCCGCTTATATATTAGGTGACTTTAATATTGATTTGTTAAAACAACATAGCTTCTACACTCAAGACCTATTAAATTTATTAAAAATATCTGGCTTTTATCCATTTATAACGAAACCAACAAGAATTACAGAATGCTCGGCTACTGTTATTGACAACATCATCTCGAATAATGCTGTAAGTGCCAAGAATCAAACAGGTATCTTTGTTGTAGATATTTCAGACCATTTACCTATTTTCTATATAGAAAAAGAAAACAAAAAAGGAAAATCATTTGTAAAAGAAACAGTAACTTGTAGAGACTTCAAAAAGGAAAATATAGAAATGTTCAAAAACAATATGGCTAACATAAACTGGAACCAGGTAATTGAATCACCGTCATGTGAAGATGCCTACAACACCTTCCACTCTATATGCTCTAACATCTATGAATCTGCCTTTCCACTTAAAAATATTAAGAAATTTAAACAAAATCCTACTAAACCCTGGATTACAAGAGGAGTGATAGCTGCCTGTCACAAGAAAAACAAGTTATATCTGAATTTTATTAAATATCCGACAAAGTATAATGACTCACAGTTCAAGAAATATAGAAACAGGCTAAATCAGATAATTAGGACAGCAAAAATACATTATTTTCATAATAAATTTGATGAACAAAAAGATAATATAAAGGAAACATGGAAACTGATTAAATCATTACTAAATAAGAAAAAAACCAATACTGAAGCATCACGGTTTATTTATAATAATAGAGTCATTAACGACAAAAATGAAATAGCAGACAAATTTAATGAGTATTTTACTAACATTGGTCCTAATTTATCACAAAAAATTCAACCCAGCTCGAACATACATATAACAGACTTTCTAACAGGTAGTTATCAACACTCTATTTTCCTAAATCCAACAGATACTCACGAAATCTACAAAATACTAATGCAAATTAACACAGCTAAAAGTGCTGGAATCGATAATTTCAAATGGAAAATTTTTAAACACTGTGTAACAGAAATACTAACACCATTGGACCACATCTGTAATCTCTCACTTACACAGGGAGTATTTCCATCAAGATTAAAGGTTGCACGTGTGACACCCATATACAAAGCTAAAGATGTATCTGACTTTACTAATTATCGGCCAGTCTCGGTACTTCCACTTTTCTCAAAACTCTTAGAAAAGCTGTATTTTAGTAGAATTACTAAATATCTAAACATAAACTCAATCATATATCCTTCTCAATATGGTTTCAGAGAAAAACACTCTACTATGCTTGCCATTGTGGATATGATAGAAAAATTATCAACCTCCCTTGAGAATAATGAACATACGCTAGGTGTATTCTTGGATCTTTCCAAAGCCTTCGATACAATTGATCATACAATTTTACTGCAAAAGCTTGCATACTATGGAATAAGAGGTACTGCATTGAACTGGATACAGAGTTACCTGTCAAACAGGGAACAGTGTGTACAATTCAATGGGGCTATCTCTGAATACAAAAATATAGTTTGTGGTGTTCCCCAAGGTTCAGTTCTTGGGCCCCTGCTGTTTCTCCTATATATGAATGACATACCCAAAGTCTGCAAACATCTCTCACTAATACTTTTTGCAGACGACACAAATGCTTTCTGCAGCCACAAGGATATAGAAATTCTATACAAAAATGTCAATAATGAAATGGCAAAATTAATAGACTGGTTTAAAGTAAACGAATTGTCCTTAAATGTATCAAAAACTAATTATATACTATTCACAAAATCTAAGAAACTAAAAGAAATAGCTCTCCCAAACCTCTATATCGACAACCAGATAATTCAAGAAGCACAATATGCTAAGTTTTTAGGAGTATATCTGGACAAAAATTTAACATGGGAGAAGCATATTGAAATTATTACTACCAGGGTAGCAAAAAGCATTGGCATCATTCGCAGACTGAAACCCTATCTAACACCTAATATTATTAAAACCCTGTACTGCACAATGATACTTCCTCACATCACCTACTGCAATGCTATCTGGACTAATACATCTCAAGCTAGACTAAAAATACTAAAATCTCTGCAAAAGCAATCTATTAAACTATTTTCACAAACAGCAGGTGGCCAGGATATCTTTAAATCAGAAAAGGTCTTAAAACTTGAGGACATAGGAGGGCTCCAACTATACACAATCTTAAGGGACTTCCACAATGGCAACTTACCCTCATCCTTATCTAACATTTTTATGCTCAATACACAATTGCATCCTCACAACACAAGAACAAGAGATAACATCCATTCAACACACCACCAAACAAAAGCAGCACAACAAAAACCCTCATACAAAGCAATTCAGTTATGGAATAATACAGACACAAGCACACGCACAGACATCATAAAGCTACAGTACTTTAAGCAGAATATCAAAAAGAAGATTATAGAAACCTACTAGACTCTGGAAAACACTCACCATCATGGCATGCTATTCTCATACTTGCACCCAGTCACCAGAACAAATAATAATAATAATAATAATAATATTAATTATAATAAGAATAAGAATATCTGTCATAATGGTAACTACCAAACAACTAACTCTACCATCACAGCCTAAAAAATACTTTGTCATTGATAATAAGAATATGTAATATAGAATTATTAACTTAAGCAAGATAAGCACACATCCCTCTGTCATGTCTTTCCCTGTAAAAATGTAAATTGTCATACGTCTATTAACTGTTGGACTGCTGGAAGCGGACAATAACTCCAATTGGCAATGACTCTGGATTGGCTGAGTATTTTAGAGAAATTTGACTGAAAGTTGCTTGTGGCTTAGCCACCGACAACGTTCGGTCAAATTGTTTTAGAGGTACTCAGCATACCCTGAGTTAGGCTCCATGGAAAATATAGACTGCAGAGGCTTGGCAGCGAGACAGTTAACTATATGTATATATAGGACTATAACATGTTAACCGTATGTATTCAGTATTCTCATGTCCTATATTGTTGTTGTTATATGTTATATGTTATATGTAGGGGTCCACCGCCACATAGGCTCTGCCTTTGGTGGACTACCTGTTGTGAAACTGTAAATGTATATTCTATATCAAAATAAATAATCTTGAACTTGAACTTGAACCTTCTGGTCTACAATCCTGTTCCTCTGCCTCTGATGGACAACATAATCTTCCGGGGCAAGGCCTTGCACAACAACCCGTCAATGTTCCAATTGACTGTGTGGATGTTGTCGAGGAATCAGTGGTTAGGGAGGGCTTTTCTGAGCAAGCGGCCATGTTCATGGCAAAAGCCAGAAGGGGGTCAACCTCCAGAGCATATAATTATAAAATCGACATATTTGCTGAATGGTGCTCAAAGAGATGTATTAATTCAATGGATGCATCTATTCAGGTAGTAGCCAATTTCCTCTGTTAACTTTTTGATGCCTATAACCTCAAGCCTAACTATTGCTGGTTACAAGTCAGCTTTAATGTCAGTTATCCCTTGCTTGGCTAATAGGGGAAGTGATGAAGTATGTAATCTAAATACTTTAATCAAAGGCATGGGTAATCTAAGACCAAGCAATCTGCCAGTGATTCCATCTTGGAGTTTATCGTTAGTACTTCAAGTATTAATGGATAAACCCTTTGAACCACCAACCTCCATTTCCATGAAAATGTCGCTTAAAACAGTTTTTCTGATTTCTGCAGCTTCAGTCAGACTTTAAAATATCTTCGTCAGCCTATAGTTTTACCCACTTTGACTAGGTTTGATCCTAATTCAAAGGCTTGGTGTCCTGTCCGTGCATTAACATGTTATAAACAATGTACACAAGAATGGCGGACGGACCCTAGTGCTTTATGGCTATCTTACATTGAACACCATGGGAGAGCTTCTAAAGATACCATTTCTAGGTGGATTGTGGAATGTATCCAGCTTTGCCACAAAGCCGCCACGGGAAAATAAGTTGACATGGCCAAGGCTCACAGTGTCCGTGGCGTAGTGACATCCACGGCTCTGTTTAACGGAGTGCCGGGAGATAACATTATGTCGGTAGCACAATGGCACTGTGAGTCTAGTTTTACAGATCATTACCTCCGTGACACATCAAATCCGCTTGCCTTATTGATTTTACATAAACGTTAAATCTGTAAATATTTGTAAATATTATATATAAGGCCGTTGACTCACACACAGCGCAATTTAGTAGGGGGAATCCCTGCTTTTCCATACTGTACCTATCATCGCCAGCGGTGATTAAATGGAATCTTGTCAAAATACATTAGTTCTATATTTGGTGATGGTTATTTTTTGTCACGATTTTTATTACTTACTAAAATGGTGATGGTTGGTGTTCTTTGTGGTTCCATCAGAGAGTATGCAAAATGAAGCTTTCGTCCAATGTCTTTTAGTACTTTAGCATGAGTACATAGAGAGCGTATAGGACATTGAGGTCATCGCTCTCTCTTTAAAAGAGGGGGTGGGGTAGCGAATGTTAAACGGTCATTACTCTCAACATCGGTCGTGTTATCCAAGTCATTTCCTGATTGTGTTTACATATGCAATTTCAGATGTTTTTGTGCTCCAGAAGCAAAAGAGCTTGCTCTTCCAGGGATGAGCTGATCTTCTGACCTTGACCTCCCTCCCGCCAAATTCTCTTACGAATTCTGGCTATATCATAGCGTATCAGGGTGGTAAGTCTACTCTTGATGTGAAATAAACGAAATCACAGATTTCTTTTTTCATGAGAGAGTTGATACTTACCACCCTGATACGATCCCGGCCTCCGCCCCACAGAGGATCGGTCTATCTGCGTTTTATGTTGCAATTATGTCGCCAATAATTTGGAATAGAAAGAGACAGCCCCGTGCATGGCGAGTTTGGGCCACACATCCGCTGGACTGTCAATTGAGTAACCTGCCCGGTGGGGGAATTTTCTTTTTAATTCAGAGTCTTATTGAAGCTAGGCCGATATTTGGGAAATATCATCGAGTATCAGGGTGATAAGTATCAACTCTCGTGAAAAAAGAAATCCGTGATTTCATTTATTTCACTGACAAAATTGGCCTTTGACCTTTATATATAGTGTTTATCATTAAAGGTCAACTTTCAAGATCTTGTTCTATATTAACTCATCACCGTTCCATATTGTAGCCAAGCTAAAGCTATGTCCAACCAAATCAATTTGATCTGAGCGCTCATATATATTCGACAACGAGGAGAATGGATGAGACATTTAATTGTGTTGAATCCTTGTTTAGACCAGGTATTTGAGGTTGGATCTATCATCTGGAGGGCTCCACATGTGGGATTAATTTTCTAATATTCAACTAATATATGTGTTAAAGCTTTCAATGATAAGTCCCTGGAAAAGTATATATACTTTGCGATTTAAAGCTTATCATGTTTAATATTTTCCAATTAATTTGACTGGAAGGTGTTGCTGCATCAAGCAGCAGCAGCATCCAGTTAAAAATTAATTTCAAAATATTCAACAGTTTTCCTGTATAGTTGCCTTGGAATGAGATTTTGGGAATTCATAGGTGAATGGGTTACTTCTTTATCCCTTGAACTTCCAGTGTCAATATCCAGGAAGCCTGTTGAATACTTGTTGCTGTCATCTAGGCACCAGCAACTCAGTCAAATTAGTTTCAAGATATTCAATAGAATAACCGTTACATCATAAACATGATAAAGAATTGCTTATTTCTGGTCGGTGAGGATTTAAGCGTTAAACCTTTGATCAATGAAATCACAGTCTCTCGATTTAGACTCAGTTGGCTGCCAATCTTGTCTAAGTATATTGAGACAATGTATGTTGAATAACGCATATGGTAAATTTAGTAAATAAGGATAAAGTGGAGGGCTAGTTAGATTTGACTCTTGTATCCTCAACAGACACTTCCTCTGCCAATAAACTTTTATGACGAAACAACCGATATCTTTATTTTATCGAACAGCATGGTTGAGAATAGTGGTCGGATGTGGAAGGCCGCTCCAGAACCACCATCACCCTCGAATCAATATCAGGATTATATGCCGAGTCCGAATATGCGAAATCAGACATCATATCCGAGTATGTATTTACTACTTTTACTACTGTGGTTCACTAAATGTTAAAACACTTTCTACTCTGCAAGCTGTGTTCTTTTCAAATTAACACATTAGATCTCAAATACTCAGCCATACCACTGGAGCATAATCTGTCAATAAAGAGGAAAATAGGTTGCTATCTTTGACCATATAACAGCAACACAACAAAGTAATTATTAACTCAAATTTATGAAGTAAAACAAGCTATTGTGATACCCTCAGTGTCATCTGGCGGTGATGGTGATGGCTGCCGGAGCATCCAGTTTGCGTTTAGCTCAACTAAACAGTTCATATCTCATGTTTGGTTAATCATACTGGACCCAAACTTGGACACATACTTCTTTATGATAAAAGGGCATGGTACAATGACCTTGTGGTCAAAATGTCAAGGCCATTGTGACCTTGATAAAAAACTTTTTCCACATTTAACATTTTGAGTTTAGCTCAAAATTGCCATTTATATCTGAAGTTTGGTTATTGATACCGGACTCAACCTTGGGCACTGTCAAGTTCACCGTAATAAAACATGTTTTTACAGCATTAACATTTTTCGTTTAGCTCAACTTACCAGTTGTCCCCATGTTTGGTTAAGCATTATTAACTCACCTGGCATGAAAGGCCCAGTAAGCTTATGCCGTGACGATCATCTGTCCATTGTCCATTCGTCTGTCAACTTTTCTGAGATGTCTTCTCAAGAACCACTTGACCAATTTCAATTATATTTGGTAGGATGCATCCTTAGCCCATAGAGGTTCAAATGAAGCCAATGGGCCATCTTGGATTTTGGCCGATTTTTAGAAATCTTCAGAAACCACTTGGGAGGATCGATTCCAAACTCATAAAACATGTAGGGCAATTGCTCAATCAAGTTTGTTCAAGAGAACTTGATTGGCCAAATCATTAAGCGCCTGTGTTGGATGACCTAGTATTTGAACAGTTTGGCGGCCATCTTGGATCATTTTGCTGCCAAACGCCCATGCTAAAGTAAAAGGCAATTGAAAATGTTTTCTCGAGAACCACTGGGCCTATGGCATATATATTTAACAGGAAGCATCCGTAGCGAATAGAGATCCAAGTTTGTCCAAAATGAAGCCAATCAGACAATTCACCGTTCCAGAGTATCCATCCATCATCTGACCTCGTATGATGTCATAATCAGCTCAGCGCGTGTATGATGACGTCATATTCATTGCGGCAGCAACCACCCAGTCAAATTAGTTTCAAAATATTAAACAGCTTACCTGTGTAGGTTTTTGGAGAGATCGATGGATCCCATCACGAGTGAGGTGTGGGTGGAGCTTAGCTAGAGATGGGCGGGGCATAGCTAAAACCGGAAAGGTCCATTTAGATGGCAATCATCTTGGATTTTGGCCAATCTTTAGAAACATGTTCCCCAAAAGCGCTGGGAAGATTGATTCAAACTTCATGAAACATCATCGGGGGTAAGTGTGTTCAAGAGAACTTGATTGGCCAAGTGCTTTGGCGGCCATCTTTGATGACATAGTTTTCACGAAAACTACTCCAGACCCACTGAACAGATGAAGCTGAAATTTGGGAGATAGGATTAGGGACTAAGGGCCATTCAAGTTTGTTCAAGGAAAGTTAGTATGTTAAAAAATATGGCCACCATCGACCAATCAGAATTCAGTGTTAAGTAATGTTTTTATGGATTTTGCAGCCGAAATTATTTTTATATTTAGGTTTTTAACTCACCTGGCCTGAAAGGCCAAGTGAGCTTATGCCGTGGCGACCGTCCGTCGTCTGTCCATCCGTCCATCATCCGTCA
Source organism: Chaetoderma sp. LZ-2023a (assembly GCA_034401795.1). Taxonomy (NCBI): domain Eukaryota; kingdom Metazoa; phylum Mollusca; class Caudofoveata; order Chaetodermatida; family Chaetodermatidae; genus Chaetoderma; species Chaetoderma sp. LZ-2023a. Next base: position 141,401,089 of record CM067370.1, read on the forward strand.
ACGTTTGCTTTAAAACAATACTCCTTAACCAATAGCCGAATCTTAACAAAATTTTGGTCAAAGGATGCTATTGTGCTCGGATCCGGAACTTCCATTTGGAATTTTGGTTCATAAATTTTTTGGGTCAAAATCCTATATTTTATTAAGAAATTAAATTGCTTCTTCCCCTTACCATTTTGACTGATTTCAATCAAATTTGGCTGAAAGGATCCTATGGTCATAGGTTATAGAACTTCCATTCAGAATTTTGATTCGTAAATATTTTGGGTGAAAAACCTAGATTTTATTAAAAATTTACTGGAAATTGTCAAATTGCTTCTTACCATTTTGACGGATTTCAACCAAATTGGGCTGAAAGAATCCTATGGTCATAGGCTCTAGAACTTCCATTCAGAATTTTGTTGCGTAAATATTTTGAGTGAAAAGCCTAGATTTTATTAAAAATTTACCGGAAATTGTCAAATTGCTTCTCCTTACCCGTTTTTGTGCTCCGATCCGGATCTTCCATTTGGAATTTTAATTCATAAATATTTTTGCTTTTAAATCTTAGATTTTATTAAAAATTTACCAAAAATTGTTGCATTGCTTCTTCTCCTTACCTTTTTGACAGATTTCAATCAAATTTGGCTGAAAGGATCCTATGGTCATAGGTTATAGAACTTGCATTCAGAATTTTGATTCGTAAATATTTTGGGTGAAAAACTTAGATTTTATTACAAATTTACCGAAAATTGTCAAATTGTTTCTTTCCCTTATAATTCTGAACAATTTCAACGAAATTTGGCCTGAAAGGACCCCATTGTGGTAGGCTCCATAACTTCCATTCAGAATTTTGATTCATCAATTTTTTGGGTGACAGACAACCTTAGATTTTATGAAAAATGTATCGAAAATTGTCCAAATGCTTCTTCTCCTTACCATTCTGAGCGATTTCAACCAAATTTGGCTGAAAGGATCCTGTGGTAATGCATTGAGATTATTGTCTGGTGGCTTGCAGCAGCAAGACAGTTAAAAGATGTCTGCACCTCATTAACCTTTGGCCCATTTTTCAAACAAACTTTGGTGGAAAGAGCCTTTGAATTTGTATACAGAAATAATGTTAGTCCATGTTTTCGGTGAGTATCTTGGATTTCAGAAAATCTACATGAAATCCTTTAAATGGTTACTCATCATTGCCCACTGGACCGATTTCAACCAAACCTGGCTGGAAGAATCCTATTGTCATAGCCTTCTGAACATATCTACAGAAATCTGCTTGGTGAATTTTTATGATGAGCATCTTGGATTTTCTGCACGTTAATGGGAAATTGTCGGAAAGACTACTATTCATTAACCGCTTGGACAATTTCAAACAATGCAGAGATTTGTTATTTTACTGTAAATCAGGGTCACGTTCGACTGGCTAACCATAGTCAGTTTTCCGGTTTACTGAACATGCTCAGTTGCTATGCCCAGTCGAACGATAGATAGTTAACTATAGTTTGTTGGTACATGATTCCCCATTGATTTCCTATTGCAAAAAATTTGGAGCCAGGTACTAGTCTCGATTAATCCTTTTTGTCGTCTATTTTAATGGTCCATGAAAATGGGTTACTTTTGTCTGCTAAGATGTCAAAACAGCGTCCATATAATATAAAGTGGGAAAGAAATGGGCCTTGGGAACATTGATTTACCATAGGACAACATAATTTCTTCAAACTTACATACGGTAGGGAAATATTAACATGTTTATGTGCATTTATCTGTGGCAAGAGAAACCTATCCGCCATTTTGGATTTTATGGCAATTTCGTACTAACCATTTGGAAGTGAGCTCGGGTGCTTGGTCGTCTATAGTTGACTAGTTAGTTAACTATTTCAGGTTCGACCCGTATCTCGTTAGCCTTAGCTAACAATGGTTAGTGAGTCGAACTTGACCTAGGGTGCCTTGGGTATGAGAAATTATATAATTATGAAATAGTCCTATTGGAAAGAACTTAGGAACACTCTTAGATATGTCTAAACAGATGGTCAGACACACTGCTGATGCCACAAGTTATACAATGCTCATCATGATTTAAAGACTATCTGCGCAGTGCAAACCTTAAAAAGTGATAGGGAAAATATCAAAGAAACCAATTGAGCTACATTTAGCTATGCCATACCCATCTCTAGCTAAGCTCTACCCACGCTTTCCCCAGTTTGGGATCAATCGATCCCTGCACTGTTTGAATCTCAATTTCCAGAAAACTATACAGGTAAGCTGTTGAATATTTTGAAACTAATTTAACGGGGGCTGTTGCTGCCTTATGACAGCAACAGCCCCCAGTCAAATTAGTTTCAAAATATGCAACAGCATGTTTATTAAATAGTAAAGACATACAATTTGTATAACGACGCTTAGTTCGTCATCAATTATGTATTCGTGACGAACTTAACTACATCATTTATGACTTAATTGATTATGACATCATCCTACATATCACGTAGTTGATTATGACTCATATGATTGACTGAGAAGATGGAATCATGCATTTTAACGAAACTTGTCTATGAGGGTAATATTTGGTCAACTTGTTCGGCGATCATTTTATATTTTTAAAGAATACCTATGTCGTTTAAATAAGGCCGATAGAATCTCGGTAACTGCGGCTGAAGCAGGAAAACTATGTAACACTGACCTACTTTTGTTGCGGCGCACACCTTAAGCCAAGAATGCATGCATACACCATGTTTGATGAGTGTACATACAAAAACTCTGACTGGCTGGATAACTAACTAACTAACTAACTAACTAACTAACTAACTAACTAACTAACTAACTAACTAACTAACCTGGTACCTTAGCTAGCTAACTAAACTAAGGGACATGGCAGTTTAATGAGCTGCTACACTCAGGCCTCAGCTAAATACTTGTGAACTGCATGCCCATTTGTAATCAGATATTTTTGGAAGTAAGTTTTATTGGAAGAACCATATGGTGTATAGATCAGGCTGATCTTACTACACTTTAACCCCCTAACCCTTGAATATGTTCAAGAAAATTTAAATTTTCTCATACAAAATATCCATTTTCAGACCAAGTGAAGACTATTTTTGAAAATTTACCACTGGAATGACTGGCTCGATTATCGAGCCAGTCATTCCAGTTGTAAATTTTCAAAAATCGTCTTCTGTTGGTCTGCAGATGGACATTTCTCAAGACCACTGCAGAAGCTGTTTTCGGCTGATATGAGTGTTAAATGGTTAGTGGCTAAATTTTGTCAGGAATATTAAAATATTTGTTCATTGAATGTCCATAGATTGCAGGAAAAGTGTAGACTATTCTGAGCTCGACTTTATGAAGTAAAACGAGTTATTCTGATACCCTGTCCGGTAGTGGTGGCGTCGTCCAATTTGTGTTTATCTCAACTTTTCTGTTTGTATCTCATGTTTGGTTAATCATACTGGACCCAAACTTGGACACATGCCTCCTTTTAATGACACAGCATCACACAATGATGTTCGGGTCAAGTTCACTGACGCATAGCGTCCGTCGTCCATCCGTCAACTCTTTTTTTTTAAAACCCTACTCATTAACTACATTTCAACCTAATTTGACTGGAAGGACCCTATGGGTGTAGGCCTCAGAACTTTTATACAGAAAAATTGATTGGTAAATCTTTTGGTTGGAAATCTTAGATTTTATGAAAAATTTACCCAAAATTGTCAAAACGATGCTCTTCTTTAACCGCTTGGCAGATTTCAATTTACTTTGGCTGGAATGACCCTATTGGGGCTAAGCTTCAGAACTTGTATACAGAAATTTGATTGGTAAATTTTTTTGTAGTGAAAATCTTAGACATTATGAAAAATGTAGCTGAAATTTTCAAAATACTACTCATCATTAACTGGGTGACAGATTTCCGCCCAAGTTGGCTGACGGACCCTATCGCGGTAGGCTCCAGAACATCTATTCAGGCTTTTAATGGGTCAATTTTTTGTGAAAATCAAATTTTATGAGTGATTTACCGGAAATTGTCAAAATGCATCTCCTCCATAACTGCTTGGTGGATTTTATCCAAACTTGGCTGGAAGGATTCTATAGTAGTAGGCTCTAGAACTTGCTTTGAGAATATTTGTTGATTGAATTTTTGGATTTTTAGAAAAATTTCTAGAACCATTTAAAATGCTACTCCTTAATTAGTGGCCTGATTTCAACGAAACTTGGGTGGAATGATCCTATCACAGTAGGCTTCAACATATGTAATGAGATTTTTTTTTCGGTCAATTTCTTTGGTGGCCATCTTTGATTTTTCTAAAATTATCCATCATGTCTACCATTATTTAACTGCAATTGGTTCAAATGCTAATAGTCCAGGTGAGTGTTACAGGCAGTTGGGCCTCTTGTTGATAAGGGTATTGTAAGCCTTCTATATTTATTTTATGTTTGAAGGGAACCTTCATAGTTCATTGCAGTCGTAAAGTCGAGCTTCATGGTTGCATTGCAACCACATTTTTGGTTAAAAATATACGACTGAAATAACTGGCTCACTTATCAAGCCAGTCATTCCAGTGGTAAATTCTCAAAATAGTATTTTCTTGGCCTGCAAATGGACATTCACCCAGAGCACATTATGGGCCGGTTTTGACTGGCTTCGCAATGAAAGGGTTGCGATTCCCGTGTCTGTTTTTAATACTGATGTTCCAGGTGAGCCAACATGCCATTGAGCCTTTTGTTATCAAAAGCAGTCAATATAGTAGGGCAGATATGTGAAAAAGATGTTCCACTCTGGCAGAAAGCATGAAATTTGGCATATAGGTGCTTTAAGGTATCCTGATCATAATTAGATGCGGTGCCACGTGATTCTACCAAGGGAACCCATTCAAAATGGCGGATTCAAAATGGCCGCCTTCCCAGCGGAAAATTTACATTACTCAATCTCTAGACGGAGTAGAGAGATGGGATTAATGTCAAATTAGGGGTTTCATGGGTCAATCGTTATAATTCTACTCACTACAATACTCTAAATATGTAAATATCAATCCTTCCGTAGCGACCACCTGTGTTTGATGTCAAAAGACGGTGGCTCTTTAAGATGTGTTATCTAAAAGATCCATCTCTTGAGAACAAAAGCAATATAGCATCTAGAAATAGGTTAAATTACTTGATTTCTTAATATCGAACCAAATAATGGTCGCTATGGATACGTTCAATTATCCTATTAGAGTATGCAAGGCTATACATGATGCTGTTGATTGTTGAATCATGATTCACAGATGTCACACGCACTGTGCACCGCATGAGCACAACTGTGTACAAGGTAAGTTGGATTCATAGCGTTTGCATCTGCCAGTGCAATTACTTTTGCAAGCACATTTCACGAGTTCCCGGCTATGCCTTAGATGTGTCTGCAAGCAAACTCCATTGCTGTGACCAAGTGTCTCCATCTCTGACCCAACCCCAGTCAGCTGGCGATGGCGTTTTTGCATTTGCGTGGAGTGATTGGCCCCAAAGATGACCTACCAGGAACGCAGCACATTTGGTGTGTTGCAGCAGAGCTGCACTGGACGGAGGAATGTTTTCTAGCTGCCTGTTGCCAAAAGCGAAAAGCCGTTTTCGTGCCTCATTAACCTTTGACAATGGTGATGTGCGTTTGTACAGTAGTACGACAAACCTCTCCAGCGTTTTCATGTCATTGTCACACAGAGACGCCGGGGCATCAGACAGTCTCCTAAATAGTGACTTGAATAGATCTGAAGTCCTCCAAACTTCCCATGCTGTCTTCTTGCCAATCCCACAAAATGCAGACACAGTGTCACACCCAGAGAAAGCATGCATAAATAGCAGTCCTTGTGATGCTTCTGCACCCAAAACTGTTGCAATGCCATGAGCTGATACATAGCGGAACGTCTTCCCATGGCCAAATGCGATCTAGAGATCACACCCATGAAGAAAGTTTGCTGGCCGTATGGCTAGGACTACGACGTCTGTATCTGTAGCGTGAATCATTATTGTTCGATAGCCTTGGTGATATGCATGGAAGGTGTGGAGCAACATTCTACCATCTGCTTCATCTTGCATGCATGGCGCGAGTTGTGAGACATCATGCTCTGGCCTCATCAGCACGTTTTCCTCACATGTTGTGACGAGTATCTTTCCTTCTGGGAGCTCGAATGACTCCAATGTATGTGCGAGAAAGGTGAAGAGGCCTGTTTTGTTTGCATCAACTCGTAGGAAAGTTTTCCAATTTTGAGAGAGTCTTGTACTCGATGCAACACGAAGAGCTTCACCATGTCCCCGTAATTCTCTAGCGTGTGTCTTCAAGCTTCCCGCCTTATACACGTCCCATACAACATCCAATCTTTTAACCGTCTGTAGTTGTCTAGCAATGTGTGGGAGGAAGGCGTGCTCTGCAAAATCTCCAAATGTGTTCACAACCACGTTTGATTTCTTGGGATCTAGATTATGCATCATAGCTGCTCCGTCAATGATCTTCACTTCAACCTCTGGACAATCAGCTGCACGAGCTACTAATGCTTCCAAACATCCCATCAGATCTGATTTGCTGCCTTGGCACATTGCATTGCTCTCAGCAAGTGATGGGGGGGCCATGGATGATTATCATGCTCAAAGAATGAATCAAGGTCTCCATCTCTGGATTGGCAGGAAATCTACAGTCTAGAGAATAACTGTACATCTCTTCATTGCAACACGCTTCTTGTTGATTCGGGTACTCTTCCTCTGTTTTGATTTGAACAAAGCCAAATTGTTCTTTTGGATTGGGTCATATACCGATTTTGCAGATAGTCGATCTGCAACGAATGCGTGGTACTGTCTGATGCCTAGCTCTTCTGCTGTTTGGATCGCATTCACTACAGACTCGGACATAATGACTTTGGTATCTAGAGTCACTAAGTCAAAACTGTCATCTAAAAATGGGTTTCCCATTTCCTCGATTGCATCAATAAGACAAATTGTGTCTAAAGCAAACAATTTCTGCTTACTCGGAATCTGCTCATGGTGACAGTTATCATTGATATTTCTGTGTGTATGTTTCACTTCGTACTCGCTGATCATCCTTCCTATTTCAGGGCCTGACACCATCCATCGTTTCAAAGCAGCTTCATTTTCTGTGATTCCGATAATTCCACCATTGCCCTTCAGAATAGCATTTTGCTGCTCGTGGATTTGATCATGTGCCAAGGCTGAGAACTTGTGAGCCGTTTTCTGAGTAACGAAGTTTCCTTCAACAAATTTCCTATGCACAAGTGGGCATCGGTTCTCAAGTTGCAACAGATCAGCCACATGGATGCTGAGCCATCGTGCATAGTGTACATGATCCAGGGTAAACATCCACGGGATAATCTTGCCTCTAATGTCTCTATATACAACGGGAAATTGGCCTCTCACTGAGCTCTCATGAATTGAAGAAACAGCAGCTCTAATTTCAAGACTGAATTCCAGTGCTTAAACTGTGGGTGGTCTGTTTCCTTCTGCTGACACCAGTCTTCGAATGGCAGTGTGTCCTCTGAGGCAGCATATGCACGTTTCTGCAATACATAGAGAGCAGCGGATGTGACCTGGTGTGCCCATTGCCCTCGTGATGTATGCGAGCCAGTTTGAATCGCATCTGCTCGGCCTTCTGTAGTTACATTAGCTGTTGTCATCGCAGCCACCCCTCCACTGTTGCTTAGCCAGTCTCCCAACACATTGAGTAGCGCCATCTCAATGTGAAGTCCACCCATCATCACCACATACTTATGCGTGTGTGTGATTGCTATGCAGCTATGTATTCTCCTGATATATTTAAATAGTCAGTGTGAGTTTAGGAAACTACAATAATTATATGGAAATCCGCAACGAAATAATGCTTGGCGAAGCGAGGGGCTGGCATACAATTACTTTTACTGGAGAAAACGTGTAGCGAAAAAACTGGTTTCTAAAATGTTCCGCCCAGAACATGTGTGTACAAACGTTTAGCAATAATACTACTAATTTACAAATGTTACAACGACGACCACAACAACAACAACAATAATAATATATTTTTTCAGCATGTTTATCTATTTAGAGTATTGTAATGGGTAAAATCATAACTAGTGACCCAAGAAACCCTTAATTCCAGCCCTCTACTCCATCTAGAACTTGAGTAATGCAGATTTTCCGCTGGGAAGGCGGCTATTTTAAATCCGCCATTTTGAATAGTTCCCTTGGTAGAATCACGTGGCACCGCATCTAATTATGATCAGCATACCTTAAACCACCTATGTGCCAAATTTCATGCTTTCTGCCAGAATGGATCATCTTACCTCAAATTTGTTACATATCCGCCCCACTAATATCGATATGCCTAAATCCATCGCCATGTAATTGTCATTCCATCTGTATCATAATAAGCTATTGTGCTTTTATTTAGATGTATCGTACAATGCTGCTCCGGCACCACCCATGCAAGCCCAACCATTGCCAGTACCTCCCAGAATGCCATTTAATGTGCGCATGCCAGGAAATGCCCCGTACACAGGCATGTCACCATATCGACCAGAAAGAATGGATGCTCCAGGTAGGCCTTATGGAGCCCCACCGATGTCACAGGGGCCAGCTCCTCTTATGAGAAACCAGATGCCACAATACAATCAGTACCAGTCATCACAGATGCGTTATCCAACTGCACAAGCAACTGCGCAACCAATGATGCGACCAAGTGTGCCTGCCACTAGTCAAGCATCTGGAATGAGTTCTGGAAGGGATGCTGGAATAGGTCCAGGAATGCCATCTTCCCAAGACATGCAGAAACTTGTTAGTGCTCGTGTAGCGAATGTATTAGCAGCAAAAAGGTCAGCAGCAAGTGGCGGTGGTGGTAATCAATCAGAAACAGAAATTATTGATATGGCTGCAATTATTGAACGTGCAAGACGACTGCGTACAGACCAATTGAATAGTGGTACCAGTAAGCAACCCGAGCAAAGAAGGCCAGAGAGAAGACAGAGCCCAGTAAGGAGAAGTCCTGAGCGGAGATGGAGCCCAGACAGATCTTCAAGAAGAGCGAGAGATGGACAGAGAAATGCATATCCACAAAGGCGTGAACAATCTAGAGAAGGGATTGGGAACAGAAATCGTGAAGTCTCACAGCCTCAACATACACCTGGACCAGTTTCAGTCCCTATGACAGGAATCAATGACCTTATCATGAATATTATGTCCAATCAAGGTTAAAATTATCTTCACTTTTATCAATTTGAATAGTGAACAGGTAGCAGTGCTTAAGATTAACCTGGATGAAACACTAACCAGAGGCTCTAGTAATGAGTAGTGCTTGAAGGGGTTGAAATGTTTGCCGCTCTGTCTACCTGTCATTGACAGGTGGATTTTGCTGGTGACAGGCATAAAGAAAATCTATCTCACATGTGACAGGTAAATGTTGTAGGCAAAGTCAAATCATTTTCAAAATATTCAACAGATCCCGAACACTGTTTGCACTGAAATTGAGATAACACGTCCCGATGTTGCTGAACTGGTACTACTCTGAACAGGACAGGTAAAACAAAATTCCACCTGTCACTGAGGACAGTTGAACAATTTTAAACATTTTGAACCTACATCCACTACCCCTTAGGTGACTAACTCACTGATTAAATTAGGTGTTTTACCCTTTAGCCCATCCAAACCTGAACTGACAACTTCTTTATAATGTGGTGAATTTTCTTTTCAATAGCTTTAAACTAATCTTACTGGGAACTGTTGCCACCTATGGAAGAAGCAACATGTTTCAGTCAAATCAGTTTCAAAATATTCAACAACTTTTTTTACTTCTGTGTTGAATCTTAGAAATTTGAATTTCATTGGTTAAAGGGTTAAATTACATAATTATGAATGTGTTATCCTGCTCAATTTTGTATATGATGGTAATTTTGAACCATATGTTGCTGTAAGGTGATGCTGCCTAAGACAGTAACATCTTTCAGCAATGCTCTTCAAAATTCCAACCTAGCAGCTTCTGCGGATGGTGACTTCTTTGTATAGATAATGTATAGTGTCTGCGCCCATGAGTGGTCTATGATACAAATTCTTAGTAACCCACCTAGCTGGTTAGCACTTTTAATGAACACGCTGACCAACACCAGACTGCAGTGGTCTTGATGAATGGCCATTTACAGGACAAGAGATCTCTTTTTGAAAATTTACCACTGACTTGCTTGTTCTGGTGGTTAATTTTTAAAAATAGTTTTCTCTTGGCCTTCAAGTGCACATTTTCAAAGAGAAAGTTTAGTTTCCTTTCCAAATTTAACCATCAAAATGGCCAAAACAGATTTTGCAGTAGTCTTGGAAATTGTTCATTTGCAGACCAAAAGAAAACTATCTTCGAAATTTCACCATTGAAATGACTGGCTCGATAACCGTGGTAAATTTTCAAAAATAGTCCTCTTGATCTGCAGATGGACATTTTCTTTGATAAAATTAAAATTTTCTTGAAGAAATTTGCGGGTTAACGGGTTAATCCAGAAATATTATTAGCTCTGACAGATTAATGCTACCCGCTGTCTTGACTTAGTTGCCAGATATACGACACAGTATTTATGACCTACCGGTAGCGAATATTCTCTTGAATACTCAAAATACAGCAACTGAGGCTTGGCTACTAATGCCCACCAAGTCGCTATTCATTCAAATAGCCATAGGTAATATTAACTATAGAGTGCAACATCTTCCAGGGTTCGAAATAACCGTTTGCCCGATTGCCCGGGGCAACCTAAATTTCAAATGGGCAACTATGCATTTGCTATCGTCGGTACATCGAGCAGCCATGATAAATAGAAAAGTAATTACGAATAATTAATGCAGTTTGCATTCCAGGCTGATCGCTTTGCGCTATAGCCTCATCATTTCCGACAAAACATGTAAAATCGGCCACAGAAATGTCAAAATCTGTTCTCTAAAACCATGCCAGATGTGACTGAGAAGAAAATCTCAAACAGGTAACCATCTATTTGTGTATTTGGAATCCCAACCTCGATGGGCTCATCCCTCCTCCCGCGAGATAAAACAAATGTCAGTGTTTTTAACTGTACAATTCGAATTGATGATATTGAGAAATGTCTACGACTACAGTAAAATGTTCGTCTGCTTCAATAACCGTGAAATAATAATAAAATCTGTCCTTTTTCACATCCAAACACTGTACTGAGTTTACTTCGCTTTGGTTGACTTCAGTCTAGTTTCTGAATAATTCTAACTCCTGAGTATCTCTAGTCTATAATTTTCAGTGCACATTGACCATTTCAAAAATATACTCCAGCCTTTTTCACTAGACCTCTAAAATATTGAATTTTCAATTTAATTTCTGACATCACATTTGTAAGGATTAAACTATGGATTGAATGTATGCTGTGTAATTTCAGTACTAATTCACCTTTCCAGAGTATCCATCTATCAATCTGACATCATATGACATCATAATCAGCTAAGCGGCGTGTAGGATGATGTCATAATCATTACATCATAAATGATTTATTAGGCCCGTCTTTAACTCTTAATAGTCCGACACGTTGTACAACTTGTATGTCTCTACAATTTAATAAACATGCTGTAGGCAGCAACAATGCCCAGTCAAATTAGTTTCAAAATATACAACAGCTTACCTGTATAATTTTCTGGAAATTGCTAGCCAGGGAGTTCAGAGATCGATCGATCCCAACATGAGTGAGGAAAGGTCCATTGCTAATGGTTGTTCTTGTGTATGTTTAAATAATTTGTTTAAATATTGCTCACTATAAGCATGTTAAATATTGGTGTATGGACATAAGTATAATGGATTAATGTTGCAGATATGTATTAGCATGCTCAGTCAATAGAGGAATCCAGTCTGTCAGTAAAGTATATGGCGTCATAATCAATTATGTCACATGTATGTTGATGTCGCGATCAAATATTTCATGAATGGCATATCTAAGTCTGTCATAAACGCTTAATAGTCTCTCAAGTTGTACAAATTGTATGTCTTTACTATTTAATAAAAATTCTGTTTCTATATCATTAAGAATGGGTGTGGGTGGGTGGGGGTTAGGCTATCCCTCGAATTTGTTCAAGAAAATTTAAATTTTCTCATAGAGAATGTGGATTTGCAGACCAAGAAAAGACAATTTTGGAAATTTTTCCACTGGATTAACTAGCTCGGTTATCATGCCAGTCATTCTACTGGAACCTTTTCGAAAATAGCCTTCTCTTGGTCTACAAATGGACTTTTCTAAAGACCCGTGCTGGAGAGGTTTTTGGCTGATATCAGTGTCAAGGAGTTACGGATGAAATTGTTAATAAATGTGGAATTGGTTTGGCTTTGTATCTATCTTCTCTTCAGGGCTGGTTTTCTTGAAATGTTTCCTATCACGACCAACATATTTTAAATACTGGTACCATAAGCCGGTTAATGTAAGAAAATTCCTCCTTGGTTTATAAGTAGGCATAGCGGACATCCTCACTAATCCTGTCCGCAGTTTTCTTGTTCAGAATTGCTACATTGTTAAATGGATACCAATCTACTGGTTTCAACAATATTGTAGCCTTAGGTTGCTGTAACTTAACCTTTTTAACTGTCTAATTTGTTCAAGAAAATTTCTATTTTCTCATGAAGAATGTCTATTTGCAGACCAAGAGAAGACTATTTTTGAAAATTTACCACTGGAATGACTGGCTCAATAACCGAGCCACGGTTGTCAAGCCAGTCATTCCAGTGGTAAATTTTCAAAAATACTTTTCCCTTGGTCTGCAAATGGACATTTCCATCTGTAGGCGGCTGCTTGTATATAAATGTATGATTTATTTAATTACTGAACTTGTAGTTAATAACTAACAATACAGTTAGGAATTAGGATAAAATTTTAAAATTTATATGACTAATCTAATTTTAGATAACTATTTACAGACAACTAACCACTGCCTTGTATAAGTTTCATAGCAGAGATAATATCATGTTCAATCTTCAATGTTGTCCATTTCAAATCTGGTATCACCATATCTTCGTTTCAGGATATTGTTAACTGTTGAGTATGTTAAAATTAATGTGGCTGGAATGTTGCTGTCCTAGGCAGCGACATCTTCAAGGACAAATAATTTTTGTCTCAAAGTAGAATGTGAGACATGGCTTGCACGATTTTTCGATTTAATCGTGAAGTTTGATTTATTTTTTAAATCGCTATTTTTACGATGTAGACGAAGTGTGTACTTTTCTGTCGCAATTTATCAGTACATGAATACAATTATAATCGATTCACGCCTGTGTTCATTGTGTTTATATCCTCCCGTGCCATGCATGTGTCGAATAATTACTAATCATAACACAAACCGCTACGATAAACAAGCTAACAATAGCGAGGTAATACCTTTGTCATTGAGAAAACCAGCTAGTTACTCAGTCGAATCGCCTTATAATTTTCTTTCTTTCGCTGCAGGCCCTGAGGCTGTCGTGAAATACCAAGTATATACTTAGTTGCAGAGTGTTAAGCAATAATCAATGAACATAATTCTTTTTAATTCTAGAGTTAGCAATTTCAGGCAGTGTAATAATTTTTCCTTTTTGATTTGGTTGTCCTGTCTAATTAAAGAAGATAAAGCAACAGCATTCCAGATTGTTGTATTTTGAACTGTGCGTTCTATTGATTACTCTTAAATGTAAATCGTACATTCTGAAAGCAACTATAAACTGCACTATAGGACGAGTTTACAGCGTTACACTCATACCTACTCAAAGCTACCGTTCTCATTCGTATCACACGAGATCTCCTTCGATTCGAGATCGAGAAAATATCTTGTATGTATTGAGTAGCCATTGACTTAGTGATTTCCACCAGAATATGGTGGTAGAGAGAATAGAAACTTAAAAGGACATGAGGGCTACTCTCCTCATACTAGACAATATTAATTCACGTAAAACAAGATGATATAAAACCTATAGTAGTCTGTATGACAGGTAGTTAACAGAAAAATAGTCCCTCTGAATTAGACGTAAAATTCAAATCTGTCACACACAAAATGTGGTCAAGAATTTGCTGACATTGCATGGATGTTGACATCACACGAACCACTGGATGGACCGAGTCCATTTTAATGTCTGTGTTAAGCTAGTGATACAGAGGTGAAGATGATACCAAAATCAACACGATCCATAGTGTTCCTTTTACAGTCCGCTACGGAGATGGACTGGGTCCCGATATGTCTGGTTGCTGAAGTGGAGTCTGTGTAACAGTCTAGTCATTGTGAAGACGTATTAAGATGGCCGGTCAATACTTTAGAGGTGTATTCTCATAAAAGCCACGCCTATATTTTTGGATTGCTACCGTTCTATGTATGTGGATTGCGCAGTATCTCCCCGGGTACTAATATTAGTGTCTTTGCGTTACTCTGGTAATGACCTAAACTCGTCCTACAGAGGGAGGCTATAAGCAGAAGCTGATACACCACGTAATTTATATTTTTTCTCGACATTTTATGTCAAATTTTGATGAAATAAATGATGTTTATTAAACTATAGGCAATATGTAGGTCACAATTAATAATTTCACTCCCGCGATGATGGATATAAGGTATACATTAAGCATAGACGTAGGATGGTAAGAATTTGTCGTAGGAAATTGTGTTATAATTTTGTGCTATTTTTGTACCATTTATTTCAACTTTTTCTAGAAATTCCATGTCCCAGTTTTCGTGACTTGTCACATTACACCGTTTTACACTTTTGGGAATTTGGACCTACGATTTAATTGAAAATAGTGATTTTTTTTATAAAATCGATCGCGATGTTTCAAAGCAAAAATCGTGCACGCCTAGTGAGACGTGTATCACCTCGGCAACAAGGTTAAGTTTTCTGCTTGTTGCTCTATATTCCATGATTGCTTGATCCAATTTGAATCAAATCTAGATACATAATGGAGGAATCCAGTTTTACCCACCGTATATCCCACCCATCTCTAGCTAAACTCCACCTAGCCTTTGCCCGTGTTGGGATCAATTGATCCCTGAACTCACTGACTATCAATTTCCTGAAAACTGTACAGGTAAGCTGTTGAATATTTTGAAACTAATTTGACTGGGACCAGCAACAGCGCACAGTCAAATTAGTGTCAAAATATCGAATTGCATGTTTATTAAATAGTAAAGACATACAATTTGTACAGCAATGCTTAGTCCGTCATGAATCGTAATTGATTATGACATCATCCTACACATCACAAAGTTAATTATGACATCATATGATTGACTAAGAAACGTGGTTGAAATGTAAGAAACATTGCTTGCTCTATGTGGAAGCCGCATACTGTGCATAACTCTGCAATGATCGAGATTGTTCACTGGCTCGGTTATCAAGAGAATTTTGATCGGTCCAGTGGTTAGTTTTTCAAAAAAAGGTCCGTGCCTGAAAATGAACATTTCTCACGACCACAGAGGCCAGACTATTAAAAGGTTATTGGGCACCTTGATACATAATTATTTTTGAAAAACTCAGCTTGTGGTTCAGGATTGGTCTGCCATATCAGAACCAATCTTGGCTACATGGATACTTATACCATTATGAATGATAATGATGACATTGAAGCCATAGGTCACTGTGATTGATGTTGGATCACAATTCTGGATTTTCAATGTTAAGTTCTTAGCTCACCTGGCCCGAAGCGCCAAGTGCGCTTATGATAAGCGCCATATATGGCATCCGTCCGTCATCTGTCTGCTGTGTGTCTTGTGCCCATCTAATTCATTTCAAAGAAACTTGGGTGGAAAGATCCTATGGCAGTAAGCCTCAAGATATCAAACGAGAATTTTGATTGGTTAATCCTTTGGCAGCCATTTTGGATATTTAGAAAATTATCTTAGCATCCTTTGAAATGTATCTCCTAAACCAGTTTGCATATCTTAATGAAATATGGCTGAAATATGGTTGTAGGCTCCAGAAATTTTATTCAGAATTTTGATTGATTGACTTTTTTCTGAAGCCATTTTGGATTTTCCTACGCTTTTGCTGAAGGCGTTAAAACGCTACTACTACTTAGTCAATGACTCTATTTGCACTAAACTTGGATGGACCGATCCTATGACGGTAGACTTCAACATCTCAAATGAGAATTTTGATTAGTCAATGTTTTTGGCAGTCATCTTGGATTTTCTGAAAATTATCCAGAAATCCTTTAAAATGTATCCTCATAAATCGCTTTGGGGATTTTAATGAAATTTGGTAGGAACGCTCCTATCATGGTAAGCTCTAGAACGTCTATTCAGAATTTTGGTCTTTCGATGACCATCTTGGTTTTTCCAAATATTTTCTAGAGTCCCTCCGGGAAATCAAGCAAGAATTTTCATTGGTCAATTTGGGGTGTGGCCATCCTGGATTTTCAGAAAATTATCCATGTCTAGTTAAATGCAAATGCTAATGGTCCAGGTCAGCATCACAGGCCCTTGGACCTCTTATTTAATAAATTGATCTGTGCATTTCATCCCCATATTCAGAATTGATAAAGGGAACTAAACTTGGGACACATGTCTATCAGGGAGAGATGAAAATTTCATCCGTTGAAGTTGTGGCCAAGTCAAATGTCAAGATTATGCTGAATTTTGTACAAAGATAAACATTATCCTCTTGTTTTTTTATTAAACTATCACCATGCCATATTGCAACCAATCTAAACCTATTTCTTCTACCATTTATTAATAATGAGTAGGACAGGTGTGACATTTAATTCCACATAATTCTTGTTAAATATACTACAGAATGTTTCTGAAGGTGTACAGAATTTGGTATATTTAGGTTGAAAGGATTACATGTTTTTTAGTTATGATATGCTTACATTCTGCATTGCACCCACAAGGGGTCATCAGATTAAAAAAAAAACAAAAAAAAAAACCCACAGATGTGTTCTATACCATGCTTAGGACTTGTCCATATGAAAAAGAAATTATAATTCTTTTTATCTTTAAACTAATTATTTTAGGCCTGTTTTGTATCCAATTTATACTCATAATTTCTTGGTTAAGCTTTTTTAAAATGACATTTTCACTCACAAGGGGTCATCCAATTTGAATAAAACTTCACAGATGTGTTCTATGTGATGTTTAGGACTTGTCCAGATAAAAAATATATTGATTTTCAAAATCTTTACTTTGATAATTTTATGGCTGATTTGCATCCAGGTTATATATGTATTATGCTGTGGTTAAGGATTTTTCAAATGACAATTTAATTAGCAAAGACTTGGTTTTGAAACTTGAAACCTTGGGGATGATTATACATATGGACAAGCATGTGCATGACACTTTTGGAATTTTGTTCTGACTGCCCCGGGGCTGGGCCCAGGGTCAATAGATCACCTATGCCATCACCGGACAACATGGGCAGGATACATTGCTGACCACAAAGCCCCAATAGGCTTTAAGACTACAACAGCAATTTTCAACCAAATAGTCCTTATACTAGGCAAAATATAAGTAAGGCTTCTACTTCGGGATGCTCATTCCTATGGATGTCTAGACCTAAATTCTGGCCATAAGCCAGTCATTACACGTTTTCAGATGAACCATCTCTACCTAATGTACAAATGGCCTGCGAGGCAACAGGCTACACTCACCTAAGACTTATCCGAGCTTATCAATGACACTGACACTCAAATGTCATAAAAAGACTTATGGAGCAGATAGCTAACATCGATGTCAGCTCTGATCCCAGTGAAGCCTAAGCAAAACACTCAAATATATAGAAACGTCAGCTACTAGCACCATGGGAGTTGTTAAAGACAACAACCGAACTAGGTGGTGTCCAGCAGCATTATCAAGTTATAGAATCCAGCAGTCTATATCAAATGACCCACAGCATACAGTGTTAAATAACGTTCAGCAACCTATAGAAAAAAGCATTCCACAGCCTTCTGGATCAAATGATCAAAATCAAATGATATTCAACACCTTGTCTCAAGTAGCATCCAGCAGCCCCTCACAAATGGTGTTCAGCAGGCAAATCCACATAAGGTCAAGGAAATTGAAGCAAATGGTAATGTCTCAAATAGCACTAGCCATCGGCAGCCTGGGCATCATGCCCTGGGATAGTTCTACTAATAAAGCTTACCTGATAGTTGTAGAGCCAGCGCTCTTGCAAGCATAAGACGATGTGCTTGTCACTAAGTATATCCTGCGCATAGACGAAGTTACTGGTCAGGTTTTCAATGTTACATGAGGCAATCCCGAAATTTCCTTCACTAGAGGAAGTTGCTGTGATTTCTTGTTGGGAGGTGGGTCCTCGCCCCTCAAGGGAAGCGCTAAGAACACTCATCGGATTCAGATTCCTTGATATAGGTAGCTGTATCAGAGAGCATTCAGCTACCTATATCATGGATTTGTTCTGAGACTGCGAAGTCGAGAGAGAGAGAGAGAGGCATGCGTGCGTGCGTGCGTGCGTGCGTGCGTGCATTTGGGGAGGGGAGAGGAGGGAGAGAGAATTGATATCAAGTCAAAGGGTATCTGTCCGTTATTGGTGTTGTGTAAAGTCGCTTATTCAACACCCCGCCTGGCAGTAAATACAGAAGTATGTTGAAAGTCCCTAGAACAGTATTAAATGACTCCATGTTTTCTAACAGATTGTCCTCGGACAACAGAAGCAGCTGCATAGGTCCCACATATTTTGCGGGTACAATGCCTACATCATGACATCAATACACTCTATGCCTGTATCGTGCATTTTACAGTGTACTTGTCACTGAGATACCGTCCTTGCTAGACAGGCGACCATCGAGCCACTGACTTGGACTCAATAGTATTGTCATAGTTGTGTAATTTAATTGTTTGAGAAAATCACTTCATTTGTTAATATGGGCATGGCAAAGTAGCCATGGGTTAAAACCTGATTTTGATGTAATTGATGACACCCATATTAACAACAGTCTATATAGGACAAATTAAGCGCACGGCCCTATGAAATCACAAATCATATTATTGTCTTGACTAAGCAAATCATGTGTCTATGATGGTATTGGAGTTGGGTAAGAACTTAAAAACAGCCAAATAACATTGCTATTTTTTAAATAGAATGCTTAGCTGATATAACACACACGCCATCGGCCATTTTGCAGGGTGGCTAGATGTGCGGAGTGCACACGATTATGAGCATATGTGGATGAACTAAAATAACCGCCTTCCTCGTCAATCTCTATGGCATAGACCAAGAAGTTTCACCAATGTACTCGGTGTTAAAAATCAGTTACTGACCCAAAACATATTCTGCTTCTTCATAGGCCATAAGCAGCATACAGCATACCAATTATATGTCTTCACCTTACTCAAATAGGAACTAAGTTATCGAACAAAACAAACAAAATACACACACAGATACACACATGGACAGCAAGTCGGGTGCCAACCCGGAGAAGTGTTATAACAAAATCAGTGTTATTTTTTTAAATCGTCGTAGACCCTGCGGCTAGGATGAAGGGGTTCTCCTTTTGTGTGCTGCGGGCCAGTGGTGTGGTCCAGCCAAAATAGATACAGTGGTGTTTTTTCCCTTCACTTTTCATATCGCTGAAGATGTGTTGCTACAAACATCATTTCTATCCAACTGTCCAGACAAAACAGCAACTGTACGTTGTTATTTATCAGCTTTACTCATGCAATGTATGAGGCAATCAATGTTATTAGTCAGTGTGTAAAACATGTGTCCTCTTGAGAGCGCTTCAGGCGGTTTTTCACGCAATTTTGTGTGATCGAATATTTTGAGGTGGCCAAACGCTTTATGATCAGGATTATGAGATCCTATCTAGGTCAACATTCAATCAGTACATGTATAGGCGAACATAAATTATGTCAATCTCTCAATAAGTCTAATCTGGCAATGTTTTGTGACATCTATATATTGTCACGAAGTGGCGGGAAAGACGAGATAGCCGAAAGGTTTCACTCATTCTACTGATACATTCTCAGCTCTGAATATGTCTCATGCCTGGTCCTATTCCATACCTCACTCATCATCCATCGAGTAATTTTGCTGAATAACTGGTAACTTTTCTCATTTCAATGGCAAAACCTAAGGGCAAAAAAGCTCCATCTAAAGATGCATTTTCCAAGGGCCCGTGTGTCAGTAAACACTCTTTCAGACCTGTTCAGTCTATCTGTATTGCCATTGTTCATCATAGTGACTCAACTAGTCGGAATACACTTCTCCAACCTATACTCAATCTAATTCTCTATGAAAATTTATATCTAGCTAGACTAAATAATCTGATGATGCAGACCAGGAGTCTTGAATGTACTTGACGACCAGTATGTTCCGACAAGTTGTTTGTCCAGAGGCTTGCTATATGACAGTCTATTGTAGCTCCTCTCAATGGCCGAATCAAAACACTCTTCTCTGTTCTTAATTCACCACCACGCTGATCGTTCTTGTTTTATGATGATCTTTTATATGAGTTCAGACTTCTGATCTGGCTGATTCTTTAAACATACCAAGTTACTGTCTACTTTAATGCTATTAGTAGGGTTCACTATGTATTTTCGTTCAGAATTTTTGGGGATTTGTAACACTATATATTTTTGGAAAGCATTTTATATGCCAATTTCAAAATCCAATGTTTGCATTTGCATAAATGTCTTCATGGCGGCCATCTTGAATTTTCAAAATGGCCGCCATCTAAATCCTTCGAAATCCAATATATCTGCAACCATGTACCCTAAATTCACAATTTTGATTTCTATATCTAGGTTTTCTGGGTCAACGAATGCATTGGTAACATTTATAATAAACTTCAAGTGCCAGAAATAATGTTTTGGTTGATAAGTCCCAAAATAATAGGCAATTCTCACACAACATCTGCAAATGTCGCACCTTTTTTCTAAATCAATATTTGTTACAATATTTAACGGTAACAGTAGCCCATAGTAATCCTATAGAGGGGATAGAATGACGATATAGCCCAATGGCCTGTTATCTACGTAATCACATTGTCATCATGTTTATTAATAAACATATTATGACAGAGTATGTATATGGTGAGCGGCGTGTCACAATTTTACAATAATGGATGGCCCAGGGTAATTTTCAAATTCACCAGTAAAAGTAAACTGAAAGCAAATTTTTGCAGAAAAGTTGTTCAAATGATCGTCTGCTCATAGATTTGCAATAAGCATAATCAGACAGCAATAATCTTCAGGATTATCATTTGTAATCTTGCAATAAGGATTCATCAAATATATTTTGTCATCAAATTTGAGTAAATCATGAGCTTGATGCAACACAGGAGTTAACAAACTGGAAGCTATGCATTTTATGCCAGACAGATGCTACTGTTAAAGGACCAATGGTGCAGCATCCAAGAATAGACTCATTTACCAATTTGTTGCAAGCAGTCGAAGAGAGAGCAACATTGAAAGATGGTTCATACATTGAAATTCAGAAAAGACTTAGACTTTGCACATATGGTGACCTATCTTCACATAAAGCGGGTTGGCATCGCAGTTGTTACTCTACTGCCACTAACAAAGAAGAAATACGACGTGCACGAAATCGCATAGAGGATGCACTATCTAGTGGGTCTTACATTACTATGAAACGTGGGATAAAGAGGAAAAGTGCTATTGATGAGGCATCGACATCAACTTCAGTATTTACACGTTCCTCGACAATTCCACGGTGTAAGGAACTGTGTTTCTTCTGCCAGACAGACGATCATAATCAGCAGTCGTTCAAATTACGAGCTCATAATGCTGGTAAAGCCCTAAGAGATGCATTGGAAATAGCACAAGATACAGCATTACTTACTAGGTTAAATACCTCGCTTTCCCCGTGTGATGCACATGCAATTGATGTCCGGTATCACAAGCCATGCTGGAGGAAGCATGTTTTCCACATTTTACTAGATTCAGATACTACAAGAAATGCTGAGAATGATCTCTCCCGGCAAATGGCATGTCTGATTGAAATTATCCATATTGTTGATACACCCACCCGAAATGGGGCTTATCTGTCTATGGCTGACATAGAAATAACATATATAAACATGTTTGACCGTAAATCCTTGGACAATCATTCACCTACATTTAGTAGGCAGTGGCTGAAAGAGAAAATCCTTTCTGAGCTGAATCATGTAAGATCTGTCCTTCAAAAGGACAGGCGCAAGTGTGCCGTTCTGTACTCACTAGAAGCATGTGAGGAAGAAATGGTTCATTCTGCAATGTGTGAAGATGATGGTATGGAAGGCATGAAGGCGATCTATAGGGCAGCACAGATTGTTCAAAAAAGCATCACAACATTCACTAAGAATGATGGTCAACCTGGTTCAGTCCTTGTTTCCAGCAATATGGATGACATCCCATGTGAACTATACACACTGATACGATGGATAATGGTTGGACCTGTAGATAGTTTGGATAGCAAAACCAAATCTACAACATTATCTCACTTGCTTATGTACCACAAGAGTCGGTACCACAAATCCTGGATGTAGACGAAAGAGGACAGACATTATATGAAGAGTATGTGAAAGAGCGCATTAATGGAGAGGTAAGCCTTTGTGAACCAGTGAAGCGTGAGTAAAACAAGATGTATACATCTGGAAACAAAAAGACAACAGTACGTATTTGTGACAAAGCTGTTGATCTCAAGGAAACTAAAGATCTATATGCTAGGCTGATGATTCTCGCAAAGTCGAGTCGAGACATTGATTTGAAGTATTCGATCGGCAACTTTGAATTCACACTGACAGCAAGGGCGCTGTTTGCTCCGTGTGGCTCTGTCCTACAGTGCACCGACAAGTCGAAGTTAATCAAGCTCCTGACTGACCTACCACAAACCGAGAGCACAGATGATTCACTCTTATTAGGTGCAACAGAAGCAACTGCCGTCGCAACTAAGGAATCTAGTCGGAGAATCGCAGTTGTGGATGCAATGGTTCTTGTCCAGAAGCTGGCAAAGAAACCAGCAACTATTGTGACAGTCAACGACCTTAGTAAATGTTTTAATGACAGGTTAATGAGACTGACAGCAGGATATGATGAGATCATTCTTGTATTTGATGCATATCAAGCAGATTCCCTGAAAAACACGACCAGAGAGAAACGACGACATGGGAAGGATCCAATTAGATATCAAGTCAAAGATGATACCAGTATCAAGCATATCCCTATGACACGATTTTTGTCTCATGACCAAACAAAGAATGACCTTGCGCAGTATCTGGCAGAGAATACTATTGAGTACAATAAAGACTCATCTACCTTGGTCATAGCATCAGCATCAGGCCAGACGATAAGTAATAGAAGCCTAGATTTTGAGAACAACAATCATGAGGAAGCTGATACATTGATGATCTATCATGCCATATGTGCAACACAGCGAAATCTTGATACAGCAAAGTTGGTGATTTTCTCTCCAGACACTGATGTCTTAGTGCTGGCAATAGCATATTATGACAATCTACCTAAGAACACGTCTATCTCAATGGTTTCTGGTACCATTAAGCTACGGCCTATATGGAAAACTCTAGGCATGGAGAAAGTAAGAGCATTACCCGCATTCCATGCCTTTACTGGAGCAGACAATATTGGCAGGTTCTCTAGGATAGGGAAATCAACATGGTTAAAGCTTTTCCTAAAGGCAGACAGCGATGTAATCGACGCTCTGATAAATTTATCGAGAAGCACTGGGGTCACAGATGAGCTACTTTCAACTCTGGCAAAATGTGTGTGTGCTGCATACTGTCCAAAGTCTATTAGAATCGAGAACATCCCAGAGTTACGTTGGCATTTATTCTGTAAGCAGCTTGCTGATAGTGAAAGTCTACCGCCTACTATTGGTGCTTTGAAACAGCATGTCCTTAGAGTAGAAGTCCAGGCAAATGTGTGGGGGCAGGCAGACATTTCACATCATGTGTTTCTGGATCCACTACAGAATGGATACTACAAGGAGACAGGTGGCCAACTAAAGGCAAAAACAACAGATGTTTTACCAGCTCCCAAGTCTCTCATTGAGATGGTTAGGTGTCAATGCAAATCGAATTGTTCCTATGATCGATGCTCGTGCACATCCAAAGACTTACCATGCACTGAGCTTTGTCAATGCAGCGCAGAGTGTGAAAATGATGATGACTCAATCGTTGATGTCTCTATATCAGATGATGAAGATGACGCCAATGTTGCTAGGTAGACAGCAACTGATGCAGCACATTGATTGTTGCTTGAATACTTAGATTAAATTGGTGAGATAACTCTGTTATATGCCAAATAAAATTCATCATTGCAACATTATCACAAAAAGTTACAAATTTGCAGATGCTGTCTGTAAATTACATATTAAGTCAGGACTTATCTACCAAAACATGATTTCTGTTATTTGAAGTTTATTATAAATGTTACCAATGCATTCACTGACCCAGAAAACATAGATATAGATATCAAAATTATTAATCTAGGTCATATGGTTGCAGATATATTGGATTTCAAAGATTTTCGATGGCGGCCATATTGAAATTCAAGATGGCCGCCATGAAGACTTTTGTGCAAATGCAAACATTGGTTTTTGAAATTAACACATTAAAAGCTTTCCGAAAATATATAGTTTTACAAATCCCCAAAAATTCTGAACGAAAAAAATATTTTTTACACTGTGACCATGACTATATATGTAATTATGGAATACCTACTGCTGAGAAACAGTAATTGGAGAAGAATCGTAGTCTCTGACATAGGGGATTATCCACACGAACGTGAATCTCGCCAGATAGCCACACTGGAGGTAAGCTACAGAAAGCCTTTCACATTGTGTGTGAGGCATGCGAGCCTCTTCTCGCTCGCGCTTCACGCCAGAGGAGCTAAATATTACTGAATTATTCATGCTACAATGATCAAATTTGGACCAAAATGTAAAAATATTTTCAATTGGCCCCTCAAATTGCCCCGCACACCACACCACCCCGGCCCCGGCTTGCACCAAAGTATATCTAGATTTTCAGAACTGTCATTGGGTGGTACGCCTGGACCACCAGCATGACAGGGTTTGCAAAGTCTCGCCTTTAATGCAAGGCAGAACTTGGACACTCTGACGCTATTTATTTGAGTTTAGCCCACGAATATTCAACCAGATGTGTATTATTATCATGGTTCACTTTACCTCCAGTCTATTTTCACTAATTGTGCGTGCAACCTTCCTCTCCGCTACAATGACGTGTTCGTGCGCAATTCTCAAGAAAGTTATTATGTCCCACTGCGTTGCGTTATAACGGTGTAGAAAAGTTTAGGGATATGTGTGTGTGTTATGTCAACAGGTGAGCCCACGGAAAATTGTGAAAATCTAGATCTATGCTTTCAGATGGGACATGTATGTAATGGATGAATCCAGTGTATCGATCAATCATATGACGTCGTAATCGGCTACGTCACATACAGGCTGACGTCATAATTATTACGTCATGAATAACGAGATAAGTCCGTCTCTTGTTCTTGTGACTAGCCTTTCTATCTCGACTTAATCATTAACCAACTTATACAATAAAGTATCTTTGGTGTCTGGACGCGAGATTCTTTAATTACCTTAGTCTTACTGCTTAAATATAGAGTCGCCTTATATGATTATTTTCTTGTAGATCAACAAACTGAATCTTCTAGTAGTGATCTATACTAGTGAAGCATAGCAACATGCTTGGATCTTTGGTGGCATCCTTTGATCACACTGTGTAGGAAAGCTTCTGTATTGATGACGATTTGATATGTTTCTGATGAGTTTACATATTTGTCTTCTGCGTGTTGGTTGTCTCGAGTTACTCAGGTGATTGTGGATCTTATTATCGCAATGAATCAACGTTTGCTTTCTGATAATGGTGTACACACAGCATTTTAGTACATAAGACTGCATTTGAACCATGCCGTCTATATAACATAGTTCGTCCACCTGTTTTTGGAAGCTAACAAGGCCTTTTTCGTTGTATTTGAGTATTGACAGACGATCCAACATGTACGATCATACATGTATGATTCAACAAAGTCGGACGATGTTTGATCGTGTGTCAGCTTTCGACAAGTCGAATCATACGCGCAAAAAAGTCGGCCGATGTTCAACTTTCGTCCGACAGCGTCTAACATGTTGGATGAAACAGAATTACCGGAATGTAAATCACGTGATTTTGTTGGCATCACCGGTTGCTAAATTCATCCAATAATGTCCGATGCTGTATGATCGTGTATGATGAACATGCATACCATACAAATGTATTATTATAATGTATGATCATACATGTTGGATCGTCTGTCACTAGCTTTGTTGGATGAGTCACTGTGACCTTGGTAAAAACGTTTTTTCAACTTTAACATTTTCCGTTTAGCTCAACCTTTGTCTTTATATCTCATATTTGGTTAATCATACTGGACATACGCCTCCTTATAATGACACGGCATGCCAATGATGTCGGGGTCAAAAGGTCAAAGGTCATTCAAGGTCACTGATACACATGTCGATCGTCTGTCATTAGTCATCCCTCCGTCAACTCTTGTTTTAAAACGCTACTCCTCATTAACTGATTTGTCTTGGTCAAGAATTTTCCTTGGTCAAGTTTTTTGGTGAAAACCTTAGATTTTATGAAAAATTTACCAGAAATTGTCAAAACGCTATCCTCATTAACCGCTGAGGGGATTTCAACTTACTTTGGTAGGAAGGACCCTATGGCGCTAGGCCTCAGAACTTGTTTACACAATTTCGATTGGTCAATTTTGGTGTGTGTGTGTGTGTGTGTGCGTGAAATTGTCAAAACGCATCTCTCATCATTAACCGCTTGACAGATTTCAACCTCAGTTGGTTGGACAGACTCTATCGCGGTAGGGTCTAGAACATATGTGCCGAACTTGAATGGGTCGATTTTTTGTAAATATCAAATTTTATAATTAAAAAAATGTACCGGAAATTGTTTAAATGCATCTCCTCCACAACCGCTTGGTGGATTTTATCAAAATTGGACTGGAAGGAGTCTATAGTGGTAGGCTCTACTACTATTCAAAATTTTGGTTCGGCGATTTTTTTTTGGGTGCCCATTTGGATATTTTTAATCTTCAAAAACTATTGAAAACGTTACTCCTTAACTAGTGGTCCGATTTCAACGAAACTGTTGGAATGATCCTATCAATCAAGAATTTTGATTGGTCAATTTCTTTGATGGCCATCTTTGAATTTTTTTTAAATTATCCATCATGTCTACCGGTATTTAAATGCAAAAGGTTCAACTGCTAATGGTCCAGTTGAGCATCACAGGTTCTTGGGCCTCTTGTTAATATGGGTATTGATAAGCCGTCTATATTTATTTTATATTTAAAGTCAAGCTTCGTAGTTCATTGCAGAATCGTAAAGTTCAGCTTCTTGTTTGAATTGCACCCACATTTCTGGTTCCATATCCTCCTCCCCCCCCCCCTCCCCATCCCCCTCTCCCTCTCTCTCTCTCTCTCTCTCTCTCTCTCTCTCTCTCTCTCTCTCTCTCAGTTCACATGTAATCTGGCTTCAAAGATCAAATTAAATCTGTGATTGGATTAGTCTCCGGAAGGTGACATTATATGTGGGGTGGGTTGAGTGGACCCCAACATGTAGAGCTTATGAAGATTATAAATGTTAATAATTCGTTATTTATTATACATAAGCAAATATAGGTGTGTGTGTGAGAATATCATAGCCGTATTCAATAAATCCTATACCTATTTACCTAAGTTAACAATATTGGCTCTACCGAATGAAATATTGCTGTCGATTTCACCTTCATGACCACTACACTGCTGACCTATCTATTTCCTACTCTATATTTTCACTTCTCCTTTGCGTGTGCCTACTGATGTTCATTTAAAAAATTGTGTTGCTAAAACGTGTTGCTATTGTAGACAAAACTTTGTATAAGTCTTTCTCTTATCGGCTCCTACAAACTCCTAACATCTGAGCGAACATGGTAGTGGTTGAAATTGCAGGCGTTAATGGATACCAGATCGACCTACGTTGAGCTGTTTATTGTTAACTTAGTTCATTCTCGGCATTGTTTACGATTTTTATATTCAGCGATAATAGCCATGTTAAATATATTTAGAACTATTTGCTTGAACGTTGTGGCAACAACTTGTTGTCAAATTGTTCCAAAATATTCAGCCGGTTTTTTTATTGAGCTCTTAATAATCAGTATTTAAAACTAATTTAGAATAAAATGTTTTTCTTATAACCATTGTTTGGTGGGTATGTGGTATGAGGTTTAATCCCGCCTCCTGGACATGTGTCAACGTTGGGGTCATAACTTCTATATCTTACTCCGGGTTTGATTCTTGATTGTGCAGATTTTCCTACGTTTTGAGCCATTAATTGTCGTGAACGGAGTTTCCTCTATTCGTATCTCCGATATTGACTAGTATAATCTTAGACTACGCATTGTCTTTGTAGCCTCCGACTTCTTGTGATTTGTGACTATGTTATTATTTTTCGGGTATGTTGAAATCGGTACAGTTAGTGTTGTACGTGTAAAACTTAAGCAATGTGAACTTTGACTTCGGATTTATCTCAAGGCTTAGGATTTATCTGATATCTGAAAGGCCTTTACCCTCATCCCCTAAGGACAAGTGGGTATTACGTTCGGGTATGTCTGCTTTTTTGGATAAATCCTGTATTTATAGATATGTCGGAAACATCTAGTCCCATTTGGCTCAAATTTGAAGATAAGAACGGACGTGAAAGTAAACTATGATTACACCAGTTTGCTGACGATCCGGGGAAAATTATTTTGTAATTAAACCGGGTGCTATGCGCTATATTTGCTATAAAAGCGGCTTTGTCAGAAAGTTTACACTAGACCAACATATGTGCCTACAGGCCGATTGCTCGACAGACCGACCAACAGACCAATTTCTAATTGTATATTTTCCGGATTGCATGTATCGTATGCGCAGCCAACTGTTTTGCGGACTTGGAATGGAATAGTCTACGGCGATTTCCGCAATCGACGAGTTAATCCAGAGCTCATCAATACAAACATTCTACCAATATTTAGCGTGTTTCCATCGTGAGACTGGTCTGCTACAAGAATGGCTAAGCCCTCGGTTATTCTCTTGTTCAGGAATCGCCATTAACACATAGGCCATATTTTCGTATTTTTGTTATGTTTACATTATACCGCAAGGTACTAAATAACAATACATAAACAGCGATTTACACCTAATATTTGCTTAGCTAAAGTAATTTTCGCGCGCAAAAGTTCTTTGGCGACTTTGTAAACATAGCATAAGTATGCGAGTTGCTAATGATGAACTGTGCGCAATTGATCATTCTGTATTTCAACGAAGTTAGACATGAACTTGACTATGCTGAATATTCTGAAATCTATTTGACTGAACATCGTTGATGTTTGGATCAGTTAGTAATGTGTTGGCTTCAGAGTTCAGAAAGACTTGTTCTTCTCGCAGCGAATTAACTAAGTACATATAATAGAATAACGCCCAATCCAAAGTTGTCATAGGCTTAGTTTGTAGACCTACTTAAAACATGATATATGGTACCTAAACCTGTGCTTATTACTAGGGAAAATAAAAGTAACTGAAACTTGTTGCTTCCTAAAAACAAATTGTTTTCTCTATATTGAGTAAGTAGCATGCTTACGTCGCTAAGTCTGGCTTAAGTGGTTTCAAGTAATTCAGCCTTACACGCGTTAATAGCATAGAGTCAAACCTATCTATAGGGAACACCTGCTTTTGGTGGACAAATGAAACTAGTTCTTTAGAAGGAGTTGTTTTTAGACCACTTCTTAATGACCCGCTATTATATGCTCCCATACAATAACAAGTGTGTTACATTAAGCGCATGTCTCTACAATAAGCGCATGTCTTTAGCGACCACGTGTAAGTGGCCCATACAGTGACCCTTATCGACAGGTTTGATTGGCATGCGAATGTCGACACATCGATCACGGATCTGTTCAGGAAAAACATATGAGATTTTTATCCGTGTTCTCGCATTAGGACTACCATCTGCCAGATGCTAACAGTTAACAGACGGCTCAGTAATCGTTATATAGTAGGCCTATTGTCATGGCATGTGAAGTCACGTCTTATATATTACAGAAATAGCAATATCTGTATATTCGGCCAACTTATTTTAATGAAACTATATATAAGATACATATTTTAATGGTTAATAAGACTTTAATTTAGATATGCATTGTATGCACTTCTTTCAGTCATACCATGTAGGTGGACCATATAGCTAGGAATTTTGGATTCTATCGTCAAATTGTTGTTTTATTATACAAACAAAACACCATGGCACATATGTATAAAAGCGTGGTTTCTGTTATTTCCAAATCTCCCATCGAGAGAACGAATGCGGAGATAGAGAGGATTATACCGTGGTTCAAGAAAAAGTCTGATCTCTTCCAATCTCTACAACCAGGTAAGGACGCAGGCACGCACACACTCCCCAACAACATCTCCCCCACCCCACACCCTCTCTCCCCTCTCTCTCTCTCTCCCCCTCCCTCCCTCCCTCTCTCTCTCTCTCTCTCCCTCTCCCTCTCTCTCTCTCTCTCTCTCTCTCTCTCTCTCTCTCTCTCTCTCTCTCTCTACAACAACATATCTCCCCACCCCTCTCTCCCTTTCAATTTCTCTCTAATACAATGTCCATTATTATTCGCACCGCTTTCAATTTCTCTCTAATACAATGTCCATTATTATTCGCACCGCTTTCAAGCGCGAAAGCGATAACTTTACGTTTGCGTGTATTATCTTGACGAAACTTCATGGGAATGTTGGCTATGGGCTATTCTTGGAGTCATTCCGTCCATCCATCCATCTATCCATTCTGACTGAGCGCGTCCGTCCGTACATGCACATTTTGGTTTTCGTTTGATAACTATTTTGCTTGGAGTAGGAGTAGATTGGCGAAACATCATGGGAATGTTGGCCATGGCGCTAAGGAAATGTAGGTTATTTTGGAAGCCCATGGAGTTCTTTGACACATTATACCCATCCATCCATCTCTCTTTCTGATGGTGTGTCCGTCTGTGCGTGCCTGAAAATTTTGGATTTCGTTCGATAACTACTTTTGCTAGGAGTACATTGACGAAACTTCACTGGAAGGTTGGTTCTTTATGAGTTATAGTTCATTATCTTTCTATCCAAAGCAGAGTGATTATGTCATCCTACTAGTATGGCTGCCATTGCATGACGGATCCAGAGATTTTTTTAGGGCAGGGGTCATGACGGTACTAAAAATGGACCTAATTACTCATAGCATTCAAAATCTGAAAAGAATACAATGTTCGAGCACATTTCCGAATGCGCCCATTACATCATTCATGATAAATTAAATTAAAGCAATACGCTCGTTAAACTAGCGTCAATAGACATTGAGGTTTAAGATTAAAATTAATCTCTAAACTAGTATAGTAGTTACCTATAGACTAACTAGAGACTACCGTAACTCTGGACGTACAGATGCATTTGCACGCGTAGTGACTGGTGCAACAATTGAAATGTGTTGGGAGGAGAAATGGTACGCAAGGAGGGGGCAGGGCACCCTCCCACCGCGTGTGTGCGTGCATGTATGTGTGTGGGAGTGGGTCGGGGTGTGCACCCCCCCCCCACATCTGCATTCTCACCTGCTTGCTTGGTGGGTGCGCATTTGATTTTTATCATCTATTTTTCGACATGTAACCACTTATCACAGCTAAACGTTTGACCAGGGGCGCCGGAAGCAAATTTGAGGGGCTGGGGAAGGTTCCACAAAAATGGCACGCTGGATGGCATTGTCTGGAGAAAGATATGAAATGGTGTCCACCCTCACCCCTCCCCCACCCCTCCCTGCCTCTCATAGAAGGCTGTTCGGGGATACACACCTACCTAGCAACCACAAGAAAAAACATTTAAAGGTACGAGCTCATGACTTGATTTCCTGTATTCTGAGATTCTTATGATACGTATAAATGTTAGAGAAATGTTAAGCGAAGAACTTATGTATTATTTGGACAATTGAACCTGTTCCCAATTCACGATGATGTGAGCGAGCGGTAAAGAATGCAATGGATATATGCTGGATGAATAGACAGATGAGGTAGTAACGCAATTACGTCAAATTAGTAACAAACTATTCAACAGCCGGTGTGTATGGAATAAGTAATTTAAATTATGATTTCGCAGCCTCTTACTTAAGTCATATTGGCGTGTGGGTATCCGAATTACATTTTGCTCGGACTATTCAAAGGCCTTCAAATGTCTGATTTTGTCTTCGTGTGGATGGTGGGATCATCTTTTATGGTTAGAACTCAAAGGGCTTGACATGGCTAAACATGTGTATCACAGCCGTACGAGTTGGTAGGGTTTGGGTGGAGGGCGTGTGTGAGGGGTGTGGGGTGTGGGGAGCTCATACGCATATAAATAGCACGCTATTAAAAAATCCAAGAGGATGATATGTATTCCTTAGAGATGTAGTAGATATAGGAGATGAATTCTAAGCGCATATAATTTTAACATTCCTCCGGTGAAGGCTCCAGCCACACCCTCCTCCCATTCTATG
This sequence comes from Chaetoderma sp. LZ-2023a, assembly GCA_034401795.1. Lineage (NCBI taxonomy): Eukaryota > Metazoa > Mollusca > Caudofoveata > Chaetodermatida > Chaetodermatidae > Chaetoderma > Chaetoderma sp. LZ-2023a. Next base: position 141,433,577 of record CM067370.1, read on the forward strand.
TGTTTGGGGTGAGGGTGGGGAGGAGGGGAATCAACAAATCTTAGACACATTCCTCAAATACACCCACCGACATCGCACTTCGGTCGTGTGTATACACATTATTTCTACCTTTGCATCTGCTTCACACGTCAATTAAAAATTAGAGTTTGAGAGTTGCTGTTAATTCTAATATCCATTGCTGTTTCCGCATTGCTGCACCCAGCCGTCCATCATTGCGCATATATTCTTTTCTACCCACTAAGTAAGGCATTAACGGAGCGTGGACCAGTATCACTTCAAAAATTCAAATAGCCTATGACTATGTATCTTAACTTTACTCACAAAGATACATGCAACGTTTACGGATAAAAAAAAAGTCACATGTAACTGCCACTATAAATAGCGTTTTCATTGATGATTTGATTCGGCCTAGAAGCACTCCCATATTACTTTATGTGCTTGTGTTAATGTCAAAACAACCGAACTTTAATACAACTGTTCAGTCTGCTCTGAATATTCTAAAAATCGTGTTTAAAGTTCTAAAGTAAAGTTTATTCATTTTTCGCATAGAAACGGGTAAAGGGCACCGCTGCCCCCGCTTTGTGAACCCAAAGGGCAACGGGGGGGGGGGGGGGGGGGGCAGCTGCCCCGGTGCTTCCGGCGCCCCTGCACTTGACCATCAGATATAAAGTCAAAACGTCTTCAACAACAACCTATCATCTGCTTATTTTTGAGAACATATACGTCTGTGAGAACATATACATATGCCTAGTTCTGACCCTCGACGGGCGCATGCTCTGATTGGAGGAAATGATTCAGACATCATCTCATTTGCACATTAGTCTGTTCACCTATACCTCCACTCCAATTCTCAAATTTGAGGGGTGAGCCTAATATGCAAATGAGATGACGGAACAATTATCATCTTAAGTTTAAAGCACGAATCCACAAACGGGCCGGTAACACTCATGGTGTAAGTTCAAATTTCAACATGTAACTTGGAAACGTGGGCAATATCCTTCCTGCTCACGGCATTTCGCTACACAGGAGTACAAATCGGTGCCAGTACAAAAAACTAGGGTAGTTGCCTGCGATAGACTGACAATATATTCAAATAGCAGAAATTCTCAAGGCCGCTTAGTGTTGCCGGAAAGCGGGTATAAGATCCCGCCTATATGTACCCTCGAGAACCATGTATAATGTGTGCACGCATGGCGATACTACTAAAGAACCGAACTAGAAGTAAGCTAGGTTAAAAAGGTTAATTTACAGACTAAAGATCTAGAGTGTGTCTTAATGGGAAGACAGCATCTATAATCTGGAGATAATGGCCGGAACACAGTGATGTTTAGTTGAAGGTAGGGAGGGGTGAACAAGGACCAGAAGGTAGTCGGTCAAGGTGAAAGAGGATCCTTGTGATGTGAACAAAGAATCGGAACTGATGAAGTCTAGCATAGAGGCATGGGAGTATGCTGGTCCTATGTATATGCAATCTTTGATACAGCTGTTGCAGCTGTCAGTTCCTCTTCTGTTTCTGAACCATTTTAAGTCATTCCAGCTCAAGGGCTTGGAGAGGTATAGTGAACCCTGCTCTCATCAACGAAAACACCGCTGTACGAGGATGAGGTAATGTGCTGATGATCAGAACACTGTGGACTGGAAAACCAAAGGTTGCTTCAGACTAATCTACCTCTACTCGAAAACGTGTCGCATCTCTAGCAAGCGAACTATCACATGTGACAACATCTACTGTTTTAGTAGTAAACAAAACCCTTTCAATACCACACCAAAAATCAGTGGGGTATTATAATGATGATTGATCGTCTGGTTGATCGGGTGGGCGGCAAAGTGGTTTCCAGAGGGTCGTTTCACTACCGTTTATCAGATTGCTTTGGAACTCCATAGATTGATTCGACTACGGCTGGGGAAAAAACCTATCGAAGTCAACGATGATCCGCAATCCGAGATGGGCGCCAGCCACCAGTGACAATCTTTGATAAGAGGATATCTGTGCCATCATTTATCGGATCACTTTGAATCTTCACAGGTTGATTGGACTAAGTCTGGAGAACAAAACCTATCGAAATCGATGATGAGCCAGAATCTAAGATGCTCGCCAGCCACCAGCGGGCATCTTCAAAATTGGTTTCTGGATGTATAGGTCCGCTACCGTTTATCGGATTGCTTTGAAACTTCATAGGTTGATTGAACTAGGTCTGGGAAGAAAGCTTCTCTAAATCGACAATGGTTAGAAATCAGTGATGGCCGACAGCCAACAGTGGCCATCTTAAAAACCAGTTTCGAGATGATAAATCTGCTACAATTTCTCGGATCAACGACCATCTTGAAATTCAGTTTCCGGATGATAACTACGGTATGATAAGGTTTGACACATTTGTTTGAAACTTTATAGTTCCACTGACCTCCGTCTGCGAAAAGAGTATCAAACTTTACTATGAACTGTAATGAAATATTGCCATAAACACTGTGGACCATCTGGAAAATAGAGAAATCCAGTTTCAGTCAATCACTAGACGTCATAATCGACTACGTCACGTGTAGGCTGACGTCTTAATCAATTAGCTCCAGATAAGCAGCGTGTTTGCGCAAACACGCAGAAATATATTTAAAAACCCCAATTTAAATCACAGTCCAGAGTATCAAAAACGCAATCCTATTACCAAATACGCAAAATATTGAATAAGTCAAGCGTATACATGATTCCTATCAATGCTCAAACGGCACCCATTATGTGGATCGGATCAACCCTGCAGTACTCCGTTACCATTACGCAATGATAATATTACGCATTCGTATTTCGCGCGATCTTGTATCTCGTATGTATTGAGTAGCCATTGGCGTAGTGATTTCCACCAGAATGTGGTGGTAGAGAGAATTTAAAGGACACGAGCGCAAGTCTCCTCATAGCAGGCAATATTAATTAACGTAAAACGAGATGATACAAGTACACATATTGATGCAATACATCAATGGTAAATAGCGTGCCCGGAGGTTATTATAATTCTGTGAATAAACTCAACTGTTCCATGAAAAAATGAAGTTATATAAAGGCATACAAGCCACTCATGACAAAAATATAGGCGGACAATACCACAAAAGAAGGTATATTGCTTGCAAAAAGATATGGGCAGTATTAGCTATAGGCTAGGAAAAGCAGCTTATATTTTTGGTCAGTCCAACAATTTTTCCATCCATCCTTTTTCTCCAGGCCAAACTCCTTAACAGAGAGAGGAACAGACAAAATTAAGAGCAGCCAGTGATGACAAAATTGCACTACTGCATCAACAGAGCGTAACAGACCAAATTTGGGTCATTAGGTATCAACAACTTGTAAAGACAAAGAAATCAACAGAACTGACAACCCAGTCAGTAGAAAATCCGCGCAAGAAGCAGTACAGACCCTGATACCCATTCAAACATATTAAAGAAGACTGTAAAGAATATTTTAAACCTAAATCTTGATACCTTCTTAAACAGACGTGAAGAGGTTATTACCCGGAAATGTATTGGTGAAAAATACACTGCAATGCTAGTGAAATGCGCAAAGCAAGTATATTTTTTATGCAATACAGGACCCCGATCTGTACCGACAGATAACCCTTCCAAAATGTTAAGTGGCCAGGATAGAACCAATACCGTGAACCTAGTTTTCTCCAACGAAAATGATATAGTAGAAAACATTCTGACTGAAGACCCAGTGGGAGACAGCCACGACATCGTAATCTGTTTCATTTAGCTATCGTATCTATGTCACCTAATAAACGATATCTTTGGTCAAGTCAGATTTTATGAATATATTTTTCAAATATTGCTCAAACATTATGGACGGTATTCACGGTATTTGGAAATGTCAACGGTCACGGTATCGGTTCACGGTATACCGCGGTCCTTATGGTACTACCGTCAGACCGCCCAGCTCTACTGGAAACAGTGACAAACTATTAAATCAAATATTTTTGCTTGAGAAAAAAGGTCAAAATCGGACTCAACCGTTGTAATGATGACGATCTTGTTGACCATATGTACAAGTGTTAGGGTAGTAGCCGTATAAGTCAGGTTCTACAAGTACACGCGACTAATAATATGGGATATATAGAAATATTTTCACATTACTATAATAAATATTTGGTGGTAGAATTATTACAATATTTCGCACAGCACGAGAACATAGTGAGTTCTACACGGCCTTATGTTCGAAAACTGGCTACAAGGCATGTAGAGATTTTCTGGTACCGAATATAGTACATTATTGGAATTTGACAATGGTGTGCCACTACTAAATTGCATATGACGAGATTACTGTATAGTAAACATCTTTTAAACCTTTGATACTTTATTAGCGTATTCATATACGTATCAAACCACATGGGTAAACTTCTGCGGTCGAACCTATTGCAAACAGTGTGGTACAGAAAATCGTTGATCTGACAGAATGTGCGCCAATTTTCGGTATAGAATTGTGTACTATGAAATTACGTTCTTGTAGAATTTTTTTAAATTCGGAATACAATTAGCATATTTCTTATAAATATTTGAGGTGAAATTCTGGGGTGAACATATTGCAATGAAAACCATGAATTAGCCTAAGTTTTAGCTTATTTAGGTTACGAAATTTTTTAATCTCATTACGTCGTAAGCTTATGCCTATACCTATCTAATCATATGGGTGATATTCTGGGCCAAACCCATTATGAGCGATATGTCAGGACATATCGACATCTATCTGAATGTGGTGAATGTGAACCAACCATGTAACTACATATTACCAAATTACTTGATGGTAGAATCGTGCAAAAGCAGTAGTACATATTCAGTTATATACAGCTATATGTAAAACAAAATGATTACAAACCGAGAACTGAGATTCTAATACTGAATATAGTAAATTGTTGGCATTTGACAACTGTCCGTGGCTACTAAATTGAATATTACGAAATTACTACATGGTAGAAATCCCAAGATTCATTAGCGTATTCATATCTAACCATATGGGTGAAATTATGTAGCCACACATATTGCAGACGGTAGGGTATTGAAAACCGCAGATCTGCCAACATTGGAACAAATTTCTACGATGAAATCGCATACTACGAAAGTACTTCACGTTCGAATTCTTTTAAATTCCCAAGGTAACTAGCATATTCAAACTCCTATACGTGAGCTACGTTCTGGAACCGACCATATTACGGAAAGTAGGGCACCGAAAACCACGAATACACCATCATTTAAGCTAAATTTTGCGTATTAAAATTACTTCATCTAGAATAGGTTAGATTCGGAATATAACTAGCATATTAAAGCTCAAGTTTATGTGGGTTAAATTATGGGGCTGAACATACTACAGACAATAGGGCACCGAAAACTGGGGTGGTTTATTAATACAATGAACCTTTCCAGTTTAGCTATGCCCCGCCCATCTCTAGCTAAACTCCACCCATACCACTCTCGAGTTGGGATCGATGGATTTCTGAACTTCTAGACGATAAATTTCAAGAAAACTATACAGGTAAGCCGTGGAATATTTTGATACTAAATTGACTGGGTCATGTTGCTGTCTATGGCAGCAACAGCGCCCAGTCAAATTACTTTCAAAATATTCAACAGCATTTTTATTAAATAGAAAAACATACAATTCGTACAACGTGTCAGATTATTAAGCATTTAAGATGGACTAAATCGAGTCAGTCATGACGTCATTATTATGACGTTATCCTACGCGTCACTTAATTAATTACGACGTCATATGACGTAATATGATGGACAGACAACCTGAAAAGGCCCATTAGCAAGTGGTATTAATTACCCTCGCTCCGTCAGAGGATGAGTGTATTGTATTCGGGTCTACGTGCGTTCGGGATGCCAAGGGTCTACAATCTATGATTGGCCTAGTTAAAATATGTGACCTATAAATACGGGTGCTCTCTTAATACAAGTGGTCCATATTGTATGGACCACGCATTTACAAGTGGTATTATCCCTGTAATGCTCAATTTGCTCATGCCAATTTCAATAGAGGCATCCATTTCTAGGTAAGCCACGCCGATTTCTAGCTAAGCTCCACCCCTTTTTTGCGTGTTAGAATCGATGTATATATATATGCTGAATAATGAATTCCCAGACTTCCAATTTCAAGGTAACTATACAGGTAAGCTGATGACTATTTTGAAACTAATTTGACTGGGTGCAACGAAAACCGTGAATCGGCCTAAGTTTGAGCTTTCATGGTAGATAGTTTTAAATCTCACTGCTCTGTAAGCTTATGCCTATACCTATCTAAACATATGGGTGACATTCTGGGGCTGAACCCATTATGAGCGATATGCCAGGACATACCGACACCTATCTGAATGTGGTGAATGTGAACCAACCATATTATAATGGGGCCATACGGCGAATATGTAACTACCTACGATGAGATTACTTGATGGTAGAATTGTGCAAAAGCACTAGCTTATATTGAGTTATATACATCCATATATAAAAATAATTATTACAAATCGAGAACAGAATGATACCGAATATAGTAAATTGTTGGCATTTGGCAACTGTCCATGGCTACTAAATTGAATATTACGAAATTACTACATGGTAGAAATCCCAAGATTCATTAGCGTATTCATATCTAACCATATGGGTGAAATTATGTAGCCACACATATTGCAGACGGGAGGGTAGTGAAAACCGCAGATCTGCCAACATTGGAACAAATTTCTACGATGAAATCGCATACTACGAAAGTACTTCACGTTCGAATTCTTTTAAATTCCCAATGTAACTAGCATATTCAAACTCCTATACGTGAGCTAAGTTCTGGAACCGACCATATTACGGAAAGTAGGGCACCGAAAACCACGAATACACCATCATTTAAGCTAAATTTTGCGTATTAAAATTACTTCATCTAGAATAGGTTAGATTCGGAATATAACTAGCATATTAAAGCTCAAGTTTATGTGGGTTAAATTATGGGGCTGCACATACTACAGACAATAGGGCACCGAAAACTGGGGTGGTTTATTAATACAACGAACCTTTCCAGTTTAGCTATGCCCTGCCCATCTCTAGCTAAACTCCACCCATACCACTCTCGAGTTGGGATCGATGGATTTCTGAACTTCTAGACGATAAATTTCAAGAAAACTATACAGTTAAGGCGTGGAATATTTTGATACTAAATTGACTGGGTCATGTTGCTGTCTATGGCAGCAACAGCGCCCAGTCAAATTACTTTCAAAATATTCAACAGCATTTTTATTAAATAGAAAAACATACAATTCGTACAACGTGTCAGATTATTAAGCATTTAAGATGGACTAAATCGAGTCAGTCATGACGTCATTATTATGACGTTATCCTACGCGTCACTTAATTAATTACGACGTCATATGACGTAATATGATGGACAGACAACCTGAAAAGGCCCATTAGCAAGTGGTATTAATTACCCTCGCTCCGTCAGAGGATGAGTGTATTGTATTCGGGTCTACGTGCGTTCGGGGTGCCAAGGGTCTACAATCTATGATTGGCCTAGTTAAAATATGTGACCTATAAATACGGGTGCTCTCTTAATACAAGTGGTCCATATTGTATGGACCACGCATTTACAAGTGGTATTATCCCTGTAATGCTCAATTTGTTCATGCCAATTTCAATAGAGGCATCCATTTCTAGGTATGCCACGCCGATTTCTAGCTAAGCTCCACCCCTTTTTTGCGTGTTAGAATCGATGTATATATATATATATATATGCTGAATAATGAATTCCCAGACTTCCAATTTCAAGGTAACTATATAGGTAAGCTGATGACTATTTTGAAACTAATTTGACTGGGTGCAACGAAAACCGTGAATCGGCCTAAGTTTGAGCTTTCATGGTAGATAGTTTTAAATCTCACTGCTCTGTAAGCTTATGCCTATACCTATCTAAACATATGTGTGACATTCTGGGGCTGAACCCATTATGAGCGATATGCCAGGACATACCGACACCTATCTGAATGTGGTGAATGTGAACCAACCATATTATAATGGGGCCATACGGCGAATATGTAACTACCTACGATGAGATTACTTGATGGTAGAATTGTGCAAAAGCACTAGCTTATATTGAGTTATATACATCCATATAAAAAAATAATTATTACAAATCGAGAACAGAATGATACCGAATATAGTAAATTGTTGGCATTTGGCAACTGTCCATGGCTACTAAATTGAATATTACGAAATTACTACGTGGTAGAAAACTCAAGATTCATTAGCGTGTTCATATTGCTATCTAACCATATCGGTGAAATTATGTGGCCAAACCTATTGCAGACAGGTAATAGTAGGGCATTGAAAACCTGCAGATCTGCCAAAATTGGAACGAATTTACGCGATGAAATCGTATACTACGAAATTACTTCACGGTCGAATTTTTTTAAATTCCCAATATAACTATCGTATTCAAATCCCTCTACGTCTATGTGAGCGAGGTTCTGGAGCCGACCATATTACATACAGACAGTAGGGAACCCAAAAGCATGAAAAACCCAACATTTAAGCCAATTTTTGCCTAATAAAATTATTTCATCTAGAATTTGTTAGATTCGGAATATACCTAGCATATTAAGGCTCGAGTCTATGTAGGTGAAATTATGGGGCTATACATACTACAGACAATAGGGTACTGAAAACTGTGAATCACCGGAGAATTAGCAAATTTTCGGTATGAAATTGTGCACTACGAAATTACTTCATGGTAAAAAAATGTTTAACCTCAATCCATTGCTTCACTAGCGTATTGATATACCTATCTAACTATATGGTTGAAATTCTGTGGCCGAATTTCCTGTAGACGTTCTTAACTTGGCACATGCATAGGCCTACACTTTCGGTTGATTTCTGTATTCAACAATCTGCTACAATATTATTGACAGCAGTTTTGACTGGAAATCTGGAACATTGGTAGTCTATCAATACTGCTACATAACTGCATTGACCCTACATGGATGTATTCCCACGGATGGATTAAAGACAAAAGGATACTACTGATACTCACACATCCATTATGCATTCGTATCCCACGAGTTCTCTTTCGATACGAGATCGAGACATGTATCTCGTATGTATGGGCCTATTGAGTAGCCATTGACGTAGTGATTTCACGATCCACAGTGTTGCTTTTACAATCTGCTACGGAGATAGAATAGGTCCCGGTCTGTCTGGTATCCGAAGTTGAGTCTGTGTAACAGTCTAGTCGTTGTGATAACGTAAGAAGATGACAGGTCATTATATTAGAGGTGTAATTTCGAAGAAGCCAAGCCTTTATTTTTAGATGTATCCATTATTGTTAGCGAACTCTGTCTACTTTTTCGCCCTCTACAATATTGTTGTGCATGTTTTTCTTTTGAAATTTACAACACACATAGTACGCCTCAAGACTGTCTGTAACAAGTCTGTAATTTTTACCCTATCTCCAATGCAACAAATGTGAATCATACTATAATACAATACGGGAAATGTTAAACAGACATGGTACATCATCGTCGTCCTCATAATTTATTAACCCTCATAATTTATTAACCCTCTATTACCTAAATTGAGTCAAGATTGTAAAAAAAACATTTGCTTATTGAGTGCGTATTTGCAGACAAATAGACGACTGGTTTGAAGAGTTACTATTGGAATGACTGGCTCAATTATCGAGCCAGTCATTTCAGAGGTGAATTTTCAAAAACTCTTCTCTTGACCTGCAAATTAACATCCTCAAGATCACTGTAGAGGCCTGTTTTGGCGGCCTCCTCATGAAAGGGTTAAAATACAATAAGATAAGATGATAGGCTTACATGGGCAGTCGTTGTCTTTGCAATACTTAATACAGGTCTATGATAGCAACAAGTAGGTGGGTAGGGTGGGGTGGGCTACCAGTCAAAGTATTGAAAAGATATTCGTATAGTTGTCTTTATCTGCGATATTGAAATTTCGGTGTTAAACATTCTAAAGGATTTTGTTAGAAAAACACACAATTGTGCCCAAGTAAGTCACATCTTGGTGGTGGTTGCTTGAAATGACTTCCATAGGCCTAACGTTAGTCAATCGGTCAGTGAATCCGGATGGTTTATTGATACATTAATATCGCCCTCGTGTTGGTATCGATGGATCTCTGAGCTTCTTGACTATCAAATTCCAGAAAACTATACAGGTAAGGTGTTGACTTTGAAACCAATTTGACTGGGTGCTGTTGCTGCTTGTGGCAGTAACATCGCCCAGTCAAATTAGTTTCAAAATATTCACCAGCATGTTTTGTAAATAGCAAAGACATACAATTCGTACAACGTGTCGGACTATTAAGCATTTAAGATGGACTAAATCGAGTCAGTCATGACGTCATGATTATGACATCATCCTATACGTCACGTCGTTGATTATGACATCATATGACGTAATATGATGGATAGACAACATGAAAATGCCCATTAGCAAGTGGTATTAATTATCCTCCCTCCGTCAGAGGACGAGTATATTGTATTCAGGGCAACAATCTATGATTGGCCTTGTTAAAATATGTGACCTATAAATGTGGGTGGTATCGTAATACAAGTGGTCCATATTGTGTGGACCACGCATTACCAAGTGATATTATCCATCTAATGCTCAATTTGCTCATGGCAATTTCAATAGAGAGATCCATTTCTAGGTATGCCAGGCCTATTTCTAGATAAGCTCCACCCCTTTTTTGCGTGTTGGAATCGATGTATATATGTATATATACGCTGAATAATGAATTCCCAGACTTCCAATTTCAAGGTAACTATACAGGTAAGCTGATGACTATTTTGAAACTAATTTAACTGGGTGCATTTAAAGGTTTGCTGCCTCTGGCCGCAACAACGTCAGGTCAAATTAGTTTCAAAATATTCAACACGATGTTGATTAAACAGTAAAGACATACAATTCGTACACTTGCCGGACTATTCAATGCTCATGACTGAGCTCGATACCCCATTCATTTACAAATTTTGGATTGTGACGTCAGCCTGTATATGACGTAATTGATTGTGACGTCATATCCTTCAGTTACAGATCGAACCCAGCCATTATCATTGAAAATGGCTGTTGAATAAATAGCAAAGACATACAATTTGAACAGCATCTAGTCAAATTAGTTTCAAAATGTTCAACAGCATGTTGATTAAATAGTAAAGACGTGCAATTCGCATACTTGACTGGCTATTCAATGTTCCTGGTGGAGCTAGATACGTCATTCATTACACATTTTGATTGTGATGTCCAGCTACATCTGACCTAAATAATTATGACGTCATATACTGCAGAAACAGATCAGAAAAATCCATTATCATATAAAATGTCCTATGTCTAATTGTCGTCCAAGAGAGCGTTGTGGTTTTTCTATTGCAATTTACTACTGGAATTATAGGATCGGTTATCCAACCAGTCATTCCAGTGGTAAACTTTCAAAACAAGTTCTCCCGCGAGTAGCTAATGCAAATGGATATTTCTCAGCATCACTGCAAGAAGCCATTTGTGGTCAGTTTGATAGAGTGCTAAAGTGGACATATAAGTTCCGTTGGCTGATTTTCTACTGACTGGGTTGCCAGCTCTGTTGATTTCTTTATCTTTACAAGTTGTTGATACCTAATGACCCAAATTTGATCTGTTACTCTCTGTTGATGCAGTAGTGCAATTTTGTCATCACTGGCTGCTCTTAATTTTACAGTCGGACCAGAACAAATAGGAGAACTCGCCAAGAATCACGCGCATGAAGATAATAATTAAGAGACATCCAGCAATCTAAAAATAGAGCCGTGTCTTCGCACCGAGAATTATTCGATCTTGTATCGATGGAGATCTCGCGAGACACAGCCCCACAACCCCCTGCGAGAAATGGCCGCGCCTATAGGCAATTCTAGACAGCAATAAATAGACATCCCCGCACGCAAATAAAGCCTATAGTAGTCTGTATGGCAAGTAGTTAACAGAAAAATAATCCCTCTGAATTCGTCATAAAATTCAAATCTGTCGAGCACAAACTGATGTAAAAAATGTGCTAACGTTGCGCGGATATTGATATCACACGAACCACTGGGTGGACCGAGTCCATTTTAATGTCTGTATTAAGCTAGTGATACAGAGGTTAAGATGATACCAAAATCAACACGACCCATATAGTGTTCCTGTTACAGTCCGCTACGGAGATGGACTGGGTACCGATATGTCTGGTCCCCGAAGTGGAGTCTGTGTAACAGTCTAGCAGTTGTGATGACGTAATAAGATGGCCGGTCAATACATTAGAGGTGTATTCTCGTAGAAGCCACGCCTATATTTTAGATTGAATATTATGTAGTAATTTCGAAATTCCGAGTCCAAAATCACAGATCCGCGAATAGCAGACGACAATGCCGAGTATTCGCTCTAAATATTGAATCTACTCGCAAATTCCTGACATCACATGATTTGTAGATTTTCACGACACATTTTTAAAACAATTTATGAAGAATTATGGTGCAAAAACAATGATTATTACAGCATACGCAAAATTTATACAGTGCCACTTAATCATTTCACTCCAAGAAGGACATAGTATATACATTAAGCATAGTTGTAAGACGGAAATAATTTGAACCAGGGAAATGTGTCCTATTGTCGTGTTATTAAAGATCGTCAATGCGCCCTACGTTCGTTTCGGGGTGAACTGCTAATCATTATAGTTATTAAAGAACCTCAACTGAAAACGGGAATATGCTTTTGCATTTGAAAACAACCAATTTGCAGAGAATGACAAATCAATAGACCTATAAACCTTAGATAGCATGTACCAGGGCCACTACAGTCATGACAACTACCAGCATTGCATATTAAAAAAAAAATCTAACAGAAGGGTGTTGCAGCCTAAGGCAGCAACAACCGTACATTAAATAGTTTCCAAAATATTTAACAGCGATCCTTTTACTGGAGTTAATACTCACCAAAGTCTGATACATCGTAGCCGCTTGTTTAAATAGAGCTTTCCTATTTCCTGGAAGCTGCTGCTGCTGCTGCTGCTGCTGCTGCTGCTGCTGACTTCTGCATTACTGGGAAATCCCCTAGCACACATCGGCTGCAAAGTGAAACTGAACTGAAATCGTGAAACTGCCTCATTACTGGGAAAACCCCTACCATGTCTGCACGCTATTCAATACACAGTCAAACCTGTGTATAGTGGTAACTTGTCTTGGGGGACATTAAGCTGGTTCCTTGATAAAGGTATAATTATTTACAAATTAAGGCATATTCTGTTGAATATTTTGAAAATATATTACTGGAAGCTGTTGCTGCCTTAGGACTTCCACTCATAATGAGCCTGTCATTCCAGTGATACATTTTCAAACATAATCATCTTTAGGTCTGCAAAAAGACATTTTTATGAGAAAATTAAAATTTTCGTGAATAAATTTTAGGGTTACAGGGTGGTGGTGGTGGGTGGGTTGGGTTGGGTTGCTCAACTAAGTAAGACACAACAATGTAAGATGTTGATTTCATTTGTTTGTTTTGCATTGGGTGCATGTTTTTAGGGGATCATACTGGCCGATATACATTTGACCCATAAGATTCAGAAAATTACCCCTATCTTTCAATAGTGATGGGCCATTGACCACACTAGATGAATTTCTTGGCAGAAACCTGCTGTAGCAACTGCCTATGACCTAAAATTGTTGACTGGATTATAGGCATCAAACCATAAAAGTCAGGGAAAATCGAAGTAAGAAAATTAATTTGTCAATTGTCATTAATGTCATGCAGTGGCACTGTGCTACGAACATCTTTTAATGCAGTAAAGAAAACAAAACAAGGATTGCCAGTTGTTACAGATTGGCACAGTTGCCTAACTTCAAATTCAATCCATCAGTCAACTTAAGAAATGTGGATTCCATGTATACATCATAGTGATCATACATGTAAAGCAGCATGAATAATTTGAATCACTTGGCCCACTCTACATACATGTATATCAGAGACAGTATGAATGTATGATAATATCAAATGATTTGATATTGTCATACTGTCTCAGGCTGTCTCTGATGTAAATGTAGAGGGGGTCAAGTGATTCTGATAGACTGATACCTTAATCAGACTCAGAGCAGTCACAACTCACAATTGAAACATATATAAAACATTGTTTTCACCTGGTCACTCATTACTGGGCCATATGGCCTACTGGCTTGTGGTTCTATGAAGTCTGCTCCAGCACCGTGACTCTCCCACAATTAGACTGTCTACTTGTTTAAGTTTTCTACATGTAATTACATGTAATTACGTAAATAATGTGCATGTCAAAAAGTCATAATCATACATGTAAGTCACTTTTGAAGTTAAAAAATGTATTACTAGAGACTCAGTATAGTCAATTAGTCTCTAGTAATACAACAAGTTTTTTCACTTCTAAGTGGGCCTCAAATACTCAATTCCTGCCACTTCCTATGAGTAAAGGTGTTTTGACATACCCAATTAATACGAAAAATACTCAATTATAATCATCCCCTGTGAGTCAAACGCTCAAAAGACTAATTCTTATCTGGAGCTCTGTAAATTTATTACATTATTGATGGCGCCATTAGGTCCGTTATAAACGCTTAATAGTTCGTGATGTTGTACGAATTGTGTGTGTTTGCTATTTAATAAACATTCTGTTGAATATTTTCACCCGGTCAAATTAGTTGCAAAATATTCAACAGCTTACCTGTATAGTTTTCTGGAACTTGAGATTGAGGAAGTGTAAGCCAGGATCCATCGATCCCAACGGGCAAAGCGTGGGTAGAGCTTAGCTAGTGATGGACGGGGCATAGCTAATACTGGATTCATCCATTGTTTCACTGATAATAACTAAGTTATTGTTTGTTGGGTCGGTTTGAAACTTCATACGTGGAGTTTCATTGGACTACATCTGAGCAAGAAACCTCTCGAAATTAGCAATGATCCAAACTCCAATATGGCTGCCAGGCAGTTTTGGCCATCTTGAAAATTGACTTCCGCCTTATAACTCCATTTCATATTCACAAGTCCATTGGCGTAAATCTGTGGAAGAGACTTATCAAAATCAATGGTGATCTGAAATCTGCAATAACCTCAAACAACTAGTAGTCACGCGCTCTGATACTGAGTTATGAATGTTGAAGAGTTAGTTAGATCTCTTACGGATTGCATTTTACTTGATTTATCATCATGGCAGGTAAAATTCACCGCTTGCAGAGCTCTCGTTATTAAGCTGGGTGGTGATGCAAAACACGCACGCTTCGGCGTGTGCGTGCGTGCGTGCGTGCGTGCGTGCGTGCTGGTTGTTTTGTTGGGCCGTGGGAGGGGCGTGGCCTAATATGCAAATGAGAGGACGCCAGAATCCTCTTCTACAATCAGTGCAAACGTCCACCAGAGGCATGGCTTTGATATATTGCTATGAAGCACTATTACTACTACTACCACTACCACCGTCGCCGCTGTTCATTTGCAGAGCTTGACTAATTATGCATCAACTTACACATGCTAGGATTCCCACTCCACAATCTGATATGCACAGAGATTATATCGGCATGGTCAGCAATTAGGCTACTATGGATGCTATATGGGACCGCCGCCACGGCCATCCTTACGGCAATTATCATTGCTAATTTAATCCTCACGGTCGCATAGTTGAATTCGACCAAAGTAATATCGTTTCCTAAGATACCAACAACTCCATAAATATAATAAATCAGTCTATAACCTTTTACTCTAATCCATCTAAGAGCAAAATTGAAGTGTTGGCTTTAGGAGGCGCGCTTAAATATCCAGAACTCTTAGACTGTATCGATAAAAGTTAATTTAATATATTTTCGTTTTTAGAAGTTCTAACCTGGCCGATCACGTGCCATAAATCAAGGCATCTGTAATCAGTTTCCTGCTTAACTATATATTTGTTATTCACGACCCGTCCTTTTACTTTTTACGTGGCATTAAAACAATATTGACATCTTGGGTGTATACCAGACAATATGGCCTAACTTATTTTCAACTTTGCTATAATCAAAAGTTGAATTTACGCAATAAATAAGCATGTCTGGCATATTATAGGGAACACCCTATTTGCACAGCAAACCTATAAAGCCTAAATATAATAACGCAGGACAATATGGCCTATTTTACCGTTTCATTGACTTCATGTCAAGAGGGTGTCTATCAAATGGTAACTGTTAAACCCACACGGATTTCGTAATCAATATGATCGATAGTATACTCGCTTCGAACATTGTTGCTTTTTTTGGTATGGCACGCTCCAAATGGAAAAGGCGAAATGCAGGCAGTTAGTATCCGGAGCCATAGTGATCAGGAACTCCACACACAATTTGTCTGTCAATGGGGGAAATATTTCTGAACAAAAACAGTATTCAGGAACCAATACAGAGCATTTCTGACATACCTACCTACTTTAAAAGCCTTGAATTTCGACATTCAACCCCGTGTTTGATCTATCTGGCTTCGAGCCGATCATCGTCATTTCCCTTTAAATACCGCAAACACTTTGATTTGACAGGATTTCGGCAGACATCGCAATTGTTGAGCGTGTACCTCTACTTATGCTTAATAATCTATTTAGAATATCAATAACATTAAATCAGCACCTGCGTAATGGGTGAATGGCTAAAGTAGTACTTTGCGCATATACAGGGTTGCACACACATAACTCATGCATATGACTTATGCCAAGCCACAAGATGGACCTCGGTAACAGTAGGTCTAACCTAGATATAAAACAATTGATGAATCAAGTTTCTCAGCCAATCATATGAGGTCATGACCAACTACGTCACATGTAGGATGACGGCATAATCAATTACGTCACGAATGACTCGATTTAGTCCGTCTTAAACGCTTAATAGTCCGACACGTTGCACAAGTACGCGTTGTGTCTTTACTAGTTAATAAACATTCTGTTGAATATATTTGGAAACTAATTTGACTGAGCGCTGTTGCTGCCATAGGATTCCTCCATTGAAGTGTAGGATAAAAATTCTGCTATAAAGACCATATTTCCCAGGTGTATATAAATTGTGCTGACAAAAGCCATGATTACATCACAACCAACGTATGTTTTATATAAGAAAACGTCAAAGCTGTACAAATTCTAACGCTCGACATCTGCTTATCCAAATAGATCCAAGACATTACCTGCAATATCATTATATCAAAGTAGCCGCATAACTTGTATGTTTATTTATATTTACAGAGATCGTGAATGATATCATTAAGAACTGTCAATTTGAGTGCTTATCTGGCGATCAAGTGGTTTTACAACAAGGAGACATCGGTGACAGGTAAGGACAGGTGGTTGTATTTGGACATATCTATAATGGGTGACCAGGGTTACAGACGTGAGACGTAGATACAAATGCCTAGTAGCATTAATTTTATTGTAACCAATTTCATGATATATTTAATATACACACGCGCGCGCGCACGCACGCGCGCGCTTATAGGTAGCATCCGGTTAGTTATTAAACAAGAGTTCGAAGGGCGCATAACTCGCTTTAGTACATAGGCCACACACAATGTGTTGGCTTAATATTTTACTATTGGGTCTAAGAAAAAATAGATTTGATATATTTTCGTAAAACCAGGTCAGGAGGACAAGGTTATCGCTGTCCACCAGCATTGTCAAATTTAGACGTCAACACTTTCTATGACGAAGGATACCACTAAGTAATTATTATCTTTCCCAAAATTTACTTCGACGCTTCAGAAAATTCTAAATGACATATCTCTGGAGGTTTTGATGAAGTGCATTGTATTTTCGGTGGTCGACCATTGATCTATATTCTCCAGAAGCTACTGTCCTTCCCCAAAACTCCATTGTCCACTACATTTGGACTTTCCTTCTTAGTGATCTAAATGTGGCCACATATGATAATTGTAGGAAAATTACCTTGCCCAAATGTAATGGACAAGGTCTTTTCGGACGGGTACTAAGTCAAATTTTAGTAGTTCTTAAAACGATGCTAATCTCATCTCAACTATAGTATTGCACCGATAGAATATGGTTTATAGATTCCATATCATTCATATCCTGTCACATTCCCCGATCTGTATCGCAATTATCTGTTTTGTAATATCGAGTAAATGTTGAACAGTGATCGACACCATTTTGTCTCCTCAAGCTATTGTGTGTGATGTCATGTAAGCTAGCAATGCATCACATTCTTTATTATGTAATGCTCATCCCATTGAATATTTTGAAACTAATTTGACTGGAAGTTGTTGCTACCTATGGCAGCAACAACTTCCAATAAAATTGGTTTCAAAATATTCAACAGCTTACCTGTAGGATTGCTTTTATACCACATCGCCAAACTATAGCTGGCGCCTCTATGACTGAGCGTATATACCGAGGCAGACGCACAAGGGGTTTTCTGATTCGTTGAAAAGTAAATCATGACAGCCATCATACGGTGTAGAAATGTAATAACATTTAACTACTAAATCCTGATTACCTTTCCTTAGTGGCGTGATAAAAAACTTAAAATTACCTAGATAGTTTATGACCAGCGTGTTAGATCACCTGAATAGCAATCAAGAGATGGGATTAGTTATCCTTTAAATCAGCGGTGGCATGTGTACACATGTACCCACCTACTTTGTGTCTTCGAAATACGATCTTTCCACATTATCTTCAATATTGTAGTTGCAGTCTATAATTATAGTGTTTGATATCAGATACACCGATGTTTGTGATTGAATCAGCTTCATCTGCACAATGCAAATTTCACATGTCTATAATCAGTTTAAACAAGTTCGGCATTAATCGCTCACACAATGATAGAAGGTGCTAACTGAATTTCTATTATCTCGAAATATAACTTACTGACATAATTCTTATATTGATCGTAGCTTGTACCCAACGCTAGACCTACCCAACACCAACGGCACCAAAGTCAGTAGTTTTAAAACTATACCGCATAAGTATCATTTTTCCTTACTGGCTGCGAGTGTTTAAGAAGGTTTTCTTGGACCACATAGCTCTGGCGTTTGATGTTTTCACTGTGCAAATATGGAATTTAGATGACTATATGGGTGTTTTGACCAGATTTGGTATAGATTAAATCGCTCGAATGATAGAAAATAGTGCTAACTGAATAATTGTTAATGTACCTTTCCCGAGTAATGACGTGACGGCCATATGACATCATAATCAGCTAAGCCGTGTGTAAGATGACGTCATAATCATTACGTCATAAATGATTCTATACGGCCCGTCTTTAACTCTTAAAAGTCCGACACGTCGTAAGAATTGTATGTCTACACTATTTAATAAGCATGCTGATGAATATTTTGAAACGAATTTGACTGAGCGCTGTTACTGTAACAGCATAGGCAGCAGCAGCAGCACCCAGTCAAATTAGTTTCAAAATGTTCAACAGCTTACCTGTACAGTTTTCTGGAAATTGATAGTCATGAAGTTCGGAGATCGATCGATCCCAACACGAGCGAGGTGTGGGTGGAGCTTAGCTAGAGATGGGCGAGGCATAGCTAAAATGGAAAGGTTCATTGATTCTAATTGGAGAAATGGCCGTTGGTCTATAGTATGTAAAACTAGGTTAGCTTTAGACAGTTCATACATGGGTAGTAGCTGATGCCTAAAGCTATCCATACATCAAGTTACTGCAGATAGAGGTAAATAGCTCTAAATATAATGAAAATGCGGTTATCAGAAGCGTATAGGAACATTGCGACCAGAGTTGTTCCAAATCTGTCAAGAATAACAAAACGTACCACCATTATTATTGACGACGCACTAGTAGAGCGACGGCGGGGGCAAGGGGAACTGAATGGGGGTGGTCAACAAAACTCAGATGACTAATTTGAATACAAGTCTTTGCTGCCAAACTTGTCTACACATTATTGATCCGATTTATATTTACCTTTTAACCACCGTCATCCATGCTTATGAGTATTCACCGGAGAAGATTCTGGTGACTTGGTCATACGTTATTTATCGTATTCTGCGTCAGTAGACATAGATGATCAGCTTACCTTCAACTTATGCACATGTTCTGTTTTCTTCCTGTCTAGTTTCTATATTATCCTGAATGGACACGTGTCTATTTACATTGACACCGCCATATCTGAAGCAGAAGCGGCTGTGGCATTCCAGACTCTACAGAAGCAACTGTCACGTGGTTCAAGCATAGTTGAACTGGCAGCCGATAATCCAGCTAAAATCTGCAAGCTAGACAAAACTAAATATGGAAGCTACATTGGGATTATTGGTAAGTGGACGTATTACATTTCAACATGGAAGTAGGCCCATTACTTCTAATTTAAGGCGATTGAATGTAGGTACTGGTTCAAACGCTATCAGACATTTCTGAAACATTAGTCAACGGAAATGTAAAATTTTTTAGTTTCTATGTTTTGCTAGACTGTTATCAAATGTACACATTCCTATCTAACAACACGATTGATTAGGAAAATGAGTTGCCAGTTTTGGAATGATCATTTAGTTTTTCCAGTTTTCACTTAATTTTTCAAAATGGTCATCTTTAATTGTCCGATTCACCAATATTTTAGTAAGCTTACAGCTACACTACCACTCTTGATTCTCGCAAATAAACAAGCGTATTAGCTAGAAAATAGATTACAAGTATGCTTTGATGATTTGAAAGCAACAGAATTGCACATTTGGCTATTTCTACTATTTTAGGTTCTACTCGAGAAGGTGTGAGGGGTGGGGGGGGGGGGGGTGTGTAAGCGTGGTGGGCCAAACATGGCAGAGCAAAGTGGGACGAGCTACTGGTCATGTTGTTTTATTATTTAAATAAAAAATTTAAGTATAAGCTGTCCTTTTTGAACGTGTATACGGGAGAGCTTAGCTATGAAAAAGCAGGTTCTCATGTGGAAATAAGACACTGGCCCATGTGCATCCACTATGCCTGGATTTTTTGCGGCTCTGAACTAGGCTTAAAGATGAGAATAGTAATACCATCGTGTTAAGATATACATTGCGAAACTTAAGGCAGTGCAACCAGTGCATTTGCGCATGGCCTACAAATTTCCGGGGACCCCAAAAAGTGACACAAATATTTTTGTCAGCATCACAGAGAGTTTACTCTCCAACAGGTTAACAGAGACACGTCTGACTTTGGTCATGCGAGATTGGCACCTAGCAGTTCAGGGGGCCGTGGATAAGAATTTCAGAAACTTTGCACAGGCCCCCTGAGTCGAGTTCGGCCCGGAAGATATAGTGCAGAACATATAGCCCATAATAGAATGACGTATGTTGAGTTCAGCGTAATAGTGACGTGATAAAGAAAGATCCGAATCTGAAAAAACGTATTCAAACTTAATTCTTAGGTAAAGAAGATAAAACAGTGATTTGATTGTGATCTCAAATAGATGATGGAAGAAGGATCCTTATGCAGCAGTTCATGTGGCACAAGCAAGTTTATAAAGCGCAGATTTATCGGTTATGCCTGGGTATATGCAATCTCTGAATTCACTCACTAGTTCCACCTCTCTTCCGGACCATTCCAGTTAGAGACCTGAAGATGTAGAGCAGACCTCTACTTAACCAGAACCACTACTATTTGTTCTAAACCGGAAAACCCTGAGAAGTTGTACCTGTACACTGGGATCATGACCCTTCGACAACATCGATAAACGAATATATCCATTGACCGCTGTTTTGAAGCATTAATTGATGGCGTAAGAATTTATAGAGTAAAATAGCAAGTAATAGCATTTTCCTTCATAGTGGGTGTTATTACAGGAGATTAGCTGCAAAGGACCTTTCCAGTTTTAGCTATGCCCCGCCCATCTCTAGCTAAGCTACACCCACCTAGCTCGTGTTGGGATCGATCGATCTCTGAACTACATGACTATTAATTTCCAGAAAACTATACAGGTAAGCTATTGAATAATTTGGAACTAATTTGACTGGGCGATGTTGCTGCCTATGGCAGCAACAGCGTCCAGTCAAATTGGTTTCAAAATATTCAACAGCATGTTTATTAAATAGTAAGGACATACAATGTGTACGTGTCGGACTATTAAGCGTTAAAGAGGGCAAAATAGAATCATTTATGACGTAATGATTATGACGTAATTCTATAAACCGCTTGGCTGATAATGACGTCATTTGATAGATGATAGATGGATACTCTGGAAGGGTGAATTGCCTAGATCTTACCCAAATACTTTCTTTACATTAATCAATGAATTATATGTTTATTTTTTGGAATCAAATGATAATAATCAAATGGCATGATCAGTCACTAAAAGTAATATGCGTGTTTGCAAGATATCGTCTATGTCAGGGGAAAATGGTAAACATTGACTTCAGTGGAAGTATACTTCTATATAGGAGGGTCGAGTAATTCGATTATATCCGGAGATGGGTAACAATATCTTTGGACTAACACACATGATGGTTAGTGCCGCAATGACAATGACAGTTGGTCTTTTCCCACAAGCTCATAATTGACCTTTCCAGTTTTAGCTATGTCTCACACACAACATCTCCTGTGCAGGGCCTGATTCATTTATTTTTAAAACCTTGGCGGACATCTGTTCGAAATGTCAGAGATCTCATTATGCTTGTATGTCTTGTCATTATAAGTATAAATTTATTATGCTTATGTAACCTAGTCAGTGTGCAAAATATTAGCGTATGCAGGATACTAACACCTTGAGGTGAAATGTAAATGTCAAGTCTTTCTGTTTTTTGTTCTATTTTAGAAGCCGGTAAAAGTTTTGGCGAGTTAGCACTGATCAGCAAAGACTGTGTACGCAATGCTACCATTATCACAGAGGGTGCCACTGATCTCCTGGTTGTGCACAACGACCTGTATGACAGATCACTGCGTGCGCACCAGGAGCTGGAGTTCCTGGAACGACAGAGGTTTGTCAATGACTGTGCCATGTTCCACTCATGGAGCATACGTCATAAGAGACAGATGGCTATGAGTCTGAGACAGGACACCTTGTCATTTGATGATGTTCTCGTAAAACAAGGAAACCCGGTGGAGGAGATCTACTTCCTACTCAGGTTATTGAACCATAGCTCTGATTTCAAATCAACATCAAATGAATCTCCCGCCCTTTGAAATCACATGATGGTGGCCCTTTAAAGGGATGTTAATCGCATCGCAAGTGTTGTATTGTACCGATAGATTATGGTTTATAGATTCCGTATCATTCATATCCTGTTACATTCCCTTATCTGTATCATAATTATCTGCTTTATAATATCGAGTAAATGTTAGCTATCCTTTAAGACATGTGATTAAGCATCTCTTAACCCTTAAACGCGAAAGGAGAAATACAAAAAAATCATCTGCCGGATAAGACCTATTCTGTTGAATATGTTGATGCTAATTTGACTTGGAGCTGTTGTTGCCTATGACAGCAACATGTGCCAGCGAATGGACTCTTTCCAGTTGTAGCTATGCCTCGCCCATCTCTAGCCAAGTTCGAGCCACACCACGCTCGTGAGCTAAGCTCCACCCATACCACGCTCGTGTTGGGATCGATCGATCTCTGAACTCCCTGACTATTAATTTCCAGAAAACTATGCAGGTATGGTGTTGAATATTTTGAAACTAATTTGACTGGATGCTGTTGCTGCCAGTCAAATTAGTTTCAAAATATTCAACAGCATGTTTATTAAATAGTAAAGACATACAATTCGTACAACGAGTCGGACTGTTAAGCGTTTAGGAGGGACTAAATCGAGTAATTCATGACGTCATGATTGTGACGTCATCCTTCACGTGACGTAGTTAAGTATGGGATCATATGACGTCAAAAGAGTAGCTGTATAGTTAGCTTGAACTTCAGACTCTGGGAATTTAGGGATCAAGGGGTTAAATTATCGCCAGCTCGTGGACACAAACAGCTTTTCCTAAGACAACTCAGTTTTATTATCTCGACTCTAAAACGAGCTATTGTGATACCCTGCACGTCGGCCGGCGGCGGAGGCGGTGGTGGTGGCGATATCATCGTCCAATTTGCGTTTAGCTCAACTTTTGTGTTTATGTCTCAGGTTTGGTTAATCATACTGACCCCAAACATGGGCACATGCCTCCTTATAATGACACGGCACCACACAATGACCTTGGGAGTCAACGGTCAAGGTCGCCGTGACCTTGGTAAAAACCTTGGTTTTTTTACTTTAACATTTTCCGTTTAGCTCAACTTTTCTGTTTATATCTCATGTTTGGTTATTCATAGTAGACCCAAACTTGGACGCATGCCTCCTTAGAATGGCAGGGCATCACAAAATGATGTTGGGTCAAAAGGTCAAAGGTCCAGGTCACTGACGCATGGCTTCCGTCATCCTTCTGCCAAATTTTGTTTCAAAACGCTAAATCTCATTAACCGCTTGACGGATTTTAAACTAATATGGCTGGAAGGACCCTAAGGGTGGTAGGCCTCAGAACTTGTATGCAGCATTTTGATTAGTAAATATTTTGGCTAAAAATCTTAGATTTTATGAAAAAATTTACCGGATATTGTCAAAACGCTACTCCTCATTATAGCCGCTTAGTGGATTTAAACCTATTTTGGCTGGAAGGACCCTAATGTTTTCGGTTTCAGAAGTTCTATAGAGAATTTTTACCGTCAATTTTTTTTACAGGAAATTGTCAAAACGCTACTCCTCTTTAACCACTTGGCAGATTTAAACTTACTTAGGCTTAAAGACCCCTATTGGGACTAGACCTTTGAACTTGTATACATAATTTTTTTCGTGAAAAGTTTATGGGCTCGGCTTCAGAACTTATATAGAGAATTTTGATTGGTCAAGTTTTTTGGTGAAAAGCTTAGATTTTATGAAAATCTACCGGAAATTGTCAAAATGCATATCCTCCATAACCGTGTGATGGATTTTATCCAAATTTGGCTGGAAGGATTTTATAGTGGTAGGCTCTAGAACATCTTTTCAGAATTTTGGTTGGTCGATTTTTTGGTGCAAATTTTGATATTTTGAACATTTTCCAGAACCATTTAAACGCTACTCCTTAATTAGTGGCCCGATTTCAACGAAACTTGGGTGGAGTGATTCTACATTGCGTTATGCTTCAACATAGCCAACGAGCATATTGATTGGTCAATTTCTTTGGTGGCCATCTTACACATTTCGAAAATTATCCATCATGTCTACCCGATATTGAAATGCAAATGGTTCAAATGCTAATGGCCCAGGTTAGCGTTACATGTCCTTGGGCCTCTTGTTGATAAGGGTATTGATAAGCCTTCTTTATTTATTTTATGTTTGAAGTCAAGCTTCATAGTTGATTGCGAAGTCGTAAAGTCGAGCTTCAAGGTTGCATTGTAACCACATTTCCGGTTTAAAGATACTGTCTTTTGTGACCAACATTTGCCCTCTAAAGGTATTGATTTAGGGCTTGCAGACACGGATTTCTGTACACGGGTGTAGATATGTGCGCTAATTCAATACAGGTGACTATGTGTGTTAATTACACATAAGTATGCTTCAAACATTAGTTTTAAAATAGTAATCTCATTGTTCACCATCTGTCTAAAAGAACTAACATTCATGTGTACACGCACCACGAGGTACTCACTATTTACGACACATCTTTACTGACCACATTTGGCTTTCCACAAGGGGGACGTTTAAATGTTTATCTTTATGTTTTATCATTTCAGAGGCCAGGTTAAATTAGTGATTGATCATCGGTTCCAGATGACACAGTTCAGCGAATGGTTCCCGGTAGCTGGATACAGGAGTTTGCTAAGAAGCATCAGGTACAAGGAGATGATGTTAGTGGCCAACTAGCCAATAATCCTTAACCCATTAACGGTGTCAAAATATTCCCTACAAGTCTACAGTGTATAGGTTACAGAACGACCTTAAATATAATTGACACTTCGATCATTGGGTTACGCGATCATTGGGTTATGCGCACATATCATAGTTTGACGATAAAATATCCGCCCACCTTTAGACTTCACGTGCATTAGATTAGATTGGGTGTCTTAAATATTTCAGTAAACTGCTAAGCAGCCCAGGCGAGAGCGGGTATGGTTCGGGCAGTTTTCACAAAAAATCATCTTGGTCATCAATTCACCTTTTCAGAGTATCCATCTATCTTCTGACGTCATATGACTTCATAATCAGCTAGGTAGCGTGTAGGATGACGTCATAATCATTACGCGATAAATCGTTCTATTTAGCTCGTCTTCATCGCTTAATAGTCCGACACGTTGTACGAATTGTATGTTTCTACTATTTAATAAACATGCTGTTGAATATTTTGAAACTAAGGCTGCAACAGCGCCCGGTCAAGTTAGTTCCAAAATATTTAGTAGCGTACATGTATAGTTTTCTGGAAATTGATAGAGTTCAAAGATCGGTCGATCTCAACACGAGCGAGATGTGGGTGGAGCTTAGCTAGAGATCGGCCGGCATAGCTAAAGATGGAAAGGTCCGTTGAGTGAAGGCAGTTTAAAAGTGCATCATAGTAAAGCTTAACATCTTGACTGTATACAAGTTTGTTACCAAGATTCTGCCTTTAAAAGTGATCGGTACTTAGTAGCGTTTTTGTCAGCCTCTAGACTGTCCGAACCATCCCCTATAGTAGGGATGTTTTGACCAAGCTGGTGGTACTTTTGGATATAATCAATTTTGCACTTAAAATGAACACCTTAACTACAGAAAAATTCCAGAAAGATTATTAATAGCTAAGATTTAACTGACACACTGTTCAGTCAGTGAATGGGAAGTCAGAAAGAAACATAATTTTAGTAGGGAGTCGAGTAGGTGTGTCCATCGTTCAAAGCTATTTCAGGAACCACCATATTTCGGTTACGGTACTTTACGATATAGCGTCTGAGATCGAGGTCTCATATAATTCATAAGACGTAGGTTTTCTGAATTAGAAGGGGTTGTGTGACCCATTCTTCTGTCCGAACCATCTCCAATCTACCCACAAGGTTTATATGAAACACAGCTCTGACTACCAACTTGTGCCTTGAAGATGTATTACTATGTATTACTATGCCTACTTCAACATATAGTATACGATGTATGGATATGCCTGAAATACTTAGCTAATATAAAGTTATGTTCCTAGAACCGAAAGTTTCATCAGAGGTATAAAAATCAGAAAAGGTTTATACATAGCCAAACAAATGCCGCATTCGCAGAAATTTACAATGTGAGATTTAGGAATGATTGGTGTGGATGTTTTCAGCCAATCACAGAGTTTGTAACATGTGAGTTTGTTGGCAGGAGAGAGGGGAGGGTGTCCGGATCCCCCCTCTGTCCAAACCATCCCCGCTCTACCCCATATATTAAAGTCAGCACCATTTTGATGAATATCAGAATGTAATGTTTAGTTGCGACTCACAACTAGTATAAACTTGTCTGCCTGACTGTGACGTATCTGTGTCCGGGTATCTATCTGTTCAATTGAGATAAGGTTTAAGATCAAAATGTCAAATATCTAAGTCGCTAAGTGCATATCGGAATGCACATTCTTGGCCATCGAGAATGCAAAAGAGTAAAATCATCAAATTTGGCACGCATAATCAAATTGTAGTTCGAATCGACCGGTCGGGTACCGGCCGTACCAGCTAAGCTTGGTACGCGCCGTCCGTCCTGGATTCGTTCCCTGAACACGCTCCCCTGGGTAGAGCCATAAGCGTATTGAGAGAGATCGCGTTGCGAAAAAAGTTTGTTAAAACGCATGATGCGCATGCGCACGTCGAAATGCTGTTTTTGATAAAGCACGTAGATTACGACCAAGATAGAATGGCGCTTTTAATGTACCGAGATGGTACCCTGTAATCCTTAATGAGTGCCTGTTCCCGTTCAACCTGGCATGAATCAAGACCAGAACTCGACGGGCTTTTTAAATCTGTAAACCATTTCAAAATCGGTTAAGAAATGGCTGAGTTATCCACGAAAAACCCTTCTTGATTATCTTCAAAATATTGCCGTGACGTCATAACCACGTGGACGCAGAACTTCTAGAATGTTCTAGAACATTCGGCTGCGCTATTATTAGCTACGCGCTGATTGGCTGTTGATCGAACGATGATTGGCTGGAGCCTGCGCCTGTGACGTCACGAGGAGTATAAAAGGAGACGCGATCCAGAGATCGAGAGCATCCTCGGCCAGGGGCCGAACAGGTTGGATCTGTACCAGATACTATCAGCGCGACAAACAACACGCGTATTACTTCGCTATGTTTCAGGGTTTTCTCCAGTAGCTGGCAGGTGCCCATTACGGCCTGAATATGTGATTCTACAGATGTAGAGGCAGGATGTTCTTTGATGGATGACTCGCCGGATCTGCTGGCCACGCCTAAAAGTGGTATTTCAACTGTCACCGCACTAATATCGTGTAGGTTCTTCTGACTTTCGACCACATCAAGTAAACTCTGCCCGGTGCGTCTTCAGAGCTGGCTGACGTACCCAGCACTGTTAAGCTTTGTTTTGTATCTTCATTCGCATCTGACAAACCCCGCTTGTGATCCGGTTGTTTACACCTTCCATCCATGCCATCGGCGTACGGGAACTTTCTTCACCACAGTAGTACTATCGTATCTTTTCCTGACTGCTCGTTAGACATCCTGTTAGGTTTACAGTGCTGAGCGATGTAGTCCCGCCATGAGTGTTCTTGCGGGAATCTTGTTTGCGGAAAACAGCTTGCGGGAACCAACCTGCGGGAACTTTCCAGTTTCCTGGGAATGCATCAGGGCACGTCAACTATGGAATGACGTATCAATTTCAGTAACACGGTAGTCTGCCTAACTTAAGAATGACTACCGAGTATTCAAGTAACTATACTTCACAGTTTAATTATTTCTCTATATGTATTTCGTTAATTATATCTGTATCCGTAAGAATGGTCCCGATGACGAAAAGGAACCGTAATGGTCTTAGGACCGCTAGTTATAATTTCTGTATTTGTTTATAGTTATTCTCATTTTCCGCAATGTGTTGCTAACCGCACTATAGTAGGTTCGTTAACCTGTACTAAGATATATAACTTTGATCATTTGATACCGTATTGATTGTTCTGGTTTGATTATGTATATATATGGCCAGTGGCCATCAGTTCATATGTTTTGCTTATTTATAGAAAATATAGGACTGCAGTGCACGTAGGTGCACCTACGTAGGAAACACTATACAGCAACACTTATATATATAGCACTTTCTCCTGCCACCAACAATTTTTCACCGAGGTCGCTGTCCATGCTAAAACTCTGTTTAGCCTGGCATGCTACCGACTAAACCTTTTCTATTCAGCTCAATAGGATAGGTTCAAAATGATTAGAGACACTTTCTTCATTACCAACTCGGTAATATACTCTTCTCTTCCGGCAGTGCGATAATCTGGCCCCGCACTCCAATAAGACTTATAACTCCAAGATTTTGTCTCTCTTCATGCTCCATTCAGCCTTGTGGCTTCTTAATTGTTTGGATGTCCCCATCCGCATCATGGGCTGATCCTGAAACTGTTGGGGTTTCCGAGCGGTGATGGCCAGGGTGCGGTATCACATGCATTCTCCTTGTATCTTTGGATACTTAGTAGTTAGCACTTTAGCCAAGGTAGTAAAGCACTGCGAAAACATATTAATTATTATTTTATTTACTAAACAAACCTCCTGCACCGCAGTGCAAAACAGGGCAACTTGTATATAAACCTAACGACAGGTTAGTTCCATAGGGCTAAGTGACGGGCGAGATGCGTATCCCCACCGAATTCCATCAGAATGTCTGTGCATGATATTTAGATCTGCCACGCCATTACGGGAAGGACATTTACGGTGGGTATTCGTCTCTCTCACCCCCACCATAACGATAGAACAATGGTCTAATAATGCTTTCGTGAAAAGTAACCTATGTCTTGTAACGTTTTATGTGGTTGCGGAGCGGGATGTCCGGATTCTTATCCAGTTCAGACATCTTACTAAGTAACATGTATGAGCGCTGTCTTCAGTATTGATGTCTTAGGGCATCTGTTCTCAGTGACAGCCATGTCAAATAGCTAGGTAGATACCAGCCATTTGCGGCCAAAAATAGTTCTTGTTTTGAAAACAACTAAACGCTAATTAAGCAAAGCAGAAGGCCCGCATAAATAAAGCAGCAACTACTAATTCAGCATACTAAGAATCACATAAGACGGTGACGAGAGAATCCATCTGGAATCGCTTGTCCCGTCTTCACGTAAAACAGCACGCAACCCTATAGTCATAATCTCACTAGGTATGGTCTTTTCTTTCTCAAGCATTTTTGGTTGAAATATTAGTGGGCCCATTTTTGCCTACTACTCATCT
This sequence comes from Chaetoderma sp. LZ-2023a, assembly GCA_034401795.1. Lineage (NCBI taxonomy): Eukaryota > Metazoa > Mollusca > Caudofoveata > Chaetodermatida > Chaetodermatidae > Chaetoderma > Chaetoderma sp. LZ-2023a. Next base: position 141,463,897 of record CM067370.1, read on the forward strand.
CCCGCTTTAAGCAGTGGTAACACCTTCCCGAGATGGAGGCCTGCGTGAGGCACTTGCCTCTCGCAAGGATTCAGCGACGACGGTCCACACAAGGATAATACTCCTCACCCAAACTAGCACTAGGAGTAGTGCCCGTGTGAGGCACACAACTTTTCGTCTGAGATAACCCTCTTCCTTTCAGCTTAGAGGTATAATAACTTATATTAAGTTAAGTAGTTAAGTCTCGTGTCCGGGAGCCTCCCTTGCGGGGATCCCTCTGCGGACCTACGAGTCTGTGTGGTACCTCCGGGAGCCCCATGTTTAAAAGTTCATCTACCTGTCTCTATGTCTCGTATTTTCGTATGCTCCTATTTTAGTTTTATCTAGAATATTTATAATTGTTTAGGTAAAATTATTGTATAGACTTATATTTTTAGGTCACCAAAATCAAATCTTGTAAGTCCATAGATCACGAAATTGCTATGGACAGGCATACTGGTGACACAAATTCTTGGGATGAGACTTGTATTTAATGTTCACGACGATGGTCGCACGGCTCCACCGGAACGCTTGGTTTTTTTTACCCGCAGGGCAGTCTCATACAAGGTCCGTCACCCCGAGACCGGATGCTAACCAGCGTCATCATTCGTCGTGCACTTGCGGCGCGGCGAGTTGACATGATACACCGGAACGGCCCGACACTACCCAGCGAGCTACAAAATTGTCTGGAGAGAGAGAGGGAGGGAGGGGTGGTGGGGATGAGGGCGTGGAGAGAGTTTCAAGACAAAATGTCAAATATCTAGGTCACCTGGTTTTCTAGGTTCATACCGGGATACATATTTTAGACAATAACTCGGTAATGCAAGAAGGTAGAATGATCAAAATTGAAGCATCCATTCAAATTGTAGTGAACTAGAGGTACTTCGAGATTCGGCTCAAGGGTCAAATATCTAGGTCACAGGGTCACTAAATGCAGACCTACTGTTTGTGAATTACCGACATCAAAGGATAGATAATTGATTATAATGGTTTGAGTTTCATTGAGATTTGAAAATTTTGATGAAAATGGCTAAATTTTGTCAAGACTATCAAAATATTGGCTTATTGAATGCGCATTTACAGGCCAAGAGAAAACCTCTTTTTTAAATTTACCACTGGAATGACTGGCTTGGTTATCGTTCCAGTCATGCCAGCGGTGAATATTCAAAAATAATATTCTCTTGGCCTTCAAATGGCCATTCCTCAATTCCACTGCAGAGGCTGGTTTTTGTCAGCTTCGCTATGAAATGGTTAATACATCTTTATCAGCCATATTTACACAATCAATAACACACAGATGATTAATTAGGTGGGTAATAATAAACCGATATTTTCCTAGTATCTAGTTTACATCGCAGATAGACCAGTGTCACTGGCATGAGTTTACTTTTCATCAACTTAAAATAGCTGTTGCACCAAGAAGATTATTGACCATTTATTTATGCGCTAGATTGTCTAAGCACCCACTTTCAGCAGCATGAATGTAATTATTTAAAGTGGTATTTATGGTAATTTATTCATGACATCATGAAATGGCACAATTTGATATGTTGACATGTTTATATTTGATGGTGATAATAGTGGTGTTTTGTGTTAGCACGAAATACGAATCGACATTTTGCAGCAGTCTTCTGGCTCTTTGTATTGCTACTCATGTATGTTCAGATAGATTTGAAGATAGACACCTTTTTAATTTCAGTGGAAAGCATGAAGAAGACTCTGCTTGTCAGTCTGCAGCATCAGCAGAGGGGTTTGCCGAAGCCTACAACACACATTCTGAAAGGAGAACAGAACTTTGTACTATGGGCCCAATAGACGTCATTGGTATGCTCTCTCGCCATCTTAAGGATATATAATAACTTGAGATCAATTTGGGACTTTACGATAGCCTATCATGTGGCCAGAGCACATTGAAAACTGCATTTAGTGATATGTGTGTGCTATATATGCATATTAACCGACTTGACCAAAGGACATAATAGTGGTGCAACAAGACAGTGAAATTGTTGGCATATATACTTGTTGTTCCCTCATGTATTGCAATATCGATTATATCCCATCTAACTGCTCATGACTGACGACCACCACATTACCACCAGACCCCATTTAGAATTCTGATAAAGTAGCTACGTCAACTGAATGAATGAACGAATGACTGACTGGCCGAATGAACGAAGGAACATGAATGGACACAAACGGATGAATGGATGAAATAGCAAATGACTAGACATATATATTTGTTGTGCTATGATGTTTCAGGTGATGTTGAAATGAGTCTTGGTTTGCCCTCATTTGTACAGACTGTCACATGTACACAGCGGACAACAGTGTATGCATTGGATATGAAAAACTATGATCGCTTAATTACTAGAAAAAATCCCAAAACACTTAATTTATTGAGGGAAATGACCGAGACGAAATTAAGCTACCATTGTTCAAGGCTTCCTCAAGGAAAATTGCCTTTGCTAAAGTGTCTTTTATTTAAACTCAAGAAATTAACCACTCCAGATGACAACACACCAGAGGCAACAGGAATGAAGAATTCTTCATCGTTTCGGAAAAAGTGTGACTTTTCTCAAGGACCTATAATCGACTTATATGGACCAGGTACTGTGTTTTATAGAATACGCATGCGGGATAAGGCCAAGCAAAAAGCAAAGCAGAAAACTAAAGCATTTGCTGGGAGAACTTGGGATGAAGCAATCACTCCAAATGGACTCAGAAATGACAAACCAACCCATGTCAAATTACGGTCCCGTGATTATGAGCTTAGACTCTCCAAAAGCCAGGATGTCTTTGTGGATAACTTGCATAAATATATCCTAAGCGATATAAATAACGATGCTAAGTGCAATAGTCAAGAAATTAACAATCCAGACCCTATAATTTCTGATTGTTCCGATGCTGAGTATTCAGACGATAAAAGTTCTATACAATCTACCAATAATGTAAATAATGTGAATACACTATATGAAACAGGCATGCCTAGTGTTATCCCAGGAGGAAATACAGAGTCGTTGATTCCAAGAGATGATCTATATGGTTGGGAGTCCAGCGATCGTGCCTTGTGTGAGTTAGAAGGAAGGATTCGTGCTTGGCATAGTACAATGGGAGACAATGTGGAGGTTGACAGACAAACAGACAGACTCCATAAACTGCACAGACTACAAATAGCGGTAGGTGTAATGTAACTACTTGAGCGAGTGTTGTTCGAGGATATGCAAATTAGGTGACACCTGTAGTGAAGTCTAACACTATGCAGGCTATTACAGGTTGTGATGCTCATGAATAGATAACAAGTTGTGAATGGACATTCCCAGTTTTAGCTATGCCCCACCCACCTCTAGCTAAGCTTCACTCACACTTCACCGTGTTGGGATTGATCGATCCCAGAATGCCCTAACTATCAATTTCCTGAAAACTCTACAGGTAAGCTGTTGAATACTTTGTAACTAATTTGACCGGGTGCTGTTGCTGCCTATTGCAACAATAGCGCCCAGTCAACTTAGTGCCAAAATATTCAACAGACTATTTATTAAATAGTAGAGACGTACAATCCGTACAACAACGCACAGTCCTTCTTCAAATATGCGTTAGATGAAGTAGAAATAAATTGGCCGTACCATGTTCGGATTGGGCAGTGGGAAACAATTCCTTCTATAGGCAGTTTTATTTCCTTCTATTTGTGTATTATATATGGTCACCAGCCAGAGACAAAGCCATGGCCAGGTGTGAAGGTGTTCATAAGAAAGAGATCGCGACAGAGAGCAGTGGGCTTCCAGCATCCTGTTCCTAAAGAGGGCAAAGAGGAGCATCAGGAAACACAGACTTCTATGCGTAGACCAACAACATCAGCTGGGTACGTCTTATAAACATTGTTTATGACAATATTACCTGATGTAACATAGTTTATGTTTGCTTAAGTTGTCTCCATGTCTCTAAATATAGCCACCATCAGCACCTCTACACACTCACTGTTCAATGGATTGTTTTGATTCATGCATTTCTCTCTGACTTTGCTATATGTCGAATTAATATATGTAACTTAAGTTTTGTTAATTTTGATGCGTAATACTCACTTCTCCTTTATGTGTATAATGTGATAACGTTTTATGCATATAACAGTAGTCTGTTAGATAGTCATCTCATTTATGTATTAAGCCATCCACACTCCATATATAGGCTTCATCACATACTATCTTAGTGGGATGCCATGCTTTAATAAGTAAATGACATCACAAAGCTCTCAGGCAATAGAGGCAGGATTACCACCCCCATGTATACTACTCATAACGTATATGTTGTCTTGTCTGGTATCTGTACAAGGCACCCATCACAACATATGTTCTGCTTTTGATACATAATAAAATATATATATTAGAAAATAACCACGAGCTTGAACCTCTATGTGATTCAGTTCATCGAGATATTCAGAAGTGTCATCATATTTTATGTCATACGGGATTGAAACAGGTTTGATACATTTATTCACATTGCCAGGGCTTTCTTTGTGCTTGTGCATGCTGCTCTATCTATCCATCTACACTGCGCATGCATTCATATATACTGCCAGAAATTACTTAACATTCTAAACCTGACAAAACACATATAACACATTTTGTCCTGCTGTATGATTCTGTTGAATATATGCAAGATAGTTTTACCAGATCTAGTTTATAATCAATTAATATCAAAGTTTTCAACAGCTTTGTTAAATGATCGATTTCTTCCATTCCAGAATTGAAAGGGCAGCTATAGGTAGCGCTGGTGTTGATATTAATATATTTCATTAGAGATAGAGAAATGACATGTAGATATGGTGTTATTTTAAATAATAATAATAATAATAATAATAATAATAATAAAAACAAGAGGCCCAAGGGGCCTGTATCGCTCACCTGGACAAGACATTTCAACTAGAATGCTCTTTATCAACAAGATGGCCAGCAACTGTTTATCTGACAGTTTCGAAAATTGCAAATTTGAGATCAGAATACCCAAAAACACATATAAAAACAATTTCGGCCTCAAAATCCATCAAATAAAAAAATCAAATATGGACACCAAACATGCTATATTTTGATTGGCCCACGGCGGCCATGTTTTTTGACGGATCAACTTCTCTTGAACAAACTTTAATGGCCCTTAGGCCCTAATCATATCTGCCAAATTTCGGCCGGATCCCTTCAGCGCGTCTGGAGAATAAGTCATTTTCGCTACAACTAGGTCAACCAAGATGGCCACCGAACCATTTGACCAATCAAGTTCCCTTGCCATAAATCATATTTCATGAGGTTTGCATCACTCCCCCAAGCCGTTTCGTAGAAGATTTTTAAAGACGTTTCCTTATAATCGGCCTAAATCCAAGATGGCCGCCGGCCAAATTGGCCTATCGGGTTCATTTGAACTTAGATCTCTATGCCCTATGAATGCTACCTCTCAAATCTAATTGAAATCGGCCCAGTGGTTCTTGAGAAGTCGTTTAAAGAATTCCCCATTGCTTTACTACGGGCCCATTGCTTTACTATGGGAGCCTATGACGGGAAAACAAACTGAAATGGCAGCCAAACCGTTTATCCAACAGTCTCGAAAGTGGCATATTTGAATTCGCCACACTGATAAGCATATATAAAGCAATTTTCGCCATCAAAATACATCAAATACAAAAAAGGTAATATGACCAAGAAACGCTGAATTTTGATTGGTTGATGGCGGCCATGTTTTTTAACGAACAAACTTCCCTTGAACAAACTTGAAAGGCGCTTGGTCCCTAAGCATATTTACCAAATTTCAGCTCTATCCCTTCAGCGGTTCGGGAGAAGTCGTTTTCGTGAAAACTAGGTCATCCATGATGGCCGCCAAGCAAATCGGCCAATCAGGTTGCCGTGAACAAACTTGGGTCTACCGCTGCCACAGATGATGTGTTATGAGGTTTGAATCAATTCCTCCAGTGATTTCGGAGAAGATTGTTTAGTGTTTCTAAAAATCAGCCATTTTGGCCGACGGCCATCTTGGATTTTGACCGATCCACTTCGTTTGAACAAACTTAGATCTCTATGCCCTATGAATGCTTCCTCCAAAATATAATTGAAATTGGCCCAGTGGTTCTTGAGAAGTCATTTAAAGAATTCCCCATTGCTTTACTATGGGCCCATTGCTTTACTATGGGAGCCTATGGGTGGGAAAACAAACCAAGATGGCAGCCAAACCGTTTATCCGATAGTCTCGAAAGTAGCATATTTGAACTCGCCACACTGATAAGCATATATAATGCAATTTTGCCATCAAAATACATCAAATACAAAAATGCCAATATGACTAACAAACGCTAAATTTTGATTGGTTGATGGCGGCAAGGTTTTTTAACTTACGAACTTCTCTTGAACAAACTTGAATGGACCTTGGTCCCTAAACATATTTACCAAATTTCAGACCTATCACTTCATCGGTTCGGGAGAAGAAGTAATTTTCGCGAAAACTAGGTCATCCAAGATGGCCACCAGGCAAATAGGCCAATCAGGTTGCCGTGAACAAACTTGGGTCTACCGTTGCAATAGATGATGTGTTATGAGTTGTGAATCAATTCCTCCAGCGGTTTCGGAGAAGAAGATTTTTTAAAGTGTTTCTAAAAATCGGCGATTTTGGCAGGCGGCCATCTTGGATTTTGGCCGATCGGCTTCATTTGAACAAACTTGAATCGCTATGCCCTAGGGATGCTTCCTGCCAAATATAATTGAAATCGGCCCAGTGGTTCTTGAGAAGTCGTTTTAAAGGAAAAGTTGACGGACGACGGACGGACACACGACGGACGGTCGCCATGACATAAGCTCACTTGGCCTTTCAGGCCAGGTGAGCTAATAATAATAATAACAAGATTTTCATGAAAAAATTTTTAAGGGTTAATCAATTATTTAATTTAGCTTTTGATAATTTATACCAATAGTAGTAGTAGTAGTAGTAGTAGTAGTATATATATATCTTTCTGCATACTAGGCCTGCACATAATGGACTCTTTCTATGTGTCATATTATCTCGCTTCATCGTGCTATATTAGTGCGGGCTTCAATTGATTACATCTGCTCTATTGCTATTTTTCTCGCAAACAAATGCCATTGTATCTTTACATACTGCTTATATTATCCAACTTTAGAAATATTACTATATCCTCTAATTATTTCAGACGCATTACCTCATTGCATTCAAGTAGACTATAGCTTAACATATGATGAAATTCGAAGTAGTGTTAGGGAATCAATTGTGGAATCCAGTTTCGCAGTCAGTCATATGATGTCATAATCAACTACGTCACATGTAGGCTAGCATCACAATCAATTACTTCATGAATGACGTGATTCAGTCCGTCATAAACGCTTAATAGTCGGTCAAGTTGTACGAATTATATGTCTTTACTATTTAATAAACATTCCGTTGAATATGTTGAAGCTAATTTGACTTGGCATGGTAGCAACAGCACCCAGTCAAATTAGTTTCAAAATATTCAACAGCTTACGTGCATAGTTTTATGAAAACTGAGATCCAGAGGAGAGTGCAGTGATCGATTAATCCCAGCATGGGCAAAGCGTAGGTGGAGTTTGGCGAGGGATGGGCGGGGCATAACTAAAACTGGATTCGCCCATTGCTCTGGGAATGTTCCGATTTTCATAGACGTAGCAAGATATAGCTAGGCAAATTCCTCATGGAAATCACGTCTTCGTATGGGCCTCGTGAATATACCTGGAATTCAGAGACCAAAGTATCAATACAAACGATTGTTGCTAGCAGTTATTCCAGAACAGTCCATGTACACCATTTACAATGTCTTTAGTGAGAGTCCTTAAAGGTGCATATTTACACCAAAATGCTGCAAAATTAAATTAGAATTGTATACTTTTGGTAGCTTAAATCTTGTGTATAGATGCAAGGAAAGTAAATAAATCTTAACATATTGATGATTTCATTACGCACAAATTAATAAACACTTGTAACTTCTCAAAACGAATTAGAGACACGTTTCCCTGGTTCCATTTCACAACTAAAAATTATGTTAATTAATACGAAATGTAACCACCATATGTTAAGATTTATTTCGTTTCAGTACACAATGTAAGCCTCTAAAATTATACAATTTTAACAATTTTATTTCAAGCATCTTTGTGTGAATATGCACCTTTAATCGCCATCCACAATCTACATGTATGTAAATCTTGAATGTCTCGATCTACATACCCTGCAGCGATGATGACACCATGTTGGTAGAGTTCTTGTTCAATAGAACTTCCCCAGATAACATGTAGTCGTTGGGCCAACGTTGGCAGATCGCAGTTGGCATTACAACATTGGACCAACGTTGACCCAAAGTTGGCTGTATCCCTTGTTTGCCAACTTTGCGCCAACGTTGAGCCAATGTTGGGCCAGCTTTCAAAATTTCACAATAAATCAAAGAAAATTTACATAATATTCACCTTTTAATTTTTAACTTGTTAAATTATGCTCTCTGGTATGCTATTTAAAATATCTTCATAGAATTATGCCAGTTGGCTCAACGTTGGCCCAATAATGTATTGCCAACGTTGGGCCGATGAGCAAAATTACGTTGGCCCAACGTAGTGGTAAACGTTGGGCCAACGTTTGCTTGCTATCAGGGTTGGCATTGGTTTGTTGATATGTGATAAACATGTATCCTCTGCGGATGACTAGCTTACGTCTGCTGGTGTTTCTGTTTGTCATCTGTGGATGGTATTCGGTTGCTATAGCTATTTGCCCGCGAATATGTCATTCAGGCACACGCACACACTCCATCCTCCCACTTCCTCGATCCCTCTCCTTTAGCTGCACTGGCTTGAGGATGTTACGCAGACTTTAGACTTGTCCATATAAACTGGCGTACTCGATAAGCTGTCGATGTTGAATTCGACATCTGTTGGTGCCATTTTTGTTTATTCATTAGTTTCATAACAAGGTATGTATTTGTCATGTTTTGATCAAGTCTTTCGCCTTCCATCCCACGATAACACATGTTGCTGGGCCGGTGCTCAGCCAATAGACCTTTCCATTCCTTTCCGTGTTGGGATTGATCGATCCCCGAATGCCCTAGCTATCAATTTCCTGAAAACTATACAGGGAAGCTGTTGAATACTTAAAACTAATTTGACTGGGTGCTGTTGCTGCCTATGTCAAATTAGTTTCAAAATATTCAACAAAATATTTATTAAATAGTAAAAGCAAACAATTTGTACAACAACGCATAGACCGTCTTCAAATATGCGTTCGTGACGTACTTATCGACGTCATTCATTATGATGTCATTGTATACATCACGCAGTTCATTATGACGTCATATGATGGGTGGGTACTCTGGAAAGGTGAATACTGTGACGTATGGGCATGGTGTTGGCCCAGTACCATCCCAGTAACCAGCGTTCTCACCGGTGTGTAGGGTGTAGAAACGTGGATGCACTTTCATATATTAAACGTCATTTGTCCTTTATATTGCGCTATAGGAATGATTTTTCTCATCTACAAGAAATGATATTACATTCTTAACTATGTCGTTGCGCATCAAAAATGTGCAATTTTGACAAATAATGTTCTTATTGACAAAAATATTTCTGTGATAATTGTTTGCAATACAAACGCACGTGGCTTGGAATATGCACGAATTCACATATTAGACACACGTGGTTTATATAGGCCTAAGCGATTCTCTTCGAGACAACAGATTTTAGCGCACAACAATACTTGCCCACTAAATGCTAAGCATCACGAGTCTTACTGCATGATAATCTCAAGCGATCAGTCAGGCCATCACATGAATAGAACGGTATTTAGTATGCAAAAGGCTGAGTAACACGAAACATTATTTCGATTTTGCAGTTCTATATTGACGCGGAGATGCTAGAATTATAGAGGTGTGCTGTTATCCCAGGAATTTCGTAGAGATTAATTAAATTTAGGACAGATTAATTCTTTTATAGATTTATTTTCGCATTTAATGTACAATAAAATCGTTGTATGCATATGTCGTTTTAGCTAAATCTGTATTTCCATAGTTCAACATGGACAATTTAAATTTGTCAAAAATCTTGCATTAATAAACAAGCTGGTAAAATCTTGCATTAATAAACAAGCTGGTGTTTTGTCGTTATTTTGTAGAGATGAGCTCAGATGACAGGCCAGGGTCACGCGTTCGCGTCTTTGGTGCATGTAGGCCTGCCACTAGTGCTGGAGAGTATGGAAAGGTATGGCTAACATATATATATATATATATAACTGGATATTTTTTAATATGAAGGAAGAATATCAGTCCTTTATCCTTTGAAATGTAATAGAGGAATGGCCAGTCATGTTAAATCATGCAAAAAATATAATTGAGCAAAAAATTAGTTTTGACCTATTTTTGCTGTTGCCTCAATAAATAATCAGGCGACGTGTGAAGGGGTTTCCCAGATCGCATTATATATATATATATATTTATATATATATATATATATATATATATATATATATATATATATATATATATATATATATATATATAACCAATGAAAATCTGTTTCAGAAGCGACACAAGCAATATTCAATCGCGGAGTACAAGGCTATGAAACAAGCGCTCATCTTCAAACAGAAGTCTTTTGAAGTGAAATTGTTCACCCAGACATTGTGCTCGATAAAACAAGAACGCAATAAATTCCATTGACAAATGATAAGAGATGGCATACAGGTTATAAACTCTTATTCCTAATCTTTCTATATTTATTATCCAGTTTTGCATGCCAGGTGGTAATTAGTTGTAACCATGTGTTGTTATCCGAGTCAGCAAGGAACTTTCTCTTGAACAGTCAATGGACCTTTCCACTTTATCCATCCATCATATGACGTCATAATCAACTACGTAACATGATGAATGACGTCATGAATGACGTAGACAAGTACATCATGAACTCGTATGTGAAGACTGGACTTTGCGTTGTTGTACAAATTGTATGTCTTTACTATTTAATAAACAGTCTGTTGAATATTTTGAAACTAAATTGACTGGGCGCTGTTGCTGCCATATGCAGCAACAGCACCCAGTCAAATTAGTTATAAAATAGTCAACACTGAGCTGACCTGTATAGTTTTCAGGAAATTGATAGTTAGGGCTTTCCGGGATCAATCAATCCCAACACAGCGAAGTGTGAGTGGAGCTTAGCTAGAGGTGGGTGGGGCATAGCTAAAACTGGAAAGGTCCATTCTCCAATAAACAGTAAATGGCTGGCAAATGCATTGCATATGCAGCATAGCTCATCCAGGATCGTAGATTCGGCCACAAATAATGTTCTTTTCTTAGTATAGTAACAAATAATCGATGGTTGATATAAATGCCAAATGCCATAAAACATGGCGATATCGGCATAGTAGCTGGTGCATGCACAGCAATTTATAGAATGTATTTTAACTACGATCTATCCATGATAATGCAGGTTTCTGGGTCAATATTGGTCCGGTACCGGCCCTGTAACCTGCGTTATCAGGGATTGCCTAACATATAATGTGCTCATAAAACTGTTAAACATAAATTCATATATTTGCACTTTTATTGTCTACAATAAAGTTCTAAGACGGTACATGTGTAAAAACATTCCAATATTTATGAATAACTTATCCCATCCTTTAAAGTCCACTGTCATTATTTTAAAACTAAATTTATGCAGTACATTTTCCAATAAAATTAGTTGCTGTCTGTCAAACAGTTTACCGCATTGTTATAACGATACCGTGATTTCCATAGATGAAAGCGTTACAGAGCCGTACAAATTGCATGGAAACGTGTGGGTGTAGGTATTTTATATTTACAATTTTTGAATCAGAAGTCATGTATGCTACGAGAAAAGTCAACACAGACAATAACGAAAGCTACCACGTGAAATGTTATTACAAAATTTTCTTAGATTGACTGCATGACAAGAGCGGTCTCAAGTTTTCCATACAATCCTAGCACTCACTCTATACAGCTTTATCATTCTTCACATGACAGGACTCCTCCATAATTTAAGTGTTATGTCAATAATATTAATCCAATGCCGACTTTATGACAGATTTATTATAGCAATAAGACCCATAAGACCTCAGACACACTAGAATGAACGAATGATATCTATTTCCTTGCCGACACAGCTTCGTACATTTGGCAGCAACATTATGATTTTAATGATGAACAAGTATTCCTGATTTATACTGAAATTTACATGTCGTAAAGTGAGAATTATAAATCGTCATGACACAGGCCATTATTGTGATTAAGCAGCCCCCACCTGACATTGTTTGTGTTGCACTTGCTTATTAACATTTCTGATTACAACAAATGGAGGAAATTGATTTTATGATATGAATATCGGAAGTTATGATGAAGCTTGACTATTGATTTGGTTATCATGTGGGTGTGGGTGGGTGCTCTTGCTTTTGTGTCAATGATGTGAAGTTTCTAGAATGTGTGTTTATGCCATTGCGACCATCCGTGGTTTGCCAGTCAACACATTAGTTGTGACTCACAACGGGTATAAGTCAGTCTGTCTGTCAGTTTTTCAAATGGGTTTTCACCCATTTACAAAGCTGCTCAAGTGACAACTATAGCATGCCACATTTCTTTAAATGATTATTTCTCATTAACCACTGGGCCAATTATAATCAACCTCTAAATGGAAAATTAAGTTGTCTACTCATTAACCGCTGCGCCAGTTTTATTTCTCTGGCTCGAATGACCCTATGGTGATGGTGAGAGGCCAAACTTCTATACAGACATTTTGCAGCCATCTGGGATTTCCAAAAATCATGCAAAGACCAACCCATTAACTACAATCAAACATGACTGCAAGGGCACTATAGTGGAAAACTTCAGAACAATAATTGGTATATTTTTGTAGGCCATCTTGGGTTCTGAAACTCTTTAAAGAATTTCCGTAACACTATTCAGTCAAAACTGGCTCAGTTTTAAGCACAAATGGCCCAGATGGTAGGCTTCTGAACCTCTATACAGAATTGTGACTGGTCGACTTACTCTGCCAAACTTTTGCATTTTCTTAGATTTCCAATAAATTAATTAACAGACTTTTACCTAACCTCTTAGTCTGCTAGAGCAGACCCTATCGGATCCCGTAATCGCTAAATTCTAAGAAATCATTTCTTGTTCAAATAGTGCTGTTTCAGGCGAGCGCCCCAATCCTCTGTGTCTCTTATTATGTTGAGGTAGTTGGTAATTCGGAATGAAAACATCAAACCCAAAACACTCTTTTCCAGGTAATTCTGCAATGCATAAGGCAGAAACATTTCCCAGTTAAATTAGTTTTGAAATATTCCACAGCCTGTCTGCATAGGTAGGCCTACTCTGAGACTTAATGGTATCAATGGTGCATCTGTTGAAGACCGCTCAAATAAGTAACATTAACAAATTTCACTCTACTCCTAGAGGAAGGAAATCTATTCTATACAGTTGACTTTATTGAGCCAGACTATAATCCCAGAGTTATTCTTGGGCAAACCGCCATGGGGTCTTTTTCTATCAGCACCGGCAGTGGTGGTGATGTGTTTTGGTTATGTGAACACACATTTTACAGAAACTGTTGTAAATAATTTGAAAGCTGGTACAGAATTAATCGTTAGAACGGCAGAACAAGCCTCCGTTATCCCCCCAACAAACAAGATAATGTACCAGATGGTACGAGACAGCTATCAAACAGTAGTTCTACAACAGAGTAAGCAGTGGTGATGCATACAGTCATGTTAACTCAGAATGACAACAAGCGAGCCAATAAGGGCCTTGTCATGCAGATGTCTAACACATATAGTTCTCGAGTCTACATGCATGATATGTACTTAATTCTAAAAGGAGTTCAACATATTTGGCTTAAATAGTTTTAAAAATTTAACATGTACTGACTTAATGTTTTATTATTGGTTCTAATAAAGAAACTATATTTTTAGTGACACCCTGTATCAGATTATAACTGTTCATCATCATGAACAAAATATCCCTGTAATGTTGCGGGAACCATGAAACATACAGTGCTTTTGATGCACAACACAGTGTTAGCCTAACATGCACGCATACTCTAGGATTGCCTGATTGGTGACCTTTATCGCGACTTTGGTTTCTGCATACCAAAACTTGGAACTACAGTCCAGAAAAGAATTCTCTGTGATATTCTATATTAGGCATATCCAGAAACTATGGCAGACTAACCTTGCTCTTACACGAGTTGTAATGTATATAGCCAACGGTACCCACTCACCAAGCTAGAAGTAAATAGCTCTAAGTATGACAAAACTAGTCTCCGAAATAATATCTTTCTCCATTTGACCCACACATGAAAACATTTCCAGGTGATAACTCACAGGGTCATTTTGACCAGGTTTGATATAAAGCTGTCCAGTGATAATGAAACATGTCATTGCCGTGGACAACGCAGAGCCAGATAGACATAGACAGATGGCTGGATGCCGGACTGGGTGGACGGGCGTGTGATAGCCATCCCTGACACTATTCGTAAGTATCTCAAGTGTACCAAGAAATGCCATTTACCAATGGAGCAATTTTCACAACCAAAGATTTGAGCGGAAAATACAAAAAATGTTGTTGTCCTTCACACTATTGACTAACGGGAAAAGTACCATTGGCCAATGGTGCAGTCATCCTTCACACTACTATTGTGAAATGATTAGTGTACTAAAGGAACATCTCAGCCAAATCTTGTTTTAATTCATTAACAAATGACGAAACGTGCCACAACTATTTTCTTCATATGGTTCGATATTTAAAACGCATTAAAGAACCAGAGTTAATGCCCCTTGTTTCAAGTCGTGGCCTCTTCATATGCATACTGAAAATAGATATTGCCTGAAGGAACACATCTGCTAAATTTATTTCTAATCCAACAACAATTGACAAAACAAATGTTTTCCCCATAGGGTTCAATAGTTTAAAATCTTAATGAACCAGAGTTATGGCCCTTGTTTAGTTTAAATGTGTGGCCTCTTTATATGCATACTTCAAATAGATATTTAACTGAAGGAGCATACCTACTAAATTTGGCTTTAATTCATCAATAATTGCCGAAACAAATGTATTTTCCCCATAAAGTTCAATACTTAAAACACCGTAATGAAGCAGAGTTATGGCCCTTGTTTAAAGGGCTGACCACTTCGTATTCATAGCGCAGAGACATGGTTGGCTAAAGAAAGATATCTGCCACATTTCGTTTTAATCCATCAATAAATGACGAAATGTGTAGTCAGCATGCCCTAGTTCTTATATGGCTGGTAGCTTATGCCTATAGGTACACACTAACCAAGTTAGAAGTCATTCTAAAAAACAGTTTAACATTTAAGAGCACCCATACTCTGTAAACAATCTCCACAAATAGTTCAGTCAAAATCTGCTTTGACTCACCACTAAGTGCAACAAAAATAAAACCAATTTTATATTGACTATTGTTGTCTACAGCATAACATTAAAAAATTCCCCAACAAATCCACTCAGTGGAATAATGTTTATTTGAAGGATAAAAATTCAACATAATTAGGGATCTGTTGGAATTAGGTTACATACATAGTTCCCCTAAAATCACCATAGCAACATGAAGAACGAGAAAATAGAGGACTCCTGTATTGCAAACTGACCTTAATGTTACCAAACTTCCACATACTGACTAATCTAGAGAAGCTATTTTCATCCTTGACTGACCCTATTCCCACCCCAAAAAACTCTCACCATTAGTTGGGCAATTTATCTTTGAAATGACTCAAAAGCGAGAAACAATACTTAATATCCCACCGATCACGACCAGCTTAACCTGAATTTATGCCAAAACTTTTAGCATACTTATCTCAGTATTGCAGTGTCCATATCTCATACCCCACCCCACCCCATCCCATCACAACCACCAGCTAGTGCTGCATGTATTTATGTTATTACTATATTATATCTTGTTAAGTTTTATTTAAATGCAACTTTATGTTTCCTACACATCTATACTGTTTATGTATTGATGAAATGAAATAAAGTATAAGTCTTCCATTGATGTAATGACTTTTTCAAGGTTATGGTAAATTTTACAAATTCCACTGGCAAATAATGGTTCAACTAGGGTAAGCAGTGTTTTAGATCATCACCTGATTCGATGCCTTCTGTCGCATTCAGGTGGAATTGAATGTCACGTTTGCTTTTCTTCTCTGCTCAGTGCTCGAGCGATTTCCACCCTATGCTTGCCAACATGTCTATCGCTCTGCCATGAGTATTTGTTGTGCTGCTTTCCTCTAGACAGCCTCAATGGTATGACAATCCTTTTGGGGCTGGTCTCAAACTGTAGAGATATATTCTAGTTTCGGTCAGGAGTTTGGTAAGCCCATTCTTTAACTGATTGTGGGCAACCAAGGTTTATCTTGGAATCCGAGTACTTTATGTGCTGCTTTGTGACCTTGGGGATGTGCTTGTTCCACTTTAAGCTGTTAGCTAGCTTCACTCCTAGCTATGGGTTTGATAAGCTGCTAAAACTAGATCTACACTAGATCTGCACGAAGACACTAGATCTACACCAGGTGACTTTCAAGATGTTACATTTTTACACATCAACCTCATCAAATCATCGCTGGCCACACAGTATAATATCAAATGCAGCACTCTACAAACTGTGTAACATAGAGCCACTATTTGTGAGGCTAGCCCAACAGCAATGGTTTATGTTTGGATATGTTCTTCGAAAGCCACAAAATATCCCTGCTCAGAAAACACTAGAATTTACAGCGGTAGCCAGGTGCCAATGGTTAACAGGCACGCAAATAACTCCACAACATCAAATTGCCAATGAGTCCCAGACTTATCCGATAGTCCTAGACATATCCAAAGAGTAATCCTGACTAGTCCTCGACTCCGGAGGGTATGACAGGCTGGCTTCTACTTGCATGCACAGGAATCGATGTGTGCATGCAAAACCGATCGACGTGCTCTCCTTTTTTGGTAATGATGGATTGAGTACAATTGGCTACCTTTAACCTGACCGCATGTACATATGCATCTAGAAGAGATGACATGACCCTCTAGAAAGCTTCAATGGTTTTATGTTTGGATATGTTCTTCGAAATAATATGCCTGCTCAGAAAACACTAGAATTATCAACTTGCTAAGTGTTTTGCCATTAGACATCAAAGACTGTAATTTAGGATGATAAAGAACCTAAAGGCCCTCAGAACCCTCACAGTGGACAAGACAGTGGAGATGGTTGAAGAAAAACTGATTGCAGGTGAGTTTTTCACTTCTTGAGCTGCAGAACACAGCAGCATCATCAACCCATATCTGCCAGGTGTCTGTACATGAAATAACTGTATCACGATCTTTCTGCAGAAGCTGTTGGTCTTCACTGGGATTCAATTGTATGATAGAGAAGATAGTCATTCACAAAGTCTGATCTTTGATTGCATTTATATGTGGAAGTGGATTGAGCCTCACACTGATATGTGGGCCACCAGACAGTACATGTCTTGGGCTAGATAATTCTCTGTTAAGGCCACTCTTTCTGTTCTCTGTTAGTGAGGATTGCTTCTACACAGTATGAATGTATGGATGTCACGAACCCATACATTTTGACATTCCGTTTTAAGTCCAAATCACGAAAAATAGTGTGTACAAAGATAAAATCGAAATAGAGTGCTATTCCATCCCGACCACACAGTCCATATACATGGTGTGTGTGCGTGCGTGCGTGTGTGTTTACGCTGTGAAAAAACAGTGCTTATTTTGTATATAACCTATTTGCATAGCTATGTATCAAAGCCGCGCTAGATATTTCAATGCAGCTCTGATTTAATTCAGATTTGTACATCAGGGTTATCGTCGAGTTGAATCAATATTGATGATAATTCTGATGAGTAGTAGACAATCTCTGACAGGTCCATAACTCTTGACGACTATATATGTGGGAATCGAGACACGAGACAAATTGACGGATTGCCTTTTTTGGTAACAACAAATAACGGCTGTAGAGCAAATGACTCCTGACCAAGAGCAAATGACGAGTCCTCGACATATCCGACGAGTAATCCTTGACTCCCAATGGGTATGAATTCTACTTGCATGCACATAATCGATGCGTGCACACAAGACTGATGGATGTGCTCTCCTTTTTTTGCTAATGGATTGAGTATGATTGGCTACCTTAAACCTGACCACATGTACATATGCATCTAGGAGAAATGACGTGACCCAGAACATTCTTGACATGTGCACGCATCCAAGAAAGAATATTCTCAAGAAAAGAAAGTGCACGTTTTGGTAAGAATACAATCTGTCTGTCTTGTGATGGGCGAGATATGTAATGAGCATTGAGAAATATGTTTCAAATTCAATTATAAGAATCTGGCAAATGTGCATGTTTGAATCAGTTATGTAATGGTTTGCTGGTTTGAAAAGTTTGTAGATAATGGTGGCGACGTTTCCCAGCGTTTATTTTGTAAATTATAGCAAGAAGATTCTGAATAGATTGGTTAAGCAATCGTGTAAAGAATTATAATAAGCTGTGTCTCACATGATCTTTTGGACCAGAATCCATGTGGGTTATGGTGGAGGATGCTGTTTGGGTCTAGGTGTTGCATAATCAGGGTCAAGTTCGACTCACTAACTATAGTCAGTTTGCTGGTTTACTGATCATGCGCCGTTGCTATGCCCAGTCGAACTTGATCGTAGTCGACTATAGTTCGTGTGTACCCGGTTCCCTCTCCATTAATCCTTCCTGTCGTCTGTTTTGATGACCTACGAAAATGGGTTATTTTTGTCCGCTAAGACATCAAAAAGCATCCATATGGCATGGTAAGGAATATGGGCTTGGGAACATCGACATACAATGGGAAAGCATAATTTCATCAAACCTAAGTTATTTAGTGAAATATTTACACTTTTATATGCATTTATTTGTGGCAAGCGATCAGTGTCTGCCATTTTGAAATTTATGCAAATATCGCACTAACATCTGAACCGAGGTTGGGTGCTTGTTTGACTATAGTTGACTAGCTAGTTAACTATTTGAAGTTTGACTGGTATTCTAGTTAGCTATAGCTAACTATGGCTACGAGTCGAACTTGACCAAGGTTATCTATGTGTATTTGCATAAAATTGATGTTAATCAAATATGCCTGTCATTTGATGCTTGAACTCTATAAACTTTTTGACTCTGCAGCTGTGTTCTCGTTTAAAGCCACTCTGGTAGGTTCCAGTGAAACTGTCACGCTTTTCTCGAATGCAGCATGTGCCCCCCCCCCACCACCCCCTTTTAGATCCGTGGCTGGTTATGGCTCCTAAAAGTCACATTCTATAATGAGCAGACCTGTGGTCAAATGCAAATGCATTTGAAATACTTTTTTCAACAAATTTGCATTTGAAGATTTCAAACCACAACTATTTGCAATTGCATTTAAATACTTTTGCTAAAGTATTTGATATTTCAAATAGTTTTCAAATGCTTTTTCAAATACTTTTCATATAATATATATTGACAACAGGCCCTTCCAAGCAAAGTAAATTAAAAATATTCCACAACCTTATTTAATCACAAATAATTTGTATCTGCTGTGTGGTCCTTAAACCCATTTAACCACTGAAATATCAGCTTCCCAATGTCAATTCCATTTGATATGATAACTGGTGTACATTCTAGAAACAAAATTGCTGTAAATTGTTAATCTCTAATGAGACAGGAACAGATTAAAAAAAACATTGTAAAATGTACACCTGACAGTTTTCTACTGACCCTGTAGCAAATATATTTCGTATTAATGTGATAATGGTTACTATAATAGCTATAATGTGTCAGTTTGTGAAATCATAATCAAAACACACAATATTAATAAAATAAATAGTTACACTTTCTATATTGCTTTTTCATATATTGAATTCGGGATATAATGGGTTAAATTGTGCATACATGAGATTTTAATTCCCACTAAGCAATAGAGCTAGAATCAAACCAAACAGAAAAATATTTTGAACACAATTTGACTAGAAGCCAGTGCTGCCTTAGGCAGCAACAACTATCCAGCAAATTAGTTTCAAACTATTCACCAGAATTTGTCCTACATCATAAAGGCATTTGTCAGGTTTATGTACAGAACTATTTGTCTAAAGGATCAAATGATTGTCTGAAGTAGTTAAGGATATACATGGGTGTGATTATGTGGCCAGGTCTTTGTGGGAGAATGAACAGAAAACACCAGGCTGGTGTTGACGCAATAAAATTACTCTAATTGTGGGCGCATAGATTTAAACAACACTTTTCAATGATGCAGCTAATTTTTCATGACAAGAAATATTTTTGAATTTTTTGAAATTAATTTATCTAGTTGTTGTTGTTGCCTAAGTCAGCAACATAATCCAGTCAAATTATTTTCAAAGTAATTAATTGCATCCCTGCGTGGTTGCTTGAAAATGGGATTTAACGTATTCCATCAGTGAAAGGGTTAATGGTAAACTTCTCAACAAAATTAATTTCACATGAAGAACGTACATTTGAAAACAATTTGACTGTATTGGTTCCTGTGAGAGAAATTACTTTTTGTCAAATAATTTTCAAAGTAAGTAACAATTTTAACTACGAGAAGATATTTAGTTTATTTAACCCTTTCACCGATGAAACTGGCTTTTAAAACTGAATTTGAATGTAACCAGCTGTTGAATATTTTGAAATTAATTTGAATGGAAGGCATTGCTGTATTAGGCAGCAACAGTTTGCAGACAAATTAATTTAAAAATAGCTACAAGATTCTCATTGAATGGGTTACACAGAATTTCATAATGAAAGTAAATATAAAGTAAGGTGTCTAACCCACAGGGTGAGACTCTTCTTAAACTAAGAAAGCGTCAGGCAAAAGTTCTTGAGTTTTAGTCTTTAATTAAATATAAAGGAAGGTCAAACATAGGTGGAATAATGTGAGTTTAGTGAGCCCAGGTGTGATTAGAAATAGTATATATGTGAAGAAATAGGTGGTATCATAGCATAAAATGGGATTTGTGGATTTAAACTATACAAATTAGCATTTAACTATTCAATGGAATAAATCAGTCAACAAAGTATAAAATTTATCAAAGAATATCCATTTGAAAACAGTTAGATTGAATGGGGTTTATTCCTAATTGAGAAATTACTCTCAGTGCAACCATTTTCAAACTAAAAAGATCTTAGCTCCAAGAATGTGTACACTTTAATTAAACTGTCACTGCTAAGATATTTATTACTGTAATTAATAACTTGCTGTCAAATCTGGTTTATTGATCACCTGCCTATAATATCGAAATAAAATATTTGACCCTCTAACGCAGCAAGAACTTCCAGTCAAATTATATTCAAAATTGTCAACAGCCTTCCTATCCTAAGAGATCACATTCGTTATATCCCCCACTTTATTGTCCCTTCTGTTAAATATTTTGAAAACAATTTGCCTGGAATATGCCTCAGGTAGCCTAACATTTCAAAATTTGAGAAAAGAATATGAAGGACACAGTTTAAAATGTCACCAGCTACTTGGAAGAAACTTGTGATTTTGTAAGAAATATATAGAGCCACTTAGAAACTGAATAGGATGATTTACATTCACTAAAACAGACAATGTTCAACATATACCTCATACAAAATACTACATTTCTTCTGAGTTGGTGCTAATTCCATGCTATCCTGTTCACAGAAATCCATCAGATGTGCCCATAAGAGGGCTATCTGGAATATAGACCACTTTCTTTAATTTTCAAATTCAATTAAGCAATATATTTGATCCTCTTTAATAAGAAACCTTGGCTTAATCCTTTAACCTTCAATTTTGTTCAAGAAAGTTTCAATTTTCTCATACAAAATGTCCATTTGCAGACCAAGAGAGGGATATTCTTAAAATGTACCACTGTAATGACTGGCTCGGTAACTGAGCTAGTCATTACAGTGGTAAATTTTCAGAATTTGAGAGGTAAAGGGTTAAGCGAGAACTTCTATTCTCCGTTGGATAATCTCTTAATACCACCACTTTGACTGTATATGGGTATATATGTATGTAACTTTTCAACAGTTGGAAATCAATGCAACTGAAAGATGCTGCTGTCTGGCACATGTTACAATACAGTGTACAACTGTTTAAGCCATTTCCTCTCAGAAATCATGAGAGTTATATCTGATATGGGTATTATAGAAATTAAAAGCATTTGTAAGTAATTGAAATACTTTTAGAAAAGTATTTGCATTTGCACTTGCATTTGAACAAAGTTGAAAGTATTTGTACTTGCATTTGAACCAATGTGAACTATTTGCATTTTGCATTTAAATACTTTTGAAAGTATTTGACCCCAGGTCTGATAATGAGGGACATATATCATCAGACACGCTGTCTGTAGTGACCACGTCCACATCAACTAGCTCTAGTGCAAACAGTTTGCCTGCTGTGATGTTGAGAAATCTCCGAGTGACCACGATCCTTGACTTCTACAGCAAGAATTCTGTCGTTATTATATTATCTTATGAACACCACATTTAAACAATGATGAACAATAACAGAAGCAAAAACAATAATAAACTTGGATTTTATTTTAATTTGATGCATGAATTTATTATTGACATAGTATGGATATAGTTGACGAGATATATAAATCTGGAACATCATTTTATGAACATTTCTTTGTCATTATGTTTCTTTATAAATATAGAAAAAACACAGATAATTCTTTGTATCAAACAATCAGATAACTGTGAAAACGACAACAAATCTAAATATTTTGAAGTTAAACATAGGTAAGCAGATATACATATTACATCTATCCTTTGGCTGTAGAATGCATCTATCCCACAATCATCAAGTGTACAATTCACCTACCCCATATATGCTGCCTATAAGAACACATTCATTTCAACACATTACATTCAATATAAAACATATTTGTATTATATAAAACTAGTAACCCTTACAACTCTGATGGCAAAATTTGAATTTTCAAATTAAACTAAAAGATAAACTGGTGTCAATTTCTTAACAAATTTGATGGAAGATGTTTCTGTTTTAGATAGCAACATTGTCTAGCAATATTGTTTTAAAATGTATCCCAGTTTCTTTACTATTGATACAGTAAAAGATAGAATATTGACATGAGAGTCAGAAATTCAAACAACTAAATATAAACAGTGCTATATTCCAAACACTTTCCATTTCATTAGTTCTATTCCACTACGGTTTCCATTGTTGCTTTTTCCACAATTACTCAAATGAGCTCAAATATGGGTTCTTAACTTGCCCACAGACTAAGATAACACATTGTCAACACATCGCACCAACATTCAAAGTAAGCAATGCTAGTTAATGGTGGTGTAAAACTTTTGTGTTGTTCGGAAATTGAAATGAACATGCCTACATATATTTTGCATAAATTAATTTCCATGGATAAATCAACAGCTTGATTAAAAAATCTCTGGCTTTTTTTAAAACTGATTCTTATAATTAATAATTATTTAGTTAATTAATAATAGCACCAATTTCAGTATTTGATCCAAAATAAATTAGCATGAATTACAAACATATGAAGCAGTAATGATAAGCTCTAATAATTCTTGATCATCAATTTCACAATAGAAAATTAATTTCCTGATAATTCGTTTGCATCTAATATAATTGTTTAATTATTACAGAAGATACTTATTTTAACCATTTAATGGCCACGCCAACCAAAGCTGACCTTTGCAGGGGCCTTGATAAATGACCATTTGCATGCCAAGAGAATTATTTTTATTCCAATTTTACCAATGAATGGAGTGAATGACAGGCTTGATAAACGGTCTTCTCTTGGCCTGCAAATGGACAAACACTAAGCAAAACATAAATTTCTTGACAAAGATTGATCATTAAAGGGATAAATATTGTTTTCAAAAAACTTTTTATCAAATTGAACAGCCACCAGGTATTAATTTTGAAGCCATTTGGCTGCAAACCATTGTTGCCATATTACATAATATATCAGTTCCCTGAGAGTCAGTAGTTGTTCGATTATGATACGTTTTCTTCATGGAGAAAGACCATCATCTAATCTGGACTTGTAGTTTGAAAAGTTCAAAATCAATTTCCTGTCTAAGAACGCCCGTCAGCACAAACTCAGCATTGTACACAGCTGCGAGAAGAAAACACCACATGATTTAATGGAATGATCCAGTCAGCTCTATACTACATTGACTGCGTCACACATGTCAAGACCTTTACTTTTTCTGCATATCACACACCGAGTGTGGCAGTGTCACAAAATAAGCATTCCTTAAAATTTCCATTTGATGAATTAAGTGTCTATCAAAAAACTAACATTCTTCTAATTCTTGAAAAGGTGACAAATCACACAAATAAACAATGTGCAAACCATGTAAAAAAGTTTTCTATTGCTTTAATTCTTGCTACAAACTGAATTCAATGATGATATAGAACAAATATCTAACGTTTTGTTGGGATCGGATACCCCCCTTAATAAATTAAAAGAAGATTGAAAACATTAAACATTCTTCTAATTCTTGGTTCACAATAAACCAAGTCCAAACCACGTAAAAATATGGAAACAATTTGAAGATCATTTTCATTATGATGGAGTCTGGATACAATGATGTCATAGGACAAATCTGTAACATTTTATTGTGATCAGATAAGCCCTTGACAGACAGACCGACCGACTAGCAGACAGATAGACAGAGACAGAGTTACGGTATGAGAGAATGAATTGAAACAAAGAATACTCGTTTTCAAATGTATTTTCATGCGCATTGATATTATAATGATGCTGACACTACTACTCCTAATACTTACCTATGTTCTTAGACAATAAATCTTTGACAAGGTGAAGGTCATTGGCACATGTTATTACAACAAAAGTAGGTTCTCCCTGCAAGGAAATTAGCATCACTGATTAACATTTTAAATTCTTAAATTTCAGTGTTTCAATTTCAAAGCAGTCACACATGTGAACTGTTGTATATTTTGAAACTACTTTGACTGGGCGACACGGCTGCCTATGGCAGAAATGGTTTCCAATAAAATTAGTCTCAAAATATTCAACAATAGACTAATTCCTATATCGTGACTAATTTTCCATAGCTGAGAAGTGTAGCTTTACCGTGGCTAAGTTGTTCATAATACCTTACTAACATAAACATTGTTAATTATATCTCATGAAAGATGACCATGGCCACAGTAAACATGCGGTGTGCTAACTGCCCTTTGAGGGCATCTTAAGAGAAATTTGTAACAGAACATGTACTTTAAGTAAACACCATTGTCGGCACCAAGAAGGTTGATAAGTGGTCTCGACTCAGACGTGTCCTGCACTTCTTCCCATTGTAACTCACCACATGTTCCTATATGCGGCCTAGATGAATCTGTAAACAGGCTTTCACATAATTCTTTAAGGAAACCGACGGAACGAAAGCTCTTAGCTGACCATAATGAAATAAACATCTTATTGTTAATAATTTCCATTTACAGCTAAATCTCAAATATTTACGGTGAATGAAAAACAAAATGCCAAAGAACTGATTTACAGAACATCATAGCAAACATGCTCAGTCCTTCATCATACATGGAACAATCCCATAATCATCACATTCACCAGATTAAACATATGTCTTAACCCTTTAACACTCATATCAGCCAAAAACGGCTTCTGCAGTGGTCTTGAGAAATGACCATTTGCAGACCAAGAGAAGACTATCGGTTATCGAACCAGTCATTCCAGTGATAAATTTTCAAAAACAGACTTCTCTTGGTCTGCAAATGAGCATTTCCTCTGTGAAAATTTAAATTTTCTTGAACAAATCCGAGGGTTAAAAAGCTTAGAAGCAACCAAGCGTAAATCATTCCTACTTAATCCCCACTATGTGACACTATGTGATTTGATTTGTTGAGAAAATCACATGATTTGTGATGTAACAGGCTTGTGGGCATGGCGTAACTTCCCATATATGGAGTGTGGTTGATATTAGCCACTATAAACAGGTGGTTCTTTAGTACAACTGAATATGTCTATTGGTGTCAAGGTTTTATTAGTTCTTTGATGGTATTTCTTAAGGAAGCACCATCTTTTGGCTCCAAAAAGCAATCACTGTCTTGCGTATGCTTGCGGTTAATCACCACTTGAACATATTGTCCTGCCACTTATTAGCATACTGTACCTTGTGGTTTTTGGAGGTCTGGATGCTTCTAAGTGATGGTCGTCCGTGAATAACTGTCCCAGATGCTGATTCAATGATCTCGGTCAGCTCTTCCACACTAGGTTGTATTGAAGGTGTGATGTTAAAGGTGATATGCTGGGAACACAGAAACATACTCAATATGTCACAAGTCACACATGTGTGTCCTCTCAATCCATGAATCATGACCTGTGATCTAAACCTGTGATCTAAACCTGTGATCTAAACCTGTGATCTAAACCTGTGATCTAACTTCCATCCACTTTAATGCTTTAACCCTCAAGCTCCTCAAAAATAGCTTCTGCAGTCATACTGGAAATGTCTAATTGCAGACCAAGAGAAGACGCTTTTGAAATTTTACCACTGGAATGCCTGGCACAATAACCGAGCAAGTCATTTCAGTGGTAAACTTTCAAAGAGTCTGCGGTTGGTCTGCAAATGGACATTTGCTGAGAAAATGTAAATTTTCTCGAACAAATTTGATGATTAAAAGGTTAAAAATTATTTACTTATTTAATGTCCATTGGTTAGCTAAAGAACACTCTTTTAATTTCCACTGGAGTGACTGTTTCAGTTATCGCGCCAGACATTCTAGTGTAAAATTTTCAAAAATAGTCTCCTCACGGCCCACAAATGGCCCTTCCTCAAGACCACTGCAGATGGCACTTTTAGCCGGCTCGATTGACCATTAAAAGACTAAAAGCACTTCAACATTATCAGCTTTCGGTTTGAGAGGGACGAAAAAAGCCTCAAAAAGGCGCTCCAATAGGCAATTCCTGTCATGATTGACAAATACGCTTTCCGAACCAGCATCCTTTTCATATTATGGTGTTGCCTATGATGTTGCCTCACCTCTGATGTTTACAAGAGAATAGGATTCTATGCGTATGACATTGCCTCACATCAAATGCTTATGAGATATCAGGATTGTGATGTATGACGTAGCCTCACCTCTGATGCTTACAAGACAATAGGATTTTATGCATATGACATTGCCTCACATCAAATGCTTACGAGATATCAGATATCAGGATTATGATGTATGACATAGTCTCACCTCTGATGTTTACAAGAGAATAGGATTCTACGCATATGACATGGCCTCACATCAAATGCTTACGAGATATCAGCTATCAGGATTATGGTGTATGATGTAGCCTCACCTCTTATGTTTACAAGAGAATAGGATTCTACGCATATGACATTGCCTCACATCAAATGCTTACGAGATATCAGATATCAGGATTATGATGTATGACGTAGTCTCACCTCTTATGTTTACAAGAGAATAGGATTCTACACGTATGACATTGCCTCACATCAAATGCTTACGAGATATCAGATATCAGGATTATG
This sequence comes from Chaetoderma sp. LZ-2023a, assembly GCA_034401795.1. NCBI lineage: Eukaryota > Metazoa > Mollusca > Caudofoveata > Chaetodermatida > Chaetodermatidae > Chaetoderma > Chaetoderma sp. LZ-2023a. The sequence goes on from CM067370.1 coordinate 141,491,478, forward strand.
ATGTATGACGTAGCCTCACCTCTGATGTGTACAAAAGAATAGGATTCTACGCATATGACATTGCCTCACATCAAATGTTTATGAGATATCAGATATCAGGATTATGATGTATGACGTAGCCTCACCTCTGATGCTTACGAGAAAAAGATTTATCATGCATGACCTTGTGTCACAGGTCAAGACCTCTTTTTGCATTCTATGAGTCACCTCCAAACATGTTTGGCAAAAGAGAAAGGCACCACAACAAAACATACTGTCGAAAAGGAGGAAATTTTTTGTTCTGCACTTTTCTGCTAAGCAAAATGTATAGTCAGGCTGCAGTTGTCTAATAACAATTTCCATAATTGGGTTACCACAACCATGATATTTGAGACCAAAATAAATAGAGCTCTTAGGGCAAACAAGGACATAATTGAAGAATTGTCATATAATTATTAACCTGGAACAGTGGTGTCGTATGAGCTCTCCGTAGTGACTCTGCCAGGTCGCAGTTCAATTCCATCTCAGCTTGACGATCCTTCAGGACGTACTTGCCCTCGTCTGTTAATAACAAGTATAAAATTAAAATGTTAACATCTTAACCCTTTCATGGCGAAAACGGCCACTGTAGTGGTCTTGAGGAATGTCCATTTGCAAGCCAAGAGAAGACTTTTTTAGACAATTTACCAGTCATTCCAATGGTAAATGTTCAAAATAGCATTCTCTTGCCCTGCCCATGGATATTCAATAAGCAAATATTTGTATTTTCTTGAAAGAATTTAGCCATTAAAGAGTTAAACTAGGCCCCAACTCATGCAAAACACATTACAATGGCTTATGTATGCGGTAACTGTACACACAGTTGACACATGACATAGCTTGTAGGACCAGCGACGTTACTAATTGCTTGCAAGTTAAGCACTATCAGAGCTTTTTCTCAAAATATTCCTATTTATTACCAGCACACTATATTTAATATTGCATGAAGTTACCAAGAAACATCATTTGATAGTTTTCTTTTCCCTACCTTTAAAGGATATATTCAAAGGCTAAAATATTACAAATTTATTCAATAATAATAATAATAATAATAATAATAATAATAATAATAATAATAATAATAGCCTCAACAACAGTTCGACTCACTATAGCTTTGATTGTCACAAAGAGCAGTGATTCCTTTTCACCATAGCAATATTCAGGCATTAAATATAGAGACACTCCTTTGTTATTACATTTTTCAATCATATAAGTCCAAGTATATTCACTTCATGGAAACCATACAGGAGGGCCATGAAGGCAGGTGAATATTTCGAAAATAATTGTAACAATTAGGTAACAAGACTCCAGTCCAATTATTGTCAAAATTTTCAACAAAATCTTTTCTGCATAACAAATTTCCCGATGGATTTCCATTGGTTAGGCTATGATTTAATAGATACCCACCGACAAAACAGCCTTGTGAACGACTATCTTCCAACCAGTCCTTGCTGACAATGAACTTGACCATGTTAATAGCCTGAAACATCTTGACCGTCCTAGCTAACGACTTGGCGACTAAGTGGGTCGCCAGCTGTGGACTCTCCACATAAGCAGCTCCTAATTGTTTGCCACACTGGAAAGAAAGTACATCATAAATTCAAGGAAAGCCTACAAAGTAAACAAACAATGATATCTATATATTTCATGAAATGCTGATTGACACATTGATATTGAATGTTAAACCTTTAACAGTCACTGCAGCCAAAACAGCATTTGCAGTGGTCTTCAGAAATGTCCATTTGCAGACCAAAAAGACTAATTTTGAAACTTGACCACTGGAATGACACACTTGGTTATCAAGCCAGTAATTCCAGTGGTAAATTTTCAAAAAATAATCTCTTGGTCTGCAAATGGACATTTTCTATGAGCAATTTGAAATTATATGGAATAAATTTGAAGTTTAAAGGACACAGAAATAAACTAAGTCCCAATCATGTAAAAGTATGGAAAAAACTTTTAAATCATTTTAATTTTGCTGCAACTGAATGCAATGATGATTGTTGGGATTGGATAAGCCCTTGATAAATTAAAAGAACGTTGAAAAATATTAACATTATTCTTATTCTTGTTCCACAATACCCTAAGTCCAAACCATGTAAAAATATGGAAACAATTTGACAATCATTTTCATTATGAATTTATGATGGAGTGAGATGCAATGATGGCATAGGACAAATCTGTACAGTTTTACTGCGGTCAGGAAAGCTCTTGATGAACTAACATTTACCTAATTCTTGGTGCGAAATAGGCCAAGACCAAACCCAGTAAAAAATAGGGAACAAATTTGAAAATTATATTAGTTATGACGGAGACTCGATGCAATGATGGCATAAAACAAATCTGTACAGTTTTATTGAGATCGGATAAGCTGATGAATTGAAAAACTTTAACATTTATCTGCACCCCATTTGGATCGCTATGTCGACCTATCCTATGCTTTGCATATGGCTCAACAAAACTAGTCTTTTCTTGGCCTGCAAAAATTTTAATTTTCTTGAAAAATCTTGACTGTTAAAGGGTTAATTGATATAGCCTAAGCAGCATTTTGAACATGTTGATGCTCTGTCGACACAAGGGGACTATGTGCTAATACATTTCTCCTCTTTATGAGGTATACCATGCCTTACTTTTCAAGCAATCTGAAAACACCTATATTGTCTAACTCAGTGTATACGCTCAATCACATTTACTTGGCAGTGTGGTGTAAAAGCAGCAATACATGTAAGATGTTAGAATATTTTGAAACAAATTTGCCTTGATCCTATTGATGCCTTAGGCAACTACAGCTTACAGTCCAATTAGTTTCAAAATATTCAACATAATACAGAATGTACCGTTACACCGACATGATATCAAATACTATCCATTGAGGATATAAAATGGCCGCCACCAAAGCGCCGGGAAGTGAATGATATGTAAGGTATATACTATAATCTATCAGTACAATACTACATCTGAGACAAGATTTGTAATCCTTTAACTCGAAATTAATCAAAATTCACAGCAACTTAATTCTTTCTCTGTTGTTAATTCAACTGCAAACACAGCAAAGATTAGTTACTACAGTCTAGTTAATCTAATATAATTAGTCAAAGACAAAATCCTATGCGTTTTGTCCAGGGGTTTACATTGCCAAATTAATTGATTTTGATAATATAGTGCTTTAGCAGAGACAGAATTAGATGTTATTTCCTATGGGTGTTTAGAATTATTTTAATTTCTTTTAATAACAGCGTCATGTATCATAAATAATAGTGTTACGTTTTCCAACCTAAATTGATTTGAAAATAATCATGAGATGAACTGTAATAGGAGGTAATAAATATAATCAGCAACATACATTAGCAAATGTGCCAAAATTGCTTTTTCTTACCTGTTTGAGTTTGCGGAGCATCTTGCCAGTGTAGCCAGTGAACAGGATGCGAGGCATGCCGGGAACAGGTACAGCCATTATCATATCATCTCTGTGTTCACAGAACAATAACAAACTTGTACAAGAAGCTCTTTTTATGGGTAAAAATGTTCCGTAACACCCTAATGGTTAAATTGGGTCAAGAAAATTCAAATATCTGCTTATTGAATGTCCATTTACAGGTCAAGAGACTACAATTTGTGAAAATTTTACACTGGAATGACTGGCAAAATTATCGAGCCAATCATTCCAGTGGTAAATTTTCAAAAATTGTAGTCTCTTGGCCAGTATAGACAATCCTCTAGATTATCGCAGAGGCCGGCTTTGGCCAGCTTGACCGCTATAAAGGATTAAAGTTATGGTTATTTTTATTGAGGATATCTATAGCTAAAGAAAACATTTCATTAAACTTAGCAATGAAAACACAATAGAACCTGTCATTTCAGTGGTCATTATAAAATAATATAAAATAATATTCCGCAACAAAATGTGTGTTTGGCCATCTTGATCAAAATTTGGTAAACTACATGCACAAAAGTGCAAGTGGAAAGAAGACGATTTTCAAAACGTAACCGTTGGCTCCAATAGAGAGCATCAACACCATTATCAAAAGGGAAGTGAATAATTAAAACTATAACATAACTTGCTGATTGCAAACCCCCTCTGAGCTCTGCAAACTGGCTCCTTCCATACTCTCCCTCCCACGGACTGGAAGCCGGGTTAGATATTCCCCAATATGGGCATATTTGTACCATTTTTTAGCGGTTCACCAGTTTTTGGCGGTGCTAAGACAAGCCCTTTTGGTGGTGCACATTTTTGGCGGTGCACCATGCTTTAGCGGGACAGGACTTTGTTGGGGTGCACTTTTTTGGTGGCGCAGGGAAAGTTTTCGCCGGTGCACTTTTGTGGAAGCGCAAACCATTTTGGCGTTGCAGCCTTTCTTTGGCGGTGCAGCCATTTTTTTGGCGGTGCGACCATGTTTTTCAGTGGTGCAAAAAAATATCCAAACCTACTTCCGATCCGCAGGAAGGAGAATACAAAAGGAGTCGACCTGCAACGCCCAGATCACCAAGACGCCCAAAAAGACTGGGTGATCTGGGGTCTGCAGATATACTAGCGATACTGACAAGCTTAGCTATATAGTTTCTCTGAAGACGAGATACTGACTAGCTTAGCTATATAGTTTCTCTGAAGACGAGATCCTGACTACCTTAGCTATATAGTTTCTCTGAAGGCGAGATACTGCCCTGCTTAGCTATACAGTTTCTCCGAAGGTGATATACTGATCTGCTTAGCTATATAGTTTCTCTGAAGGCAAGATACTGACTAGCTTAGCTATATAGTTCCTCTTGAGGTGAGCTACTGACTAGCTTAGCTACATAGTTTCTCTGAAGGCGAGGTACTGACAAGCTTAGCTATATAGTTTCTCTACAGGTAAGATACTGACTAGCTTAGCTTAGCTATACAGTTGCTCTGGAGGTGAGCTACTGACTAGCTTCGCTACATAGTTTCTCTGAAGGTGAGATACTGACTAACTTAGCTATATAGTTTCTCTGAAGGCGAGATACTGACTAGCTTAGTTATATAGTTTCTCTGAAGGTGAGATACTGACCAGCTTAGTTATATAGTTTCTCTGAAGGCGAGACATTGACTAACTTAGCTATATAGTTTCTCTGAAGGTGAAATACTGACTAGCTTAGTTATATAGTTTCTCTGAAGGTGAGATACTGACTAGCTTAGCTACATAGTTTCTCTGAAGGTGAAATACTGCCCTGCTTAGCTGTTTCCCTACAGGTGAGATACTGACCAGCTGAGCTATATAGTTTCTCTGAAGGTGAGATACTGACTAACTTAGCTATATAGTTTCTCTGAAGGTGAAATACTGACCAGCTGAGTTATATAGTTTCTCTGAAGGCGAGATACTGACCAGCTGAGCTATATAGTTTCTCCGAAGGTGAGATACTGACTAACTTAGCTATATAGTTTCTCTGAAGGTGAAATACTGACCAGCTGAGTTATATAGTTTCTCTGAAGGTGAGATACTGACTAACTTAGCTATATAGTTTCTCTGAAGGTGAAATACTGACCAGCTGAGTTATATAGTTTCTCTGAAGGCGAGATACTGACCAGCTGAGCTATATAGTTTCTCCGAAGGTGAGATACTCACTAACTTAGCTATATAGTTTCTCTGAAGGTGAAATACTGACCAGCTTAGTTATATAGGATCTCTGAAGGCTAGATACTGACCAGCTTAGTTATATAGGTTCTCTGAAGGCGAGATACTGACTAACTTAGCTATAGTTTCTCTGAAGGTGAGATACTGCCCTGCTTAGCTATGTTTCTCTACAAGTGAGATACTGATGCGCTTACCGACACCGTTGGTTTCATGATGGGGTACTGGGTATATAGGAAGATGCCTTACCTATATGGTTTATCTGAAGGTGTGATACTGATATTTCAGAGACAAAAGCTTACAAGACTGATAAGTACCATGTTTTAATGAAACCAAGTTTCAATGTTTACTAAAGCAGCAAAATGATTTAAAAAATGAATGTTTTTTTGCCTGCTGGCTGAGTAGCTTGAAGGTAATATTTTAGTTGCACTCGCTACCAGACAGCCATTAACTTTGTACCCCAAAAATAGTTAAATCGCTGAATTCATTGCAAGGTGGATAGACAAAATTCTTACAGAATACGTAACCATGTTGCCATGACAGTACAAGCACACGAGACTCACTTTAATTTTTTGATATCTTCATCCTCGTTATTAGCTTCCGCCTTTCTTTTCAGAGCCTCATGGCTCTGCCTCAGCTTGCCACTCGGTGAAAATTTCTGTGAACAACATAAACATAGAACAAGATCATTATTATAATATATAGATTGAGACTGCAGATAAAAGTGTTTGAGAGACAGACTATTTATTCTAAAGACCAGCATTTGCCGCCAAAAGAGATAACCTATAGTAAGCCACTTATATTAAAAGACCAACTATCTATAGTAACTAACTGATGAATCCAATCTGTAGCTCAAGTATATAACGTCAGAATCAATTACCTCACACATAGGTTGATATCATAATCAAAATACATAATGAATGGCGTATCTAAGTCCGTCATGAACGCTTAATAGTCTGTTAAAAGTGTACAAATTGTATATCTCTACTACGTACTTAATAACGATTCTGTTAAATATTTTGAAACTAATTTGACTGGGCACTGTTGCTGCCATGGGAACAGCTTAGCTAGAGGGCAGGGCATAGCTAAAGCCGGGTTCATCCAGCATCTGTGCTCCATAAGGTACTTATTTTTTAGGAGGATATTAGTGCAAAGAGCCAGGGAAATGAGTAAAACACAAGTGTACATACATTTCCAATATTTTCCCAGCTGATAACATTTATAGTTGCCAAATAAATCAGTAGGGTTTAGAATATGATGAACCACTGGTGAATATGTCTTGTACATGGCGAATTTGTTCTGGGACATGACAACCGCTCCTCTCAGTGCCTATTTCAAATGACTGGGAAGTAGCAATGTCATACTGCTCATCACCTTTGTCCTTGTGGACCCCATGATATTGTCCTAATTCCCAACATCAGAGGTAACCATATGTCAAACCTTAGTTCTCATACTTTAGTCACTTAACCAATTCTTAAAGATAAGGTTTCCTCAACACAAAACATCGATGTTGAAAAACATGCGTTTTGTATCAAGATCACAATGACCATGACATGTGATTTTGTGGTCTCAATGTCATAATCCTGATTCAATTCAGTATATGAAATCATGTATGCAAGTGCAGTTCTAATAGGATTAAATAAACGTAACAAATACCCAAAGCAATTTGCTAAATACAAAACTTAACGTTGAGTCGTTGACGCCAGTCTCTATCATCGGAAAAATGATACCTACATGTATATCCCACTTATGTGTCAAGGGCAAGAATAAAATTAATTACCTTCCATGCTTCCTTACTAATCTTGATAGGATGCTGCCAGCCAACTAGAAAACAAAGGCAAACAGAAATACAGATAGCTAAAGGTAAACTCTTACACATGTATGTATGTGCTATATGATATTATATTACCAGACATGTTTTTATTAATGCCTAGCACATAAAGGTTGGTGTGAACATTGCAGTCAGTGCCATCTGTCTGCTTATCTGCCCCCACTGTCTGTATGTTTATCTGTTTCCTTGTCTGTTTATCCACAGAATATCGAACCAAGAAGAACCACCAAATTTGAAGGTGGTAGTACTAGTCATAGTCGTAGTAGTAGTAGTAGTAGTAGTAGTAGTAGTAGTAGTAGTAGTAGTAGTAGTAGTAGTAGTAGTAGTAATAGTAGTAGTAGTAGTTGTAGTTGTAGATGTTAATCATAATTACCCTCGACCTGTAAGGGGAAGAGGGTATTGTGATCAGGTCTGTCCGTCGGTCTGTCCATGTCCGCACCTGTATCTAAAAAACTACTGATCTGATTATGCTCAGATTTGTACACAACCAAGGAACTTGAGGTGCAAGAGGATTACCAGACTTGATTATGATCCTGGGAATACGGATCAGATAAAATCCTGGATCTGTGGATATTTCTAAAACTACTGGTCTGATTTGGCTCACTGGTCTGATTTGGCTAAAATTTTAACACATAAAATGGTGTGACCCTACACTAGGATTCCACAAATTTGGGCATGATCCAGGAAAATCTCCAAAAATCTGGAAATGTTTTACAATGTGACAAAAATGGGAGGGCGAGCGTCCGCAATTTTCGATTGCACTTGTTTCAATATTAATGTAATCAATATCATTAATTTTGACATAATTTTACCCATTAAATGAGTGACTTTTGACAAATCAAGAGCAAATGGATCAGGCTGTCCCAGAATGCAATATTTTTCATTCACAGGAAGTCGAAGAGCATTAAGGTCGCCAAGCAGCAGGTCTGTTAACCACTTAACATTAACAACAGGAATCTTCCATTCACGAGCTTTAGCATATTTCTTTCCTGCAGCACTGGAAAGAAGAAACAAAACAAAACATAGCAAGTTGATTGGGCTAGTCCATGGTATGCCTTTTTCAAAACAAGATAGTAATGGCTTGCAGTCAAATTAATTTTCAAACGATACAAGTTTTCATGAATGTTGGTTTTGGAATGGAAATACTGGCACGTCAGGAAAACGAATGTTGTTGTTATCTGTACATGTGTAGCAGGAACCTTGCCATGGTACCATGAGAATCATTACTATTTAACAATCAAAGCTAGTGTCATAACAATGCCCGAATATAGTCTGGAGGTTTCTTTTAAAATAATTTGTTAATGATATAGGATGAATGTGTACATTTCATTGAGCACTGATGTAATAGTATGGTGGAATACGACAGCTGAAATAAATGGTCAATTGAAGAGATGCCACAGATATCTGACAAATATCTACTTGTCTCAATTCTGTAAATAAAGTAAAACCTAACCTGAAAATGGGCCTACATGTATGCTTAAATTACATTACAGAATGATATAAATGCCTTGTAGTACTGTCATAAGAGCAATATATAACAGCATTATATACATAAAGTTTGGCGATGATGGGTCTGTAAGAGACAGACAGACAGACCACTGCAAATACAGGTCAGAATGTTATGAATGCAGTGTAGTATTCCCCCTACGGTATCTTGTGATAGGTTGGCCACGGAATATTAGAACCCAGGCACGCATTACTGACCCATTCCTATTACACCAGCATGTACCAAGTCTATGCAACTAAACAGAAAACTGATAATATTACAGTTTCTAATCTGAAAAATATACCGGTAGCCAAGAACAGCAGTATTGATAGTGCTGATGTAATAAATCTATATATGACATTTAACTACAAACAGACTCATAGGCGAGATAAACGCAGACCGTAACCAAGATTGGACAACAGCGCCATGACGCTCCGGGTATCGTATAAGCTCTTATTACTTTGTAAAAATGATCTAAAAACAATGCGCGACGCAGTGTAAATGAGATGCAGCGATGCACTGTAAACATGATGTAGTGATGCACTGCAAACAAGATGGAATGATGCAGTGTAAACAAGATGTAGCGATGCAAGTAGCGATGCACTGTAAACAAGATGCCACGATGCAATGCACTGTAAACAAGACGTAGCGACGCAGTGTAAACAAGATGGAACGATGCACTATAAACAAGATGTAGCGATGCACTGTAAACAAGATGGAACGATGCAGTGTAAACAAGACGTAGCGATGCAGTGTAAACAAGACATAGCGATGCAATATAAACACGATGTAGTGATGCACTGTGAACAAGATGGAACGATGCAGTGCAAACAAGATGTAGCGATGCACTGTAAACAAGATGTAGCGATGCCCTGTAAACAAGACGTAGCGACGCAGTGTAAACAAGATGGAACGATGCACTATAAACAAGATGTAGCGATGCACTGTAAACACGATGTAGCGATGCACTGTAAACAAGATGGAACGATGCAGTGTAAACAAGACGTAGCGATGCAGTGTAAACAAGATGTAGCGATGCACTGTAAACACGATGTAGTGATGCACCGTGAACAAGATGGAACGATGCAGTGTAAACAAGATATAGCGATGCACTGTAAGCAAGATGTAGCGATGCTCTGTAACAATGATGGAACGATGCAGTGTAAACAAGACGTAGCGATGCAGTGTAAACAAGACATAGCGATGCACTATAAACAAGATGGAACGATGCAGTGTAAACAACATGTAGCGATGCACTGTAAACAAGATGTAGCGACATCGGTGCACTGTACACAAGATGTGTGATACACTGTAAACAAGATGTAGCGATGCACTGTAAACAAGATGTGTGATGCACTGTAAACAAGATGTAGTGATGCACTGTACACAAGATGTGTGATGCACTGTAAACAAGACGTAGCGATGCAGTGTAAACAAGACGTAGCGATGCAGTGTAAACAAGACATAGTGATGCACTGTAAGCAAGATGTAGCGATGCACTGTAAACAAAATGGAACAATGCATTGTAAACAAGACATAGTGATGCACTGTAAACAAGATGGAACGATGCAGTGTAAACAAGATGCAGCAATGCACTGTAAACAAGATGTAGCGATGCCCTGTAAACAAGATGGAACGATGCAGTGTAAACAAGACGTAGCGATGCAGTGCAAACAAGACATAACGATGCACTATAAACAAGATGGAACGATGCAGTGTAAACAACATGTAGCAATGCACTGTAAACAAGATGTAGCGATGCACTGTAAACAAGATGTAGCGATGCACTGTAAACAAGATTTAGCGATGCACTGTAAACAAGATGTAGCGATGCACTGTAAACACAATGGAATGATGCAGTGTAAACAAGATGTAGCGGTGCACTGTAAACAAGATGTAGCGGTGCACTATAAACAAGATGGAACGATGCAGTGTAAAGAAGATGTAGCGATGCACTGTACACAAGATGGAACGATGCAGTGGACACAAGATGTAGCGATGCACTGTAAACAAGATGGAAAAATGCAGTGTAAACAAGATGTAGTGATGCACTGTAAACAAGATGTAGCGATGCACTGTAAACAAGATGTAGCTATGTATAATTTAAGCACGAGCATATCAAGTGTGATATCCTCTGTTGCTAAACTTTACGTATGAGAACAGGGTTAGTGTGGGTGTGATATCCTGTGTACTTACCCATTACACATGCATGAGAACTGAGTTAGCGTGGGTGTGATATCCTGTGTACTTACACTTTATGCATGAGAACAGAGTTAGTGTGGGTGTGATATCCTGTGTACTTACACTGTACATATGACAACTGAGATAGTGTGGGTGTGATATCCTGTGTACTTACACTCTACAGAAGAGAACTATGTTAGTATGGGTGTAACATCCTGTGCACTTACACTTTACGATGAGAACTGTGTACGTCTAGGTGTGATATCCTGTGTACTTACACTTTATGTATGAGAACTGTATTAGTGTGGGTGTAATATCCTGTGCACTTACACTTTACGATGAGAACTGTGTTAGTATGGGTGTGATATCCTGTGTACTTACACTTTACAGATGAGAACAGAGTTAGTGTGGGTGTGGTATCCTGTGTACTTGGCACCAAGAGCCTTGACCATCTGTTTCAAACGGATTCTTTCATCACCTTCAAAGCCAGACACACATATAACCTGTTGACAGAAGCACAGAATGAAAATAAGCAATGCAGATAAACGCTTATTCAGTGATTTATTTCTACAAAGTCAAGAAGTCCATTAGCTACAAGTCCTCACAAGCTGTGTGTATATGACACACATTCTGTCAATCAGTTGCTTACATAGCATTAAACAAAAGGCAATCAAAAGACATTAATATAAGGTGTAGACGGATGATAAAAAATTGAACAAGACATCAGTGGTACACTAACAAGATATTGGCGAAAATCTTGTCATTATGCATTTCCAAATGCAAATCTACATTTCTATCAAGATCACAATGAGTTTGAACTCATAAGTCTGACTGTTCTTATGCTGCTCCTACTGGCCGAGGTAACTGTATGACGAGACTTAGTTCCAATAATTTGGCCCATTCTGAAATAAACGCAAAATGAGCAAAGCAGAATCATTAATTGCTAACGTCTGCATTTTATACAAGTCAAATTTCTCAATGAACTTGACCCTTGAACACAAATAGCATTGTGGTTCATCCCCTTGATACAAGGAAGTATGTGCCCAAGTTTCTTCCCAATAACCTGAAGCCATGTCGAGATATAAGACGATATGGTGAGCTAAACCAAAAACTTAACCGTAAAAATTGAGTTTTATACAAAGAACTTTGACCACACTATCATTGGGTTCAATCCCCGTGAAATAAGGAGGCATGTGTCCAAGTTTAGTCCCAATAGGGTGAAGTCCTGCCGAGGTATAAGACAATATCTTGATCTAAACTAAAAACTTAAATGTAAAAAATAGTTTAATACCAAGTTCAGTGACCTTGAATTTTGAGCTCATGATCTCAATATCATTGTCCTCAATCAAATTGATATAAGGAAGCAGGTGCCAAAGTTTCGTCCCAATAGGGTGAAGCCCTGCCGAGATATCCGACAATGTATTGAGATAAACCAGAAACATAACAAAAAAATATTTTTATACCAAGGCCACAATGACCTTGAGCCTTGTCCTCAATGTGTTCAAGCATCATCCCAATAAGGTGAAGCCATGGCATGATATAAGAAAATATGTTGAGGTAAGCCAAAAATTAAAACTGGAAAAAGTTTTATAACAAAGCCACAATGACCTTGAACATTGACCTCATGACCTCAATATCAGTGTACTCCATCCTATTTATATATGGACGCATGCGCCCCAGTTTAATCAAAATAAAGTGAAGCCATGCTGAGATATCCGATGATACATGTATATTGAGTTAACCCAAAACCTAACTGCGATTGGATGCCTACAAACAAACAGACATATAGAGCAACAGAACCAATCAATATATTGGCAAAATTCTAATTCTCACCAATTAAAATTACCTGATTACTACAAGGCTTATGTGTGTCACTATATATGACCGGGAGGTGTATTGCCTCCCAAGGAGGTGTCATGTGTTTCTTTACAAGGACATCATTCAACCAGTACGCACTCACAAGTCGACGGCCCTCCTTCATCGCCTGTAACACAACAAAGAATTGTCTAATAATAACAAAAACAAGCCAAGGAAACTGTACCACCAAACTGGAATTGCATTATTTGAACATAGCCAAATCTTAACCAAGATCAAAAAGTTAGGATTCTTTAAACAAAATTTGCCAAGCCATTTTAAAAATAATTTTCTTGAGTCTTCGCAAGGGCTGGTTCCTCTAGGGTGAGGAAAATCCACATTAATGTTTTTGTTACAAGCGAGACTCATTGAGCAAACACTTTCATCACTTAAATCCAAATCTGTGAATTCCAATACATTGGTAATTACAACCATAATGCCAAGCTGCTGAATATTTACACTAATATCACTTGAAGCTGTAACTGTCCAAGGCATAAACCGCTCCCATAAAAATTAGTTTCAAAATACACAGCATAATATTTCTTACAATGTTAAAAATATCATATCAAATGTATCTTTGAAAAGGTTATTTGATTCTGCAGTTGAATAACCATTAAAATATGGGGAGATATGACCCCTACTAGCCAGCCAATGTGGGCAATTTCAAAATTACAGGGACCTATGGCCCCTCCTAGCCTAGAATGAACACTGCAATGGGGGGGGGGGAATAATGAGATTGAAGATGGCCACTCAATGACCAATACAAGCATCAACATGGTTCAACTGATGGCTTTTCTTGAAAATGAACTTGACTGAACATTGTTGCTGCTAAAAATATTTAATAAACATAACTTATAACAAGAGGGGCCTGTATCGCTCACCCGGCCCATAGGACCATAGGCATTTCAACTAGAATGACCATTGACAACAAGCATTCTGTAAGTATTGCTTTGCAATACATGTCCACTACCTGGTGATATAAATCTTTAGAAATTGACAGTCAAAAATTTCATTAAAAATTGTCAAAAGCCGCTGAAGCTCAAACTTGATCTGTAACTTCTCATAACATAGCAATAAACCAAGTCTCAGTTATGTATGGTGAAGGAGAAGGAAAGTCTTGAAAGCTGATATGTTTGTATTTCATAAGTTGAAAGGGGACATAACTCCATCAAAAAATGACGCAAACGTCTGAAACCCGAACGTGGTCTGTAATTTCTCATAATAAAATAATGTACCAATTCTCATTTGAATATCTTGAAAGACTGCGAGAAAAAGGGCGGAAAACTAATATTTTTCGTATTTCATAGGTCGAAAGGGGGCATAACTCCATAAAAAATGTATGCATACGCCTGAAACTCGAACTTGGTCTGTAACATCTCATAACAAAGCAATGTAGCAATTCTCAGTATAATATCTTGAAAGACTGCGAAAAAAGTGTGGAAAACTAATATTTTTCGTATTGCATAAGTCAAAAGGGGGCATAACTCCATGAAAAATTGACGAAAATGCCTGAAACTCGAACTTGGTCGGTAACTCCTTACACTAAAGTGATGCACCAATTTTCGCTTAAATATCTTGAAGGAGTAGCAATTCTTAGTATAATATCTTGAAAGACTGCGAAAAAAAGTACGGAAAACTAATATTTTTCGTATTGCATAAGTCGAAACGGGACATAATTCCATGACAAATTTACGAAAATGTCTGAAACTCGAACTTGCTCTGTAACTCCTTACACTAAAGCGATGCACCGATTTTCCAACTTGGTCTGTAACTTCTCATAACAAAGCAATGTAGCAGTTCTCAGTATAATATCTTGAGACTGCGAAAAAAGTGCGGAAAAATAATATATTTTGTATTTTATAAGTCGAAAGGGGGCATAACGCCATGATAAATTGACGAAAATGTCTGAAACTCGAACTAGCTCTGTAACTCCTTATACTAAAGCGATGCACCGATTTTCGCTTAAATATCTTGAAGGAGTGCGAAAAAAAGTGCGGAAAACTGATATTTTTCGTATTTCTTAACTTGAAAGGGGGCATAATTCCATCAAAAATTGACGTATACGCCTGAAACTCGAACTTGGTCTGTAACTTCTCATACCAAAGCAACAAACCAATTCTCAGTTGAATACCTTGAAGGACTGCGAAGAAAGTGCGGAAACCAACAGCGACAGATGAACAGACGGACAGACAGACGGAGTGCAAACCTATAGTCCCCCCCCCCGGTTTTACCGGTAAGGGACTAATAAGTAGAACTTTAATGAGTTGAACAGACTTGTAACAAGAAAACAGAGGCTGTGTTTCTTTATGTATCAATTTCTCTTGAACAAACTTTAATGGCCCTTAGTCATCAATATCATATCTCCCAAATTTTGGCACAATCTTTTCAGTGGCTCTGGAGAGGAAGTTGCTTTCATGAAAACCAGGCCATCCAAGATGGCCACCCAACCATTTGGCAAATCAAGTTCCCTTGAACAAATGTGGTTCAGCTCGTGCCACAAATGATATTTTAGGAGTTTTGAATCAATCGCTCAAACAGCTTCGGCGATGATTTTTACTTTTCTAAAAATTTAACAAAATCCATGATGGCCGCCGGCCAAGTTGGCCGATTGGCTTCATTTGAACAAATTTAAATCTCCATGCCCTAAGGATGTTTCCTGCCAAATATAGTTGAAATCAACCTAGTAGTTCTCGAGAAGACATTTTAAATTTCCCATTTGTTTAGTATGGGCGCATTTGGCAGGAAAATAATCCAAGATGGCCACCAAACTTTTTACCTGACAGTTTCGAAAATGGCAAATTTTAACTCAGAATACCCAAAACATATAAAACCAATTTCGGCTTCGACATCCATCAAATAAAAAAATCGAATATGCCTGCCAAACACACTAAATTTTGATTGGCCCACGGCGGCCATGTTTTTTGATGGATCAACTTCCTTAGAACAAAGTTTAATGGCCCTTAGTCTCCCAGATTTCGGCCTCATCCCTTCAGCAGATCTGGAGTTGTTTTTGGGAAAACTAGGTCATCCAAGATGAAAGGTCGAACCATTTGGTCAACGAAGTCCTCTTGAACAAACTTGGCTTACCTCTTTCCCTAGATGATGTTTTATGAGTTTTGAATCGATTCCCCCAGCGGTTTCAGAGATTTTTAAAGACGTTTCCTAAAATCGGCCAAAATTCAAGATGGGCACTGGCCAAATTGACCGATCGGATTCATTTGAACAAACTTGGAGCCATATGCCCTAAGGATGCATCCTTCTAAATATAATTGAAATCGGCCTAGCAGTTCTCGAGAAGACATTTTAAATTTCCCATTGCTTTAGTATGGGAGTCTGTATGGGAGTCTGTGGTGGGAAAATAATCCAAGATGGCCACCATCCATTTATCCGACAGTTTCAAATATGGCAAATTTGAGCTCAGAATATCCAAAAACATATATAAAACCAATTTCAGCCTCAAAATAAAAAAATCCAATATGGTCGCCAAACACGCTACATTTTGATTGGTCCACGGCAGCCATGTTTTTTGACGGATCAAATTCCCTTGAACAAAGTTTAATGGCCCTTAGTCCCTAATCATATCTCCCAAATTTCAGCCTGATCCCTTCAGTGGTTCTGGAGAAGTTGTTTTTGGGAAAACTGGGTCATCCAAGATGGCCACCTAACCATTTGGTCAATCACTCTTGAACAAATTTGGCTTACCTCTTTCCCTAGATGATGTTTTAAGTTTTGAATCAATTCCCCAAGCCGTTTCGGAGACGATTTTTAAAGACGTTTCCTAAAATCAGCCAAAATCCAAGATGGCCACCGGCCAAATTGGCCGATCGGCTTCGTTTGAACAAACTTGGATCCCTATGCCCTAAGGATGCTTCCTGCCAATATAATTGAAATCGGCCCAGTGGTTCCTGAGAAGTCGTTTAAAGGAAAAGTTGACGGATGATGGATGGATGACGGACGTTCGCCATTGCATAAGCTCACTTGGCCTTTCAGGCCAGGTGGGCTAAAAACTAAACATGAAAGTGTTTAATATGTACACATTCAAAGTGTGAAAATAAGACAAAACACAAAAACTTGCTTCAGTTCTGATAATTTTACTGGCCTTGTAACTCAATCTGTGGGTCTTTAATCCTTTAACCAGGGACCAACATACTCATTTGAAATCATTAGCCAGTGAATTAGCCTATTTTGTGATTTCATTAGCCAAATCTGGACTTTCTTAGCCTGATCAATAACCTAGCAATCTAATCCTTTATGATCCCGCTAGGGCTGGGTGGTATACCGGTTTCACACCGTCTCACGGTTTTTTTTATGGCGACGGTTTAAAAACCATTACGAAAATTTTAAAAACCCGAAAAACCATCTGTACGATCGCCATTACGTGAAATCTGGTGACTGTCCTAAACTAGTTTGTTCTTGACTAATATTATCATCTAGTGAGTAACCATTAGCTAATAGGGACATAAATTACAGTCATCTATAACTATTAGCCATGGGAAAGCAAGGGTGTTGGTGAAATCCCAACAATTCAGCCGAGGACGACACTCAGCAAATATGATTTGATTTGCCAGCAGTGAATTTTAATTGCCGTAAGCTATGCGGGTTCAAGGTAAGATTGAAAAATTTGAAAATCTAAATTTCTTCTTTGTAACAAATAATTTTTTCAATTTGAGTTTGTCCTATGTCTAATTAGGATTCCAAATGTGACACGATACAAAACAAGAGCACCACAAACGGCGCATAATACCCCGCCATGATGACAAACTAATGAATGACAGCTATCAGAAAATATTTCTTCCTCAGACCCATCAGACCAGTAATCCTTATGAAGTGTCAAAGCGATCCACTAAATGGTCAAGGAGGTATCGTCCGGAAACCAGTTTTCAAGATGGCTGCCGCTGACGGGCGGCCATATTGCATTTTGGATTATCGTAAATTTCGATAGGTTTCTTCACCAGACCTATTTCAACGACCCTAGGAAGTGATCCGATAAATGGTAACAGATATCATCCAGAAACCAACTTTCAAGATGGCAGCCCGTGGCTGGCGGACAGCTTGGATTTCGGATCAGTGTCGATTTCGATAAGTTTCTTCCTCAGACCTATAAACGGTAATGACGTTATCATCTGGAAACCAATTTTCAAGATGGCCACCGGTGGCTGACGGCCATCTTGGATTTCGGATCATTGTCAATCTACATAGATTTCTTCACCAGAGGTAGTTG
The DNA here is from genome assembly GCA_034401795.1 of Chaetoderma sp. LZ-2023a. Lineage (NCBI taxonomy): Eukaryota > Metazoa > Mollusca > Caudofoveata > Chaetodermatida > Chaetodermatidae > Chaetoderma > Chaetoderma sp. LZ-2023a. The sequence continues at coordinate 141,509,657 of CM067370.1, forward strand.
AAGCACCCTATGAAGTTTCATAGCAATCTGATAAATGATAACGGTTATCATCTGGAAACCAATTTTGCTGGCGGCAATCTTGGATTTTGGATCACCATCGACTTGGATAGGTTTCTTCCCAAGACCTAGTCTAACCACTCCATGAAGTTTCAAAGTGATCCGATAAACGGTAACGGAGCTATCATTCGGAAACCAATTTTCAAGATGGTCGCCAGTGGCTGGCGGCAATCTTGGATTTTGGATCACCATCGATTTCGATAGGTTTCTTCCCCAGACCTAGTCTAACCACTCCATGAAGTTTCAATGTGATCCAATATACAGTAACAGAGTTATCATCCGGAAACCACTCTGCCGCCCGCACACCCGCACCCACCCGCGCCTGCCCGCCCACCCAGCGCCATTACATATCCCGCCAAATTTTGTGGCGGGGTATAAAAATTTAAGAAACACTCTACGAAAACAAAGACACTACAATGAACTCCCAATCCAAACATGTCATTATTTCCCTTAGATTTTGACAAACATAAAATGATCCAGCATAGAATAAGACATATGAGACAAATTGCTTGAACGCCCGAGAAATGAAAATGATGAAGTTGCGTCTTACGTTGGCGGAGCAGTTACAAGTAAAATATAAACCTCTTAGCCTCTCAAATATGAGCAGGCGCAATGTGATAGGTTGTTCACAAATTCTTCCGCCGGGATATGCACTACTATTGATTTTATGAATGAAATTCCTGTAAATCGTAGTATTTTTTTATCATGTGACTTTTAATCAAATCATTTTGTTTTACAGACTGGCCCGGTCTTTTTCGTCTTCGTATATCTTCCAGACTACGGAGTGTTGATTTAAGTTAGATTCACGCGAATCATTGCGTTTATGTTGTCAAATTATCATATTTTCTTTATTATATGACATATGAACCTCGAAAAATAGTCAAACAGCTTTTTGTGAGAATTCCTGGTGTGATTTCCGGGAAATGACTACCATTTAGTTACATGCTGAATGAAATTCACCCGCATGAATGACAGTTTATTGAGGAGTATTACTAAATACAGAGTACTTGAATACAAACACATGACTTACTAGACTAGATCATACCGTAGGTGGTTATACGAACTCTAACCGTATCAGCACTACTCTACTAGGAGCCTAAACTCGCTCTCATATCCGGGTTCCTACCTACATGCGTTAGATTTTAGTACGCTTTCGAAAATAATGACCTAATAACAGTGTTGAAAATCAACATTTTAGTAGTTAGTGTTATTTTCACAACATCACATGAACCAAACTTTATTTATCTTATTTATTTTAACTACTATTTTGAGACAGATAATGTCGAAGTGAACAGTCGTACATAGTTACTGTTCTAATTTTGTGGAAATTTACGTCAGTTGTCAAATCGCAAAATACATGTACTGAAGCCAATGAAAACTGAATATTTTCATATTTCAACTTATTTTCGATCACTCTAACCCCTTAAACTGGTATTTCGTTAAAACCGGTTTAATTAGTGATACCATCACCGGTTTTCTTTTCATCCAACCCTAGATCCCGCTAGATCTTTAGGTTAATAACCAAGTAAGGGATGACCAGCAGGTCATGTAACAAATAAAATATTGGATAAAATTAGATGCGTCATCATGGTTTAAGAGGAACTGACCTACCAACATACATGTAAAATCATTAGCCAGTGGATTAGCCTATTTTGACATTTTATTAGCCAACCATGAAAATTATTCTCAAAAGCGAATCGGCGAATTGGGTAGGTCTGTCCTGCTTTAACGGATAAATTTTGTCAAGAAAACCAAAATATTTGCTTATTAAATGTCCATTTGCAGGCCAAGAGAGTACCTTTGAAAATTTACCACCAGAATGACTGGCTCGGTTATCGAACCAGTCATTCCGGTGGCAAATTTTCAAAAATACTCTCTTGTTCCACAAATAGATTAGATGAAACTTCCACAAAATGGAGGAGACAAAAAGAATGCCACTGAATACACCAGCTCCACACCATGGAGCCAATAGGCATTAATCTAGCAGGCTAAGGGCCACCCATTTCCCTGGGCCAACTCGCGAACAACAGGCGGACATGCCAGTACGTTGTTATTAACCCCCCAAAAATGGACATTCCTCAAGACAACTGAAGAGGCTGGTTTTGGCTTCACCATGATAGGGTTAACTAGCCATCAAACTCTGATAATGAAGACAACCAGTATAGTGGTCAATATCAAATGTATCAATGTAATATACTGCTCGTGTTTTATTAGGCTCTCCATGTAATGTCGCAAAATTATTGTAATCGACATGTCTGTCTGTCTGCCGGTCTGTCATAACTTACGCACATTTGTGAAAGCAGCGACTAGTTTTAATTCAAATGTTATCTTTTTCCATGGAGTGTACACGCATATATTGTTGTTGTCAATGAGCATTATAACAACGCATTAGCTCTTCTCGCTGGTAATAGTGTAATTTAAAATTACTTATTAGAGCACAAGAAACAAAAAAGGTTGTGCAAAATTAACACTAATGAGGTCCAGTCATATAAATATAATGTATAGATGTTTCTTACCAGAGCAAAGATATCACAGTGCTGGTTTGGGCACATGACATGTGTTATACGATTGGTGAATGCTGGATACCACAGGCCGCCATACTGTTCAATAACCTATAAAATACAATACACACAATAGATGAAGAGCAATCTTTTAAAGAATTTCCTGAAAATTTATAAAAATCCAAGATCGTGACCGAAAACATTCACAAATCAGATTTTGGAATAAATGTTCTGAATTCATACCTCCTAAGATCCTTCAACCTAAAGGCCACTTTTCACAATCAGATTAATCTGTCAGACAAAATCTGGAAAAAGTCTGACATCGTAGCTCGAATTCGGGCCAGGTAAGCTAATAATAGCTCACCAAATGTTGCTATAAATAAGATATTCTCACCCGTCTCCAGATTAGAATTTGTTGTTCACCGAGCACCTTCTCATAGTCAGCGATGTAAAACACACAGCCCAGTAAGCACATGTCTTGTGGAAACGCAAAACCTGGCAAACACAGTCAAATGTATTACAAATGTGAAATGAGAGTACACTGTCCTGAATGGAAACAATCAGAGAATATCAATAAAATGTATCAAACAATACTAGGAATGTTAAACTTTTAAATATTTCATTTCCACATAAATCAATTCTGGAATAGACGAGACTACTCAAAAGGATTATATTTAAGAAACTTAGGAGTGGAAGGATTAATCCTAGAATGCAGTTAACTTTTATAATGTTACACTTAATAATCATTATGGAGTATTGCTATTCCATTTGATAATGATGTGCACAGTTAAATAATAAGGCTGATTTTGGTTTGAAGATTAGACAATATTTACTCATCAAACCCATTCAGAATGATAAGCAATCTCTAAGCTAGGCAGATGCATGAAGTAAGACTGCTAATATATTCAGTTTACTCGAGCAAGATCAAAGTGAAATGAACATGTCCAATTGGGTATATGCTAATAGACCTTTCCACTTTATCAATCCATCCTATGTCATAATCAACTACGCGATGTGTAGAATGACATCATAATGAATGACGCCGAAAAGTATATCACGAAAGCATATTTGAAGATGGACTATGCGTTGTTGTACGAATTGTATGTCTACTAGTTACAGTAATTTTGTGTCTATATTGCAGTTTTTTGCTCATTTTGCTCCAGGCCAAAACTTTTAGCACATTTTTGGGATCAGAATTTTGGGTCAGAACGGCCTGCCTGATGTAAGCTTACAATTCAGCCCAAAAATACGATATATCAAAAGGGAAACCACTATTTCTTGGCTGCCATATTGCAATAACCAATATTGTGGGCTACATTGTGTGTAATAATTGTACTCTATGTAATTTTTGTAAATCTTACGTGTATGATTCTAAAAATAATGAAATAAAACTCAAACTGCCAAGTCATCTTACATGCATTGTCATAAACCAACATAAAATGATCCAAAACAATGTAAGAAATAAAATGAGGTTAGATCACTTCTTAAGTTGGACGACCAAATTAAAGCTCTTTTGTGATTGGAGGCATTGCACTTTATCTGGACTAGAAGGAGAGCTCCCAAATAAAAACAGATTTTGCAATGTCGCAAATGCCAATATCGCAAATTAATAATAAATATACACAGAAGATAATGTTTTTAAAACAATTTGAGCAATAAATTCACTATTACCTAATCAGTAAATGTATTTGGCAGTATATTTACTGGCAAAATTTGTGTTCACTTGGGCGATTTTGTCCCGGCCGACTTTATTACATTACATTCTACCAAGTATTAATCGCCGTATTAATCAGTTATAGGGCATGTTTATGCTGTCACTCTCGTAGCTACTCGAAGCTCCCCTCCTATTTGTGGATTGTGCAAGTCTCTAACCGGGTACTACTATTAGCCTCTTCGCGCTACTCGGGTAACAACTTAAACACGTCCTATAGACTAATACATCACATGATTTCTATTTTTTCGCGACGCCATTTTATGTCAAACTATGGATTAATTTTGATGAAATAAACAATGTTTATTAAAATTTAAGTTTTACTACCTTTAGTACCGCGTGATTGATAACCCTTTAAACTACTAAAGGTAGTAAAACTTAATTAGCAATTCTAGTTACCAAAACCTCCCTACCCTTGGTGACGCTTATGACGTAATGTATTACACCTGCGATGACGCAACACTGCGTATGATGTTCACTACACCAACGTCAAATTCTATTACAAAACAATTTAATAATCATATGAGTTTCAACAGTGTTTACTAATGGACCATTTCCAGTGTACTAAATGTACCAACAGTTACAAGTTCAACAACACAAAAAAACTCAAAACATCTTATGGAAATATTCTTAATCAGAATATGTCAGTCCTCTGATGAGTAAAGCCATAACAATGGCATGAAGCGCTAGTAGTCTGGATCAATATCGACATACTCCTTTTTACCAAAAAAATGATAGCTCTGCAAAACCCAGCAGAGCCACAAAAAATCACTGTCATCCCCCCATTATTCCTTGCCCAAAAACCACCCGCCAAGTATACAAGCAGAACATGTATAAAACCAACACAGTCGTTATGTATACAAACAACCGGGTATATGCAATTAATAATATACACATATACTCACACCTTTGAGTACACAACAAAACAGCCAACCGGGTATACAGGAAAGCATACCCACACAATCAAACGGGTATACAATGACAAAAACAATTAAAAACTACCCCAACAAATGGGTACAAGTACACACCCAAACGGGTACAAAGGAGTATGAGTACACAACCAAACGGGTACATTTGGTGTAGCCAAAGGGTATAAAAGGAGCGTGCAAACAGCACATCGGCATCCAGACTCAACTGACACCTCAGTTCGCGTCAGGACAAACCCGAAGCAACGCATCAAGCTTTTAGAAATGTTTATTAAAATATACGCAATATTTAGGCGGCCCTAATTAATAATTTCTCTCCCGCGATGATGGATATAAGGTATACATTAAGCATAGGCGTAAGATGGTAAGAATTTCTAGCGTGAAATATTTAGAATGTGTTCTAATTTTGTGTTATTTTTTGTATCATTTTTTTTCCTATTTTTTCTTGAAATATACCTAATAGAAGTCGCCACCCTTTCTCAGAGGTTTGGATTTAAAGAATTTAAAGCCCTTGTCCTATTAGAAGCCGCGGTTACTAATGAGCATTTTACGGGACCAATTTTCGTTCGTCGGAAAAATGTTTTGTAATCTTTCTGAACTATGACTGTGTGTTATATACCTGTATACGGCTTTTTTGGCTCATATTTTGTCAAATTTTGCCCTGCGTGTTATCTATTAGTGCGCAATATGGATACGAAATTACGGTAATAAATATTCTGTTGAATATTTTGAAACTAACTTGATTGGGCGCTGTTGCTGCCATAGGCAGCAACAGCACCAAGTCAAATTAGTTACAAAATATTCAACAGCTTACGAGTATAGGTCAGGAAATAGTTAGGGCATTTGGGGATCGTCCAATCCCAACACGGCGAAGTGTGGGTTGAGCTTAGATAGAGATGGGCGGGGCATAGCTAAAACTGGAAAGGTCCAATGAAACTGCATGGAGTTGCTGCAATTTCCAGCTCCACCATTTTAAAAGGTTAAATCAAAATAATGTGAACATTTAAAAGCGCAAAATGGGATATAGACAATATTCTTGATAAATATCCTTTTGACCAATATTAAAAATTTTAATGGTCAAGATTGGTCAATAAAACTGACATTGAAATTGTGACGTAGCGAAGGTCTATTTGCATGACAATAAAAAAACTATTTCTTTAATTTTTAACAGTGGAATGATTGGCTCGATTATTGAGCCCGTCATTTCAGTTGAGAAAAATTGCAAAAATAGTGTTCTGACCTGTAAATTGGCATTTCTTAGGAACACTACAAAGACTGGTTTTAGCTGGATTAAAACAGATTTGACACCATAATATTTAGAGCTGGTAGCAGGATAGTGAATGACTGGTGACATGACCATTTAAAAAATAATTTTCTGATGAAAGCATTTGCTTAAACAGCAGCATTAATCTCAAACTGATTTAACTGAATAGCAATTAGCATTAACCCTTTAACTCTCAAATTTGTTTTTAAAATTTAAATTTTCTCATAGAAAATGTCTGTTTGCCTACCAAGTGAAGAATATTTTTGAAAATTTACCACTGGAATGACTGGCTCGGTCATAAACATTTCTCAAGACCACTACAGAAGCCTTTTTGGCTGATATAAGTGTTAAAGGCTTATAACTGAGTAATGTAGAATGACTGCTAAATCAGCAGAATAGTTGTCAATTATATAACCAATTTGTATCCAGACATATATTATATTCAAATATGTATGTATTACTAAGTAACAGCGACAATTCACATACCATTTTCGCCTTCTTCATGGGCGTAGTACATTCGTTCCCCTGGCGACTGCTCACCATTGTCAAGCCTAATATCCAGGCCTAGTGAAGACTGCGGGGGATGACTGTGACCCTGTGGTGGTGGACCTTTCAAACCCAAAATCTGATTTACCTAAAGATGAAGATAAATAGTTCACAAGTATATGGTATTATGCTGACAATTTTTAGTTGGGCATAGGGCTCAAGAAAAACTGTCAAAGGTTCAGAACATAGCTATGTCATTATCATGTCAATGCTACCACTAATGGATGAATCCACTCATTTCTAACCAAACTCCGCTCATGCTTTATCTGTGTTCGAATGATCGAACCATCTGTGTTCGATTGATTGAACCATGAATTCCCAGAAACCCAATATCAATGTAACTATACAGGTAAGCTGTTGGATATTTTGAAACTAATTTGACTCGGTGCTATTGCTGCCTTACACCCAGTGGAATTAGTTTCAAAATATTCAACAGAATGGTTAATAAGTAGTAAAAACAAACAATTCGTACACATGAGACTTTTAAATCTTCATGATGGACTTAGCTGCATCATTCTTTACATATTTTGATATCAGCCAACATGTGAAGTAATTCATTTTGATGCCATATTGATGAAATCTTCACCTTCATGTTAAACAATTCCATTTCTAGCCTTCTTGCTGACTGAAACATTTATTATCGAGTGAATTCGTTCATATCCTTTTAAATTATCAATACATATGCAAACCTTTGGTTACACCAAAACAGATAATTTGTGAAACTGATATCCTGTCCTGTGAGAGCACTAATACTCTCAGCTGCTTAATATCATGGAAACTGGGATTGACACAATGACTCGGATAATGGAGTGCCTAATGGCTGGTGTGTATGCAGGTAGTACTACATCTTAATTACATTGAATATTTCACAGGATCCTATCAAAATAAGATTGGTGTACATTTTGATGCATTGTGTTATAGACACTAACAGCTTTAAAAAAAACTAAACCTCAAAATGAACACAAGATGATATGGAAAGGCAAAGGCTGCAAGGTTTGTAAGTGAATCTGAAAATTCAGTAATACAATGCTCTATAGTATCTGTATAGCTTCACATATCTCAGTTTTACTGATTGTCTATATATCACAAGGACGGATCTGACTTTTGCAATTTTCTAGTCAATTGATTAGCCAAATACCATTTTCATGGTATTTGTATTTGAGGTAATTTAAATAAATTTTTCAGGTATTTGAAAGTATTTGTATTTTCAAAGTATTTACGGCAAAAGTATTTGCATTTGTATTTAAATACATTGTCAATGTATTTGAGTATTTTCAAATACTTTTCAAAATACTTCTGTCTATTTCGGTTAAATTCTTACATGCATATTGCAAATTAAAATTGCATACAGATTTCTCATATCTTCTGTAACTCTTTGCATGACATACTGTTGAATGTTTAAAAATTAATTCGACTGAATGCAGTTGTTGCCTCAAGAAGCAACAATCTCGAGTGAAATTTTTGTCAAAATAATTCTTTCAACGTAGTTGCTAGGGCTTCAGTGTTAATAAAATGAGCCAATCATAGTATAATGATATTTTTATTATAAAAACACAGACTACATCCCATTTAGAATAGAGCTAATCCTTGTATAAATAGTTACAAAAGTGCCTTGAAATTATTTTTAAAATTCTTTTACATACACAAATGCCATCCTCAATTTTAATCAGTATGGTTTTAAAAGAAGATGGAAATGAAATCTTTAGAATATTTAAACAAAAATTTAGCTGAAACTATTGTGGTCTTAGGCAGCAAGAACTTTTAGTCAAATGCTTTTCACATGATTTTCTATGTTTTATTTAAGACACATCAATGCATATATAGAATCCTTACCAATGTATACTACTGTACTGCTCTTTAACTGAATCCTACTGCCTGAGTCTTGTAAAGCTGGTTTAATTCTCAAATTCTTATCAGCAATAGAATGGGCAATTATCACCTTTCAAAGCAAGGTAGGTAGAGCTGGTCAAGTTACAACAACACCTCCATTATACTAGCTTGCAGGACTCATACCAGTATTAACCCGTTTCGCCGAAATTAGTGTTATATGTGTTTTTTGGGTATTCTGATCTCAAATTTGCCATTTTTGAAACTTTCGGATAAATGGTTTGGCGACCATCTTGGATTATTTTCCTGGCAAAGGTGCCCATGCTAAAGCAATGGGAAATTTAAAATGTCTTCTTCTGGAGAACTACTAGGCTGATTTCAATTATATTTGGCAGGAAGCATCCTTAGGGCTTAGGGATCCAAGTTTGTTTAAATGAAGCCGATCAGCTAATTTAACTGGTGGCCATCTTGGATTTCAGCCGATTGTAGGAAATGTCTTTAAAAATCTCATTCTCCGAAATGGCGTAGGGAATCGATTCAAAACTTATGAAACCTCATCTAGGCAAAGACCTAGGCCAAGTTTCTTCAAGACGACTTGATTGACCGAATGGTTCGGTGGCCATCGTGGATGACCTAGTTTTCCCGAAAACGACTTCTCCAGAACCGCTGAATGGATCAGGCCAAAATTTGGGAGATATGATTAGGGACTACGGGCCATTAAACTTTGTTCAAGGGAAGTTGCTCCGTCAAAAAATATGGGCGCCATGGGCCAATCAAAATGTAGCGTGTTTGGCGGACATATTACATTTTTTTATTTGATGGATTTTGAGGCCAAAATTGGTTCTATATATGTTTTTGGGCATTCTGAGTTCAAATTTGCAATTTTCGAAACTGTCAGATAAACGGTTTGGTGGCCATCTTGGATAATTTTCTCGTCAAAAGCTCCCATGCTAAAGCAATGAGAAATTTAAAATGTCGTCTTCTCGAGAACTGCCAGGCCGATTTCAATTATATTTGGAAGGAAGCATCCTTAGGGCATAAGAATCCAAGTTTGTTCAAATGAACCCGATCGACCAATTTGTCCAGCAGCCATTTTGGATTTTGGCCGATTTCAGGAAATGTCTTTAAAAATCTTCTCCGAAACCACTTGGGGAATCTTCGTCTAGGCCAAGAGGTAGGCCAAGTTTGTTCAAGAGGACTTGATTGGCCAAATGGTTCGGCGACCATCTTGGATGACCTAGTTTTCATGAAAATTACTCCTCCAGAATCGCTGAAGGGATCAGGCCGAAATTTGGGGCATTAAAATTTGTTCACGGGAAGTTGATCCATCAAAAAAACATGTGCGCCGTGGGCCAATCAAAATGTAGTGCGTATGGTGGCCATATTGTACTTGCAAAAATGTCCACAAACTCATTTAAAAGACTGCTAAAGCACCCACCAACAATTTTGACAAAAATTGATGGTGCTCCAAGTGAGGGCCTCTTGTTCACGCCAATGCGGGCATATTTAAATCGGAGAGCAGCAAAACGGCATGTGCGCAAATTTATGTATGCCTACTACATACAGCCTCTCCCACTCAGCATATCAACCTCTCCCGCCCAACTCATCACACTCACACCCATTCATCTCCGATAGTTACCAATCCGGATGTTTTCAAGAATGGCATTATTGGATCCGCAATTAGGCCTACTACTGTTAGTCCCTAAAGATTAGTTGTCCCATACATTGAAATATTGCCGATTGTGTTCATTATTTATTGCCCAATGTTTACTGGTTGTAGCCTAGGCCTATTAATGTGCGAATATAGCTACCCATAAAACCATTTATTATCCTAATAGATTTTCAAGAATTATGATTTTTTTATTTTTTTATTTTTTAAGAATTAGCTTCAACCTGAGATAAATTACGTTGTGGTATGTGAAGTCTATCCCGTTCAATGCACATTTTAAAATATGTTACCTTTGTACTAAAGACTGAGAAATATTGACCCAGCTCACAGCACCGTTCCCGGTGTGACGTCATAGCATGCGGTGATGTGTTTTAGACTGAGGCATCATTTAATCTCGTTATTGGGCTGTCTAACATATTTTCTCTCATAAAGTGAGGTTATTGTATTTAAATAGTGCAATAGATCATAAAATTAATTGAAATTTGTTATCGATCACAAGTCCTCACAAGACCTTTAAATACATTTTTCAGGTATTTGAAAGTATTTGTTTTTGAAAAGTATTTAAGGTAAAAGTAGTTGTATTTAAATACATTGCCAATGTATTTGAGTATTTTCAAATACTTTTCAAATTACTTCTCTGTCTATTTCTGATAAATTCTTACATTCAAATGTACATGCATATTGCAAATTAAAATTGTATGCAGATTTCTCATATCTTCTCTAACTGTTTGCATGACACTGTTGAATGTTTAAAAATTAATATGACTGAATGTATTGGTTACCTTAAGAAGCAACAAACTCCATTGAAATCGTTGTCAAAAAAATCAACAGGATGGCTGTCTTTCAACATAGTTGCTAGGGCTACTGTGTTAAAAATATGAGCCAATCATAGTATAATGATATTTTTATTATAAAAACAGACTACATCCCATTTAGAATAGAGCTAATAATCCTTGTATAAATATTTACAAGTGCTTTGAAATTATTTTTAAAATTATTTTTCAACACTTCACAAATGTCATCCTCAATTTTAATCAGTCTGTTTTTAAAAAGATGGAAATGAAATTTTTAGAATATTTGGAAAATAATTTAGCTGAAAATATTGTGGTCTTAGGCAGTAATGACTTTCAGTCAAATGGTTATCAAAATATTCACATGATTTTCTGTTTTGTATAAGACACATCAGTGCATATATAGAATAAATGAGCTTTGCTTCCAGTCTAGCCTTTGCTTACCAATGTATAGTACTGTACTTCTCTAACTGAATCCTACTGTCTGAGTCTTGTAAAGCTGGTTTAATTCTCAAATTCATATCAGCAATTGAATGGACAATTATCACCTTTCAAAGCTAGGTAGAGCTGGTCACATTACAACAACACCCATTATACTAGCTTGCAGGACCAGAGTCTTAACCCTTTTCACCCTGAATTTTATATTCAAATCATTCATTTAGATGGGGTGGGTGGGGTGGGTTTAATTAGCCTTTCTTGCACTTATGTCAAATGATTAAAATGTGTAAACGGCTCATGTTGGAAGTAGCATTGTTTTCTTAGACAGAAGCAGCCTACAAGCAGTATGAAGAACAGTTATCATGTGAAAAGAATGAAACATAGGAATCTGAAATTTAAATGAAAGCTGATCATTTTTGGGTGCAATTTGAAGACAAGTTTTTCCCAAAAACTACTTTGAGTCAGATAGTTTTAGCACATCTAAATAAATAAACAAAATAAATAAATAAACCCTTCCATCGCATTCATACCGAAATTTTTAAAACAGATTTTTCCTTTTCAAAGGTAATAACCATAAGACTAACAATTACCCTCTGTAAATGTTTGGTACTATTTGCTATACCTTTAGTGGTTAAAATTTAAGATTTCTGGTATTTGAATCTCCATTTAGAGGCCAAGGGAAGACTATTTTTGAAAATTTACCACTGGAATGACTAGCTTGATTATCAAGCCAGTCATTCCAGTGGTAAACTTTCTAAACTTGTTTTCTCAAGGCCTGTAAATGGGAAATACTCAAGACAAATGCAGAGACCACTTGGGACTGGCTTGATCATTAAACGGGTTAACTGCATAACACTGATCGATCAAGTGAGTCTAAGTCAAAAACTTTCGATCAAGTGAGTCTAAGTCATAAACTTGTTTACCAGGTCTAAATATCACACCTCTTACCAGTAGTAGATTGGGCAATTATCTACTTTCAAAGCAACCTAGGTAGAGCTGGTAAGGTATTAGTCCATTTTACTATCTTGCATGACTCTATACCCCAGTGTTAACCATTTTCATCATGAATTTTATGTTCATAGCATTCATTTAGATGCTACTGTTCATTAGGCCTTATCATAATGATGTCAATATTTTTTAGCACATTTTGGAAATATTATTGCTTTCTTAACCCGTTAACACTCAAATTTGTTCCAAAATTATTTTTTATTTTCTCATTTCTCATAGAAAATGTCCATTTACAGACTTCCACTGGAATGACTGGCTCGGTTATCGAGTCAGTCATTCCAGTGGTAAATTTTCAAAAATTTTCAAAATACTCTTTTATTGGTCTGCAACTGGACATTTCTCAAGACTACTGCAGAAGCCGTTTTTGGCTGATATGAATGTTAAAGGGTTAAACAGCAGCAGCATACAGCAAGTTTGGTTTTGAAATTAAATAAAAGATTGGAATATCTTTGGCAGCAATTTGAATACAAGTTTATGAATGAGATAGTTTTAAGAATAATCAGCAAGGATCTACATAAATAAACAGAATCAATAAATAAACCTTGTTTTAATGTTATCCCATTTCTGTCTGAACTTTAATAAACATGGTTTCAAAGCTAATATTTATGAAATTAATATTTAAAAAATAATTTGACTGGGCATGTTCTAGCCATAGCCAGCAACAACTCTCAGTCAAATTGTTTTCAAAATAATCACATGATTTTGTATCAATATATATTCTCTATACTCTCCTGTAGGAAATGTCATATACAAGTTTCAGTTAAACAGAAACCCACAATCATGGAAGCCTCACTGCCAAAGCAAGATTTAATATATGTCTTACGGCTTTGGTCTGGTGGAAACGACAGCGTCCATTTGAGATAAAGTGCTAAGGAATAGGACTTGGCAACATTAACATAGATCAGGAAAGTATAATTTCATCAAACTTCAATTAGATATTGAACTATATACTTGTTTATGACTGTGCATTTAAACGTGAAAAGCAAAGGTTATCTGCCATTTTGAATTTGATGTAATTTTGCATTAACCATTCAGGATGCTGGTTGACTATCTATTCGAGCTAGTTTACTATTTCAACTTTGGCTGGGATCGTGTTAACTATATTTAACTATGCTTAGCCTGTCAAACTTGATTTCTTTTTGCACCCGTAGTTTGGTATCTATGATAGTCTATTTACATGTAAACTTGAGGGTCTGGCTGTCCATCACTAGAGTTACATCAGTACCATACTTTGGTCTTCTATAAGCCATGTAAGAAGTACTTGAGAAGTATTTCAAATAATTACCCTAAGTATTTGTATTTGTATTCAAATACTTTGCAAAAAACAAGTGTTTGTATTTGTATTTGAAGAATTCCAAAGTATTTGTATTTGTATTTAAATACTTTTGAAAGTATTTGACCCCAGCCCTGGTATAAAACATACTTACCGTTCAATCACTACTTGCTAAATCAACTACTCTGCATTTAGCCACCAGAATAAGATTTTTATGCTTGCTTACATACCCCTATATGCCTATTCCATTTCATTATACCCTCAACCAGGCTACTGCTATGGTACACCCCCAGCATATGCTCTGAAAGAGACTGGTACCAGTCTATACTCACGCCTCTGTGACGCCTGTCTCTGCGAATGTCCGCGCATGCGCAATGGAACCCAAATAGGAAACAGATTCACTTTTCTAAATTTAAGTGCCAAATATCATAAACAGATTCTCAAATCATTCCCACGCGGGATGGTTGAGGCCGGGTTGTAGTGATTGAACGCTAAGTATGTTTTATAGTGGTTAATAAAACTACAGACCATCCCACAAGGAGGGTCTGTTGGGGGTTGTTATTACACCACAAAAACATCTATACCATTCAATCACTACTTTCTAAACCCATAGATTTGGTCAGTGTCCCACTTAAAACCCTTAGTGGGTGGAGATTTGAGAATCATTAAACAAGGACAAAAATTAAACAAATCAAATCCACATGTTAATAAAATAACATAATAGTGCACCCTAAACAATCACAGTGATTATCAAACAAGGAAAACTTTAAACTTAAAGAAATAAGCAAAACAAAAGAAAAAACTCTCACCATTTCTCACAGTCTTAACGAAAATGGCGGGATGTGCTTGGTAGACAGTCTTCAGCTTTTTTGGTTAAAATCGTAATATTCCTAAAAAAGGAGGCCGCTGGACTCTGATCCTTTACTTAAAAGTTGACTCTGATTTCCAGCCTGCGACCTGCATGACCTCCTCTAAAGATGAGCCAGCGAAAAGAGCGAGAGGTAGCCATTCCCCTAACATCATGAACTTTAACATGAGATAATTTTATTTGATCAGGAGAAGATAGCTCATAACAGAGTTTGATGGTCTCACAAATCCATCTGGCTATCGTGGCCTCAGAGACTGGTTTGGCTACCTCATCCGCATATGGATCCCATAAATGGGACAGATCAGACCTTTTAAAATCGGTTCAGCACTTGGAAACCTTTAATGCCCCGACGGGACACCAAAATTTGTCAGACGGAGAAAAGCAAGATAAAGATTTTAAAGTGATCGGCTTAGCTGAGTAACGGTTAGACTGAGTCTTCGATAAAAAATCTCTTCTGGGATATAAAACTAAACCGTACCTGGATTCAATAAATCTATCCCTTTCAGCGGAAAGAGCATGAATTTCTGATCGTCTTCTAGCAGAAGCAGATGCGACAAGAAAAATGGCTTTAGGAATTAAAAGTTTAATACTAATAGAATCAATGGGCTCAAAATGATGGCCTGCCAAAACCTGAAGAACCAGAGCCAAATTTCAGGAAGGCAAAGGCTTAGCTACTGGAGGACGAATATTGCCCAATCCTCTGATAAAACCATTGAGAATCTTTGTATCCTTGACACCAGCATTCAAAAGACAAGGAAGTGAAGAAGCTAAAGAAAATCTATATCCCCTGACTGTGTTAGCAGATATATGTAAAGAGTCAAATAGATAGGATAAAAAACACATGGGGAATAGAAACAGAATTGGGCAAGTAACCATGGTCTGAACACCATTCTCCAAAAATTTAAGTCGACCCTTGTAAACTCGATGGGTCGACTTCCTCCTGGCTGAATCAATAATTTCCTGAGATCGTGCAGAAACTTTGATCTCAGGGACTGGACACTCGATATTCTCCAAACACACAGACAAAAGATTTCTGGGTTTGGATGAAGACAAGTGCCCCTTACTTGAGAGAGAAGATCAGGAGAGACTGAAAGAAGTGGGAAATCTACCAGAAGATCTAGGTCTACGACCCAGATCCGTTTTGGTAAAAAAGGAGCTATCAGAAGGACTTCGCAGATCTGTCCCTGACCTTCTTCAGAACCAAAGGAATCAGGATCGTTGGAGGGAACCCGTATACAAACATTACTGTCCAGGACTGAGACAGGGCGTCCACCGCCAACGCCTGACTGTCCAGAAAAGGAGACATGAAAGAGGAGATCTGGGCATTCAGACAAGTCGCAAAGAGATCTACGAAGGGACGACCCATCAGCTTGAAAATCCCTCTGGCAACCAACCTCTTTAACATCCACTCTGTGTGGGCGAATTTTCTGGGACATGACAGCTGGTCCGCAAGAAAATTAGACTGCCTGGGACATGAGAGGAAACTAGAAAAATTTGATCCTTGCAGCACCACAAGAGGTTCCAAACCTCCATACAAAGAAGGGAGGACCTCATTCCCCCTTGTCTGTTGATGTAGGAAAGCACCGTCGAATTGTCAGATCTAATCGAGACTTTGAGGCCTTTCACTCGATCTGACCATGAGAGGAGTCTTCTTAACAGCCCACAATTCCAAGATGTTGATATGAGCTGTCGACTCCTCAAGGGACCAAAGACCGGAGACAGACAGGGAATCCCAGACCGCTCCCCATCCCTCTTGGGAAGCGTCTGTGAAGATAATCTCCTGAGGGCAGGACTTGACCAGAGGGACACCCATCAGAAGCAGAGAACGATCTTTCCAAAAATCTAGATGGGGAATTATGTGTTCTCTGATGGCAATCTGATGGTAAATGGAGTGGATCAACTGCTTCCAAAGGGACATCAAATACATTTGAAAGGGTCTTCTCATCAGCACCGCCCAAGGGATGACATTCTCGACGCTGACCATCAACCCTATCACACTGAGAAAGAATCTTGCTCGGACCGTGGAAGATGTTGACAGAATGTCCATTGCCAATGAAATTGCCTCTACCTTTGGATCTGATGGGAAAACTAGGCCCTGAGCCAGATCGGAACTGCCTTGGTGGGTGAAGACTTGGGAAGCGACTAGACTTGATTTTTTTAGATTTAACATCCAACCTAGACTGCAAACCTCTGGGATGACTCGTGAAAGAATTGAGGAAGACCTTGCTTTTATTAACCAGTCATCTATATACACATGAAGATGGATAGAATGACTGTGCAAGATTCCTGCCATGGCTGAAACTAGATGAGTAAAGAGAAAGGGGCCATGGTCAGGCCGAAGGGCATGGCTCAAAATTGCCATACCCGATCCTTGTAGGCGAACCTCATGAGCCTTCGGAATGTTGGGTGGATAAGAACATGAAAGTAGGCGCCCTATAGGTCGATGGAAGAAGTCCACATGCCTGGATCTAGACTGGCAATGATCTGGGAGATGGTCTCCATTTTGAACTTGGGTGTTAAAATAAGATTTAACTTCTTCAGATTGATGATAGACGCCAACCTCCTGTCTTCTTGGAGACTAAGAAAATGGTTGAATAGTAGCCCGGGTCTACTCTCCAAAGGGGAACCTCTTCTATAGCCTCCTTGACTATCATAGACTCCAACTCCTCTTCTAAGGCCACCAATTTCTCGAGATTGGAGGGAACAGGAGTCCACTTGGGAAGAAGGGACAGAGGAGGGTGAGTCCAGATCCAAGAAGGTGCGCAGCCCCAACGAATCCGATTTACAAGCCAGGAGTCCTGGACGAGGGCTTGCCAAGTATCCCAGAACAGAGACAGGCGCCCTCCTACTTGCACGCTGAGCAGTAGGCATTGCACCAAAGGATTCAAAGGCGAAAGTAGAGGAAGGGAAGAGACTGGAGAAGAGGGCTGAACCTACCTGCGCAGAGGCCACACCTTCAAACTCTCTTACCCTGGCCGCCTCTGTAAGAAGAACGACCTCTAGGTCTAGACCTGCGTCTACCGGAATAAGATTGACCCCTTTCGGCTGAAACGAAGGGGCTCTCGAACTTGAGACCTAGAAGGATGGGAAGAGATTGACTCCTCCGCAGATCTTTCCTGGGAAGGAAAATGATCTGTTCGAGTTTGTAATAATCCTGGAAGGATACGCCCCAAACAGGTGTACAAATCTAAGCTTAAGTCAGCTAACTTTCTTGCTTTACTTTCAGAAGCTGTTTTGATGTCTCAGGAGCGTGGTGAGCAGGTTCCTGCTGAGGTCTTTCGTACTTGGGCCGATGTTTCGAGAGACTCTCTTAATTCTGTTTGTAGGTCCTTAGTCTTTATTACTTCTAAGAGAAGGTCTAGGAAACTTTTAGAGGTTAATGTTTCTGGTAATCTCAAGAGTAGTTTGATTTCTGCTCCTCCTTTCGGCCAGGATATTTTCGGTCAATGTTCCACTTATCTTATTCTGTCAGAGTCGGAGCGCCTTAGATCTTCTAGGGATATTCAGTCTCAGATTTCTCTTTCCAGACCCTCTATTAAGAGAGACTCTTCCTCAGTTAAGAGCCCCAATTCCTCTCCCAGGAGGAAGAGTCTTAGGCCGGACAAGTGAACTATATAGAGAACTCATCCTTGAGAGGAAGAGAAGGTTTACCCGCAATCCACTGATGAGCCAGGGACCAGTCATCTGAAGAGGCCATAACCGGAGAAAACTTCTTCAAATCCCTGGCCCTGACCGATCTGGGAATTGAGGAGGAAGACGAGTGAAAAGTAGAAGAGGAATGATAAGAAGAATCAAAAGAAGCATTAGAATCTGGAATTCTAGGAGAGAAAGAGCTCCGAGACACATGAGGAACCGAAGCAGCTAAAGAAACTGAAACAGATGAAAACTGATCAGCCAGAATGGGATTAACATCATCCTGCTGACCAGGAACCAAGGGAATCTGATCAAGACCGCTGGCCGAAAAATGAGAAAGAATCGATAATCAAGCCGAAACAAAAGAACGACTAAGGGAGAGGTCTCTAACCACAGAGAACAAAGAAAAATCCAGACCCGAGTCCACAATCTTAAACTCTAATTCAGAGGGTCTAAATGATGAAAGGAGGAAGAAGCAGAAGAATAGGAAGGAGGAAGAGAAGAAATAGGATGAGCAGAAGAAGAACAAGATGGATCCGAAGATCCTGGAAAGGAAATGTTAGAAGGCGGGAAAATCCCGGAGGAAGAATAGGAGACTGAAAAAGAGAGGACGAATTGGAGACATGCTGAGAAGAAAAATCTCTAGCCAACAAAGAACAGGAAGGAAAAATAAGAAAAGACCTATCTTCCTGTTTCTGAGAAGAATGAGTAAGGGGAGGAATAGAATCAGAGGAAGCTAAACCTGACACATCGCGAAAAGAAGAAGGGAGGGAACCTGAAGAAGCATCAACATTAACTGAAGGCGAAAAAGACGAAGAAGGGCTAAAATCCTGAAGATTACCATAACTATGTGCTGATCTGGATGAGCGCGAAAATAATACGATCCTGAACAATCCTTAACATGAGGAGAATTAACGGTAATAACTAAATTTCTCTCATCGGAAACAGAACCATTATTAACCCGATTAGTTCGATTAGAGGGCCGGAAGCTCCACTAGAAACGGATGTACTAGTACCGGAAGCGGAAGTGGAGAAATGCCTACCGGAAATCGGAAAATAAACAGGGTCCTGAGGACCCTGATATCCGGCAAAACCGGAAGCTATACCGCAAGCGGAAGAACGACCAGAACCGGAAACCAGTAGACCCGGGTCTTGCAGACCCGAATCTACTAAGCACCTACCGGAAGTGCTAGTCAAACCAGAAGTTACTAAACTTCCTGACTGAACTAAATTAATAACAGGCGATCTCTGAACGTTTCTCGCTACAGGTATCATGGAAAATTTGATCATGGCATACTGTGTAGGATCAGGGACTTCTATCGCCGACACCACTGCTTGAGGGTAATACCCTTCCTCAAGGCTTAGGTGGGTTTTGCCCGGTGACTTGCATGAAACCACCGTAATGGGGTTTTTCTTAGTCTGGGTTTTGGAGACCGAACCGCTTGTCTGGACATGAGGGAAGTAGGTTTCCCCCTTCCGGTTCTCGTCCGACTCTGATGAATCCTCCTTAGCTGCGCGAATGGCTGTCGAAATACGTTCATCTAACGATTTGGTCAAAACGGTCGCAAAAGACTCAAAACGAGCAAATAAAGCCATGATAGCCTCTGAATTAGAGGAAGAGCCCCCACCCCAGGGAGAGTGATCAGAGGACAACGTGGACTTGGCCACAAAATCTTTAAAAAATGCTTTGGAAACGGTCAGCGACCAGCCCTTGCATATCCCACACATCGCTAATGGAGTACGCGTTGTACACTTGAGGAAAACATGGCCCAAAAACTCCACAGAGTGGACCCGATCACACTCAACTGAAGTGCATTTAACCTTCTCAGCTGCTTTAACTGACTCCTAAATATGAAAAAATAAAATAGAAATGAAGCATACAGCTTCGAAAAACTTAAAGAACTTCTCTAAAATTTTGGAGCCTCAGCTAAAGAATACAAAACACATGCTTAAAAAAGGCGGGAAATATCAAATTCAAATATCCCCAGAGAAAAAAGACTAACGAGGACAATTCTTAGGGATATAGGAAGAAAACACTAATGCATGAGATATAAGCGAAGTATATAGATAGTAATTCGAGGGCTTTCAAATGATGATGATGACTATAAGGCATGTTTGACTACCACGAAACTGGTCTATCACGAAAACCGGTAACACAGATGTAAAAGTATAACAAAGGCAACAAAACCACGAAATACTCAATAAACATAACTTAGGAAGAATGGACTTCATGTTAGGCATATTCCTGTTGTTGAGAACTTTCAAAACGTATGCTGAACACAGCGCAAAGTATAACAAACTTAAGCTGGTATTTGGCTGACTGTACTGCTTGCAGAATATTTGAAAAGTGAATCCGTTTCCTATTTGGGCTCCATTGTGCAGTGGCAGGCGTCACAGAGGAGTGAGTATAGACTGGTGTCAGTCTCTTTCAAGGCATATGCTGGGGGTGTACCCTACCAGTAGCCTGGTTGAGGGTATAATGAAATGGAGTAGGCATATGGGGTATGTAAGCAAGCATAAAAATCTTATTCTGGTGGCTAAATGCACAGTAGTTGATTTAGCAAGTAGTGATTGAATGGTATAGATGTGTTTGTGGTGTAAATAACAACTTTTGCCACAATTGCAAACACACTAAGGTAATAGTACGCTTGTGCGATTACGTGATTAAATCGAAAATCGCGATTATGTTTGAAATCGTGAATTTATATAACTAAGAATTAAATAATCAAATAATCGTGAATATTTTCTATTGCATAAAATATTTCAAAACCTAACTTTTGATTACTTTTTAATGCGATTGATCATGAAAAATGACATTTTGCTTCGTGAATGTATGCCCATTTGCAGGGCAAGAGAAGACTATTTTTGAAAATGTATTATTGGAATGCCTGGCTCAAGAATCGAGCCAGGCATTCCAGTGATACATTTTCAAAAATAGTCTTCTCTTACCCTGCAAATGGACTTTTCTAAACACAATTGCAGTTTTCGTCATTGATATTCTTTTGTTGTTATGTCTTGACAATTTGTATCCAAGCTAATTAATCGAGTAATCGCAATTATTTTTTAATAATCGATCGTGATCACTCAACACAATAATAGCTCGAGGCTAGGTAATAGCAGATCTGACTGCATATTGTACACTGTGATTTTAATTTACCATTCTTAACATCTCTAGAGAGAAATCACTTTGCTGCTGCCCTTTTCAACAATATCGATCAAATGTGACAGATTATTTACAATGTAAGAAATATTCTGTTGAACATAGTGAAATTAAATTTGATTGAAAGGTGTTACTGCCTATGGCAGAAACCAGTTTGAGTTAAATCTAGTTTCAAAATATTCATCATATTATTTGCACGGTTGCTTTGAAGTAGAGTTACCTGGATATCAGGAATTAACACTTTAACCCTCAAGTTCACCAAAAATGGCTTCTACAGTGCTCTTGAGAAATTAACATTTGCAGACCAAGAGAAAATCTTTTTGGAAAATTTAACACTGGAATGACTGGCTCGATACATGAGCCAGCTATTCTAGTGATACATTTAAAAAATAGTGTTCTCTTTGGTCATTTTCTATAGAAAAATTCTAATTTTCCCGAGCAAATTTAAGTGTAAAAGGGCTAAAGGATTAACAAAGATTAAATAAGCTCAATCACTGACAAATACTCTCACCTTCGCACTGGTTGGTTTATTCTGTACATGTGACAATGGAGGTGCAGGTATGGATTCACTGTTATTGGTGATATTACGCAATGTGCGTAACGGCGACGAGGTATCCTGAGGTACTTGTGCAGGCGACATAAACATGTGCGGTGGCAGACCAGGCGAGGGTAATGACGGTACTTGAGGAATCTGGTGATGAAGTGGGTGACCACCCATACCAAAACCACCCATATCAGGATGACCCATTGGAGGAAATGCAGCAAGTCCTTGACCCATGCCCGGAAGCATCTGAAGTGAAGGAAAGCTAGCCATGCCAGGAATTGGGCTCTTTTCTGGTGAATCAAGGCCTTTCACTCCCTGTGCTTGAATTCTGTTATTCACCAGACGAGCCAAGGCTTCTTTAGTATTCATTGCTTGCATATCCACATTCATAAAAGGTCCATTGTATCCCATGTTTGGGTCTGGAGGCAGCATTCCAGGAAAACCCATCGGTGGAATCATCGGCGAGTGAAATCCAGGCAACATTTGCTGAGGTTTGCCATGGGGAGACAGTGATGATGGCCCTGGAGGCATAGGCATCATTCCTGGGCTGGGCAATCTCGAAGGTCTTGTCTTTAAGCCACGGGGCCTCATACCTGGCATTCCAGGAGGTTGAGGGTGGCGGACACGACTACGCACCTTTGGAGCCCCACCACGTGCACCTCTTGGTACCTGAGATGGCATTCTAATAGGGGCTGGAGCACCGGGATATGGACCAGGAGGCATCCCTGAAGCAGCACTAAAAGGCATATGAAGCAACTGAGGAGGTGGTCGTGGCAGTGGCTCCATATTAATAATATCAGTAGGTATTGGTATTGGACTAGGTGGTTTAGGTGGGCTGGGTGATTTAGGAATAATGCTCAATCGTGGATGATAAATTCCTTCATCAGTCACTCGTCCAACATTAAGGCTTTCTATCACCCAATCAGGCGTCACAACCTTTATCTGATATCCGTGTTTGATAGCTGCTTCATACTTTACCTGAAATTTAGCAAAATCAGATTTTCAGTGGAAAATAAAGTAATTATGAGAAAATATTCACACAGATATAATATCTATGAAATACAGTTAAATCTGTCCGAAAGGCCATCTGTGTTTTGTATTTTTAAGTTCCTATGAAATATTAAATAGAGAATAATTAAGCTACACATTATTTGCTGGGCTATGTGCACTGCATTAGGTCTGGCTGGAAGCCATTCCTGCCTAGAAGTTTACTTAAGCTTCCAATTAAACCTTTAATGGTCAAATTTGGTCCAAAAAATTTAAATATTTTCTTATTGAATGTCCATTTATAGGCCAAGAGAATAATCTTTGAAAATATATCACTGGAATGAATGGTTGATTTTGGCCGGTATGACCATTAAAG
Organism: Chaetoderma sp. LZ-2023a; assembly: GCA_034401795.1. Taxonomy (NCBI): domain Eukaryota; kingdom Metazoa; phylum Mollusca; class Caudofoveata; order Chaetodermatida; family Chaetodermatidae; genus Chaetoderma; species Chaetoderma sp. LZ-2023a. The sequence continues at coordinate 141,533,236 of CM067370.1, forward strand.
GGTTAAACTACTACAAAATATTCAAGTCTTTCTGTATATACATGTATGTGCATTGAAACTTGAAAGAAACATATTGAGATTAGTGATGAAAGATAAACAAAACAGTAGTAAATATACACATTGTAAAAGAAATTAAAGAATATCTATATCCCTACCCCATCTGTCTTGGAGGTGATGAGATGTGTACATGTACTGTCAAGGCGTGATATACAGTGTGCTCCATTGTAGGTTAGCATGCCCCACAGGGATTCACTATCTTCCGGATCCAACTGAAAGCAAAACATAGTATACAGGTATTTTAAAATCATGTTCAATAATTATAACTTGTCTCTTTCTAATAAAAGGAATTTACAGGATTCCTGATGCTACCAAACTGCCAACTAGCATTCAATTGTCTGTTCATTAGATGATACTTCTGAGACCACCGATTCCTCTTTCCTGGTGCTTCAGCAATCTTTTCTTGTCTGAAATCTCCATCTCGGAAAAACAATGCATTTAGAATTTGACTAGAGCTAAATGAGCTGCCTTAGACAGCAATGACTTTCAATCAAATTTGTTTCAAACCAATCAACAGAATAATTCTTAATTTATTGAGAGTAACTGATAATATTGCCACCAATTTTATCTTAGAAGATCTAGGAATTATACACTGTGACACACACATCAAGTAGAAAATAAATGTTAAGGACAATCATTTACCAGTGCTGTTTAAGTGTTTATAATCAGTTACCCGGACACCACATGCAATAAACTCTCACACATTAGATTTAAAAAAATAATTAACAGTGTCAGAATTGGCCTCCCGATAACATGCTCAATATTTACAGCTCAATAGTTAGAAAGTTTTTAGCTGTGACTCACAAAGTTCTGGTATAAGTTGATCTGTCAAATTTTTTACTATAGCATTTAAACAAACTTTCAAGATTGCCTCCATGTGACCATCTTGTCTTTCATACCAGCCTTTAGCAAAATACTCCCCATAATATCACAAACAGTGGATTGCTAGTCTTTATTTAATCAGTGAAAGGTACATACAGCTTCCCAACAGAAATTCTCAAAATAGTTGCAAGAGGCTTGGTGACTTATTTGATTTCACACGTGGACTAATACTTATAGGGTCATTACTCATTTGAGAGTTTGGAGTCGATCGGTCAAAGCTAGCGAGATTCATGGCACAGAAACTGATTTTCAAGATGGCTGAATGATATAAAGTATGGATTTTTAGCTAGTAGGATCATGGAATTAAATTCTTTACTGTAAGTCAGTGTCGAACGACAAGTGAGAAAACAGTGATTAATCTCGTTCTCATATAAGTTGAAGGGATGGCATAGCTACTTTGATTTTTTAAGGCGCCACCACTTAATCTTCCTACCTCAAATAGATTTTGCGAAAAATTAATATATCTGCTCAATTCGGTGTTAACTGTTTAGCATTCCTGTCAGCCAAAATATGGCTTCTGCAGTGGTATAAACGAAATCTAGGATTTCTTTTTTCACGAGAGAGTTGATACTTACCTCCCTAATACTTTTGATATTGCTAAATATTGGCTTTCACTCAATAAACACTCAGATTAAAACAGTTAGGTGCCCCTACTGGGCAGGGAGTCAGAGCGTAGTCTGGCGGATGCCAGCCCCACCACCGCGCATGCGCAGACTAGCACTTCCTCTGACTAGATTATTGGCTGACACACATGCAACTATTAAGAGCCTGAAGACCGAGCCTCTGTGGGGTGGAGAGGCCGGGTCCGTATCTAGGGAGGTAAGTATCAACTCTCTCGTGAAAAAAGAAATCCTAGATTTCGTTTATTTCACTTCAAGAGTATACTTACCTCCCTAATACTTTTGATATTGCCAGAATTCGAAAGTGAATCTGGCGGGAGGGAGGCGAGGTCAAAAGACCAGCTCATCCCAATACGCTTTTCTGCGTTTAAGGCACTTAAACTTCTGAAACTGTAAGAAAAAACAGTCAGGATTTGACTAACCATCGGATAACACCACCGATGTATGAGAGATGACCGAATGTCATATGCGCTCCCCCCCCCTCCTTCCTGGGAGGAAGAGTCGACTGACCTCAACGTCCTATACGCTCTCTACGTACAAGTGCCATGTACTACAGGACAGAGACGAAAAAGCTCCATTTTCGTAACTCTCAACAATGAACCACACAAATACACAAACCATCACCATATTAATAACGGGTAACGTGACAATACAATCAACAACGGACAACACATGAACAAGACTGACCTTGTTGAAATGGCTGCTGACATCATCTTCCTATTGGTAAAGACTGATGCAGACCCAAAAAAGTGGGTGTTTCCATAAATTAATTGTGAAATATATAAGTAATGAGGAAAAAACCTCCTCAAAAAATATAAACCGAGTCATTTTTTCAAAATCGACAAGGCGAGAGGATTAGAGGTGTCACGGAGATAATGGTCTGTAAAACTTGACTCACAGTGCCACTGAGCCACCGACATAATATCATCCACAGGGACCCCATTAAATAGGGCAGTGGATGTCACTACGCCGCGGACACTGTGAGCCTTGGCCACGTCAACCTGCTTCCCGGTGGCGGATTTATGGCAAAACTGAATGCATTCTACAATCCACCTGGAAATGGTGTCCTTAGAAGCCCTGCCATGGGGTTCAATATATGACAACCATAACGCTGACTGATCGGTGCGCCACTCCGCCGTACGTTGCTTGTACCGGCAAAGCGCCCGGACAGGACACCATGCCTTAGAATTAGGATCATATCTAGTTAAAGCAGGCAAAATAATAGGTTGACCTGGATATTTCAACGACTGATTTTTAGCCAAGAAATTAATCCTAGGTAGCAGCTTAAGGCCTTCCCCTGAAACCACAAAACGGTCATCCTCGGCTGATAAGGCATGAATTTCACTCCTACGCCTAGCCGAGGCCGCAGCAATTAAAAACACAGTCTTCAGTGTTAATAGTTTCATAGAAATGGAACTAAGTGGTTCAAAAGGCTTATCACCTAGTACTTGAAGCACTAGCGATAAACTCCAAGACGGAATCACCGGTGGATTCCTTGGTCTTAGATTGCCCATGCCTTTAATTAATACATTTAATGTATTTACTTCATCACTTCCCCTCTTAGCCAAGCAAGGAATAACAGACATTAATGCTGACTTATAACTAGCAATAGAGTTAGGCTTGAGGCTATAGGCATCATAGAGGTGACAGAGGAAATCAGCTACTACTTGAATAGATGAATCCATTGGATCAATACATCTTTTTGAGCACCATTCTGCAAATCTGTTGATTTTATAATTATATGCTCTGGAGGTTGACCCCCTCCTGGCTTTGGCCATAAACATGGCTGCTTGCTCAGAAAAGCCCTCCTTAATTCTAGATTCCTTGACAACATCCACGCAGTCAATGTGAACATTGACGGATTGTTGTGAAGGACCTTGCCCTGGAAGATAATATCGTCCATCAGAGGCAGAGGAACCGGATTGCAGACCAGAAGGTCCAGCAGATCCGTATACCATGATCGGCTTGGCCAATCCGGGGCGATCAGAAGCACTTGGCATTCCTCTTGTCTGATTTTCTGAAGAATTTTTGGAATCAGGATTGCTGGAGGGAATGCGTATGCATACATTCTACCCCAGCTGATAGCTAACGCATCTGTTGCGAAAGTGCTTGGATCCGGAATCGGAGAGACGTACGTCGTCATCTTCGCATTCTTCTTCGTTGCGAACAAATCGATGTTGGGTTTCCCCCAATGGTCGAACAGACGATCCGCCACACATCGATTTAGTTGCCATTCCGTGGGTAAAACACTCATCCTTCGGCTCAATGAGTCTGCTAGCAGGTTTAACCTTCCCGGAATATGAACTGCTTTCAAGGTAATCTGGTGATCCAGACACCAACAAAGCAGTCTCCATGTCATCATACAGAGACTGGGCGACTTCGTTCCGCCCTGGCGGTTTATGTAAGTCACAACTGTTGAGTTGTCTGAACGAATAAGAACAATCTTGCCCTGAACTTTCTGTAAGAAATGTTCCAGGCCCAGGACTACTGCTCTTAGCTCCAGTAGATTTATATGTTCCTTTGACTGTTCCGGATTCCAAAGCCCTGATATCGTGGACTCTTCCAGGCAAGCCCCCCAGCCCTCCATCGATGCATCTGTATACACAGTCACCGGAGGGTGGGGAGGGGTCAGCATAACCCCCACCAAGAGATTCTCTGTGAGCAACCACCATTGCAGGTGGTGAATCAGAGGCGCCAACACTGACACGTTCGAGTCCAGCGAACCTGTACTCTGGGTCCATTGTGTCATGAGAAACAACTGGATCGGCCGCCTGCGTAAGGCGGCCTGAGGAATGACTGGTTCCAAAGAAACCATCAACCCCAGCATTCTCAAGTAAACCCGTGCCAGGACATGACGACTGTCGCACACTGACTGAATTAACGAGATGAGTTTTCGCACTCTCTCCTGAGTAGGATAAACATATCCCGTCTCCAGATCGAAGAACATTCCCAGGTAAACAAACCTCTGGGATGGAGTCAGCCCTGATTTCGGAAAATTTATCATCCAGCCCAAATCCGAGAGAGTTTTCAAAACAATCACCAGATTGGCCGATAAAGCTTCCTTGTCGTGTGCCTTTAACAGCCAGTCGTCTATGTACGTGTGGACTGCTATGCTTCTCCTGCGGCGGTATGCTGTGATCGCAAGAACCACACGGGTGAAAACCCGAGGAGCCGTGGAAATTCAGAAGGGCAACACCCTGAATTCCCACTGTCTGCCCTGGAATGCAAATCTCAGGAAGCGACAGAAACTCCCGTGGATGGGGATGTGGAAATAAGCGTCCTTCAAATCTATCGACGCCGTCCACATCCCCCTCTCCAACCCCGCCAACACCGAGCGCACCGTTTCCATCTTGAAACTGGGCGTCTCGATGAACTTGTTCAATGGCTTGAGGTTGAGAATCGGTCTCCACCCTCCGGTGCGTTTTGTTACTAAGAACAGGGTTGAATAGAAGCCCGGACACCCTTGTGCCGGCTGAATAGCTCCCTTTTGTACGAGGGAATCTATCTCCTCCTCGATACACAACCTTTGCTCTGGATCTCTCGGAATGGGAGTCCAGACTGGCACTAGAGACAGTCGCGACGGCGGGCCTGTCATCCACTCTGGATGATACCCGACGGAAAGCCATCGCAAGACTAAATGGTCCTGAGTTAACCGTTCCCACTCTTGCATGTGGTCGGCTAGCCGGCCTCCCACCGGTCCACCTAGGGACAGAGGTGGACACGAGGCATGCAAGAGCGGCACTGTCCCCGTCGCCATAAACACCGGAGTGGTTCTTACCGCGGTAACCGTCCCGACAGGACCGATAACCACGCCCAGATCCTCGCGCTCCCCGCCCCGCCCCGCGCGCACCTCGGTGCGCAGGCGGCTGCCTGGCTGACGGCGCCTGAGGAACCTGCGCCCCCCTCGCTGCTGGCCGAATCGCACGCGGCCGAGGCCGACGCTGCGACGGTGGCTGGCCTCTGACTTGGCCAGCACCACCTCGAGCCTGCAGGGGACGATACGCAGGGGCCGCGGCGCGAACGTTAGCACGACGCAGCACCTCAAACTGCTCGCGCAGCGCCCTCTGGTTATTCACCAGGGTGACCGTCTCCTGGAGGTGTCGACATCCCTCACCTCCAAAAAGACCAGGACCCGTCATAGGCGTACGCAGTAGCCTATTGTACAGGTCCTGAGACGGGCACAGATTGTCCAGGGCAAACGTGCGTCTTGCCCGGACACTCCTGGTCACCGCCCGAGTCATACAGTCCAGCGCCAGGTTAATACCATCCTGGATGGCTCGCTGGACCGTGACCGGACTTGGCTGGCGCGATGCGGATGCCGTTACTACCCCCTGTAACAGCTGGGAGACGTGGGACAGAGCGGCAATCGAAGCCCTCCCACTCTCCTCCGCATCACGCAACGCGGTATTCGCCGAACGCAACGCGTTCGAGCACAAGACCCCCGTGTCAGAACGGGAGCCTGGCCGCGCATCCTCACCCAAAGCCGCGCGGTCATCCACGCTGGGCTTGGGTACCACACCGTACCGCTGGTAATCCAGGGGCACGATGCGACAACGCCTGGCCACCTCGCGAGGGGCCTTCGCGAGACGTCCACTCGACTTAATGGACGACTCCGCCGCCTCGAACATGTCAACGACATGCTCCGCCAGCGGCAGAGAAGGCATAGCGTTAGCAGTCGGTTTCCCAGCTAACCACGGCCTGTGGTCACGCTGGCTAGCCGACTGCTCCACGGGCAGATCAGGCCTAACGCTCACCAACCACTGGCAAGCGTCAGACCAATCCTCCTCCGTGGCTAACTGCGAGCGCTCTACAAGACGGGGGCCTTCGTCTTCCTCCTGAGCGCAGGCAGCAGAGCTTGACGGCGGGTACGCTGATACACCTGGCAAGCCAGGGAAAACATGCGGGCCTGACAGCACCGGCATGACAATATCACTGGTTTGACCAGGAGCAGGCGCCGTGGCAGAGCGCGGGGCATATACCGCCCCACCACGGGCCCGGCTAGCACCAGCAACACCGTCGGCAAGCCGAGGTATGCGGTACCGCTGGCCATCAGCAGCGCCCTGGGCCACCACCTGAACCGCAGACTCTACTCCAGGGTGAGTAAAACCGTGGAAGAAGCCGCCTGTATTCCCCGCGAGGGGTGCACAAACGTCTTCATCCATGTCCACGTCGTCAGACGGCGACCCTAGCAGGTAATCCTCATCACCCTGGTCAGAAAGATTAGACCCCGGGTTAGCAAAGAGAGCTAACCCGGGCTGACCAGGAACGGTGCCATAGGAGGTACTGGCCACCGCGGCGTGCGGATACCCCTGGACTGATAAGCAGCCCGCGGGTTCCAGCGACAACCGTCCACGGTCCCCTATCGGCGCGGCAATAAGCCTGCTGCCAGGGCCGTGGAACGCCCCCTCTAATGGGGCCACCTCTGAATCGTCGGACAACGGAAGCGGACTAAGGAAAATCGATCCAGAGGCGGGGATTACCTGCTCCGAAGCCGATGATGAGGACAGTAAAGGATTTGGTCCAGGAAGCATGCCACGAAGCAACTCTGGAACCAAATCCTTTATTGTCCTCTTCATCTCTCCCAACATCTCGGTCCGGAAGGCCTCCATATCCACCGCGGACGAGACCTTCCCCTTACCCTTCCTACTTACAACCTCTCGTTTCCGCTTCTTCTTCTTCTCCTCCTCTACCACCTTGTCCGTCGCCTGTAAGCACAAGAATTCGGACATTAACTCGCTCCCCCAGTGCTTACATATGTCACAATTAGCCAAGGGACCACAAGGGCTACATTGATAGCAAAGATGAGGCAAGAACCTATCATGCAGAAATCGTCCACAGGACGCGCAACCCGGTCCCTGAAACAGGGCAAAGGACGAGGAGTATGAGCAAACTAGTTAAGCTTAGACACTCAAACCAACTCAGAGAAGGAAAACGATCATAAAGATCAATATACATCAGAAACCAGCATTGCAACTTGAATTGCCGATAAATACATAGCCAGGCTGATTATGACATTAATCCCGTGACAGGAAAAAATCGATCCCAACAAAACATCCAAGTGCAAGGACGAATTGTATGCTGAATGGATACGTCGACTACACAACCATCAGATACACATAGATAACTCTTTTCTGGCAAAAATGTTAATTATCTCCCTTTGCTTACTATAATTAACATCACCACATTATCAATAACTAGATACCTGACACCTTGTATAGACAAACCATCCAACGTGACGAACCGGAGTACTCCACCACCTGCACGCCTCTTAACTCTCTCCACCTCATGGGGAAGGAATTGGATCAAGAGGGCAAAGTGAGAAGACCTTTATACTAGGCCTCCAACTCACTGGACATAATTTTTCATTTGGTTAGATAACCTAACAGTGTTAGTAGGAAATGGAACCATGGTGGAGAGAAAACTAACTCTCTGCTGCTGTGATGCCACCATCTAGCGTCATACAGACCTGTGGACATAAACAGAAAGAGAAATTAGCCTTAGGTAGCACCGAGTTGACATAAACCAACTAATCAAGGCGCTTATCACGGTAAACGCGAGTCCCGGAAACACAATACACCGGGAAGAAAAACTCGCTAATTTTACTAGAAGTCACCTGATTTAAAGGTCCTAGGTCCCCCTTTGGCGAAGTGATCCTTCCTGCCATCCTAATCAGTGACTATCACTCCAAAATAACACCACCAAGTTATGTTAAAACAGTTTATAGAGCAAGGAAAAGCTTTTGCACAAAAAAACATGTGTGATCTCTCTGCCAATAATCTAGCAAAGAGGTAGTGCTAGTCTGCGCATGCGCGGTGGTGGGGCTGGCATCCGCCAGACTACGCTCTGACTCCCTGCCCAGTAGGGGCACCTAACTGTTTTAATCTGAGTGTTTATTGAGTGAAAGCCAATATTTAGCAATATCAAAAGTATTAGGGAGGTAAGTATACTCTTGAAGTGAAATGGAGAAATGTCTATTTGCAGACCAAGAAGACTATTTTTGAAAATTTACCCCTGGAATGACAATCCAGTGGTAAATTTTCAAAAATAGTCATCTCATGGTCTGCAAATGGACATTTTTAATAAGAAAATATAAATTTTCTTGAACAAATTGAAGGGTTAACGGGTTAATCCATCGACAAGTGTCAAAATGTGCCAAAAAAGATGGATCCTTTTCTAACTGAGCTCTGTCCAATTTTTAATCGTGCTGGAATCGATTTAAAACAAAATGTGGAAAGCGGAATTCCCAGAATCTAAATTTCACGGTAACTATACAGGCAAGCTGTTGAATATTTTGAATGTAATTGTACCGGGGACTATTGCTGCTTATGGCAGCAACAGCTCCCAGTCAATTTAGTTTCAAAATATCAGTAAATTAATCAAAGGTAGACAATTTGGACACGTGACAGACTCTTCGAGACAGAGAGCTATATGTCATTTTGAATGTGACATCAGGTAGTGTGTGACATATTTGATTATGTCAGAAACTCGAGTGACAGATCAGATCCCACCCCACCCCATTATTGATAAACAACAGACACACAGACAACAAACAAATCGCCGAAGCGAGGTAAAAAATTTGGCAATCACTTTGCTCAGCAAAATAGGTGGTATGCCCAAATTAGGTAAATCTAAAGGCCTGAGTCATCTATGATGGAACATCACTTAATGAAACTATGCGAATACTCTGTTCAATATGGCTACTATATAAATGCCAATATAATAACACTGTCTCGGCTCCAAATATTGCCATCAATATCAAAATTTGAGTGAATAAGCGAGTGTCAATTATCTTAAAATGTAATACAATTTAGGACACTCTTATATCTAGTAAACCACAGAATATAGCCGAGACTGAATGAGCAAATTAATCAACACTAAAAAACCCAACAACACCTTTTTCAATAATATATTTCTATTTAACTCTTAAATGGTGAACCTAGCCAAAACCGGCATCTGCAGTGACAATGAGGAATGTCCATTAACAGGACAAGATTAAGCTATTTTTTAACTAGATTGTACGCTCACTGGCGCGCCATCGGAAAGTGGCAAATCCCCATGTTCACCGCTTTGACACCCGACACGCAGCCAAATGTAAATGTCCTCATGCACTCTGCAATCATATTGGTAATGGTGACTCATATACCAAATTTGGTTGAATTCCATCGAAGCAGTCAGTCAATTTGACCATTTGACACTCTCACCCTCCATCCCACCCCTTTAACACTGAGCCAAATGTAACTAGAGGCCCAAGAGCCTGTGGCGCTCATCTGGACCATTAACATTTGAACCATTTGCATTAGACAAGATGTATAAATTTTGAAAAATCCAAGATGGCCACCAAAAGAATTGACCAATCAAAATTCTGTAACTATGTTCTGAAACCTATCCACCTAGGGTCCTTCCAGCTGAGAAAGCTTGAAATCTGCTAATCAGTTAATAAGGTATAGGCTTTTAACTGATTTACCAAAACTTTTTGATAATCCAAGATGGCTACCCAAAAACTGACCAATCAAAATTCTTCAAACTAGATCTGAAGCCTGCCACCATAGGTCCTTCCATCCAAGACTGGCTGAAATCACCCAAGCAATTAATGATGAGTAGCCTTTTAAGTGATATCCGGTAAATTTTCATAAAATTCAAGATTCCACAAAAAAATTTAGCAATCAAAAATTTGTATACAGGTTCTAAAACCTACACCCATATAGGGTCCTTCCAGCCAAACTAGTTTAAAATCCACCAAGAGGTTAATGAGGAGAAGCGTTTTGGCAATTTCCGGTAACTTTTTTACAAAATCTAAGATTTTGACCAAAAAAATTAATCATTCAAAATTCTGAATAGATGCTCTACAGTCTACCACCATAGAATCCATCTAGTCAAATTTGGTTGAAATATGTCAAGCGGCTATGGCGGAGTAGCATTTTGACCATTTCCGGTAGATTTTTCATAAAATCTAAGATTTTCACCCAAAAAATTGATCAATCAAAATTCTGAACACGAGTTATAGAGCCTACCACCAAAGCATTCATCTAGTTAGATTTGGTTGAAATATGTCAAGCAGCTAAGGACGAGTAGCATTTTGACCATTTCCGGTAGATTTTTCATAAAATCTAAGATTTTCACCAAAAAGATTAATTAATCTAAATTCTGAAAAGAATTTCTAGAACCTACCACAATAGAATCATCTAGTCAAATTTGGTTGAAATATGTCAAACAGCAAATAGGAGTAGCATTTTGACCATTTCCAAATTTAAGATTTTCAACCAAAAAATTGATCAATCAAAATTCTGAATAGAAGTTCTAGAAACTATCACCACAGAATCCATCTAGCCAAATGTGGTTGAAATATGGAAGAGTAGCATTTTGACCATTTCCAGTACATTTTTCATAAAATCCCAAAACCAGCCACTTGCATAACGTCATCTAAAGATGAGCCGGCAAATAAAGTGAACGAGGTAGTCATTCCACGGACGTCATGGGCTTTAATATGAGCAAATTGTATTTCACCAGATGAAGCTATCTCGTAGAGTTAAGAGTTTAAGACTAATGGATCCGATGTGTTCAAAATGGCTACCTGCCAAGACTTGAAGGACCAATGCCAAATTCCAAGAGGGTAAGGGCTTAGCCGCTGGAGGACGAATGTTGTCCAAACCTCTAATAAAAGCATTTAAAATCTTAGTGTCTTTGACATCGCCATTTAAAAGGCATGGAAGAGAAGAAGCCTAAGAAAATCTATATCCCCTAACAGTATTAGCTGATAAATTAAAAGAATTAAAGAGGAAAGACAAAAAATCTAGCACTAGGGATATAGAAACAGAATCGGGCAGAAAACCATTATTGCAGCACCAATCTCCGAAAATTTTAAGCCTACCCTTGTAAACACGTCTGGTTGAATCTCTCCTGGCTGAATCGAGAATTTCTTGAGATCTCAAAGAAAAAGGGATTGAAGGGACCGAACGCTCGAGATCCTACACATGCACAGACTGAAGATTTCCAGATTGGGATGAAGGCACTTGCCCCGGACTTGAGACAGAAGGTCTGGGGATTCCGGAAGAAGACGAGGAAAATCCACCAGAAGATCGAGAAGGTCTACGAACCAGATCCTTTTTGGCAAAAATTGAGCTACCAGGAGAATTTTACAGATCTGGTCGCTGACCAGCTTCAACACCAACGGGATCAGAATTGTTGGAGGGAATGCTTATGCGAACATCCCTGCCCAGGACTGAGACACGAGACCACCACTAGGGCCTGGATATCTGGAAAAGGAGACATGAAACATGAGATCTGGGCATTGAGAGGTCGCGAAACGAACTACATGGGGATGACCAAGGAGGAAAATCACTTTGGCTACTGACTTCTTTAGCTGCCACTACATGTGAGCAAATTTGCTGGGCCTCGACAACTGGTCCGCAAGAAAATTCAACCTGCCTGGGAGTCTGGTTCTTGCGGCACCACAGAAGATTCCAAACGTCAATGCAAAGAAGGAAAGACCTGGTTCCCCACTGCTTGTTGATGTAGGAGACCACCATGGAATTGTTTGAGCGAATCGAGATTTTGAGGCCCCTCACTCGGTTCGCCCACAAAAGGAGAGCCCATAACTCAAGGACGTTGATATGGGCTGCTGACTCCTCCATGAATCAAAGGCCTGAAACTGACAGGGAATCCCAGACTGCTCCCCACTCCTTCTGGGAGGCATCTGTGAAAATAATCACCTCCGGGGGGGGGGAACTTCACTAGGAGACACCTCTGAGGAGCAGAACACGATCCCTCCAAAAATCCAAATTAGGAATCAGATGCTCTCTTATGGGAAGCTGACAGTAAATGGAATGAACTGACTGCTTCCAGAGGGACATCAGATACATTTGAAAGGGTCTTCTCATCAGCACCGCCCAGGGAATAACATTCTCGCCGCTGACCATCAAGCCCAACACCCGGAGGAAGAATCTTGCCTTGACGGCAGGGGAGGAAGCCAGGACTTCCATTGCAAACAAGATTGCTTCTACTCGAGCCTCTGAAGGAAAGATTAGACCTTGAATCAGGTCGAATGAGACTCCTAAATGGGTGAATACTTGGGAAGGAACAAGGCTTGACTTTTGAAGATTTACGACCCACTCTAGACTACAAGCCAGACTGCAAACCTTTGGGATAATGCCTGAAAGAATTGAGGGAAGATTTTGCTTTTATTAACCAGTCATCTATATAAACGTGAAGATGAATAGATCGATGGTGCAGGACTCCTGCCACAGCTGGAATGAGACAGGTAAAGAGAAAAGGAGCTGTGGTTAGGCCGAAGGGCATGGCCAAAAATTGCCATACACTCCCCTTGTAAGCAAATCTCATGAATTTCCAAAAGGAGGGGTGGATAAGAACGTGGAAATAGGCATCCTTGAGATCGATTGAGGCAGTCCACATACCTGGAGATAGGCTTGCAATAATCTGGGAGATTTTGAACTTGGGGTGAGAACAAGGAGATTTAAGTTCTTTAGGTTGATTATCGGATGCCATGTCTTTTTGGACACCAAGAAAATTGGTCAATAGTAGCCCGGGTCTACTTTCCAACAGGGAACCTCCTCTATAGCCTCCTTAATGATCATGGATTCTAACGCCTCTAAAGCAGAACGCTTCTCCTGATTGGATGGAACAGGAGTCCACTTGGGAAGGAAATACAAAGGAGGAGGATCCCGACTCCATGAAGGAGCGTACACCTAGCGAATCTGGGAGATAAGTCAGGAGTCCTGAACGAGGGCTTGCCAAGTCTCGCAGAATAGAGGCACTGAACCAAGGGATCCAAAGGAGGCTGAGGGCAAGGGGAATCAAGAGGAAGGGCTGGACCTAACCGGGTAGAGGCCAGACCCTCAGGTCCTCTTCCCTTGAAAGCCACGATAGGAAGAGCGACCCCGAGGTCTCAATCTACCGCCCTGAGACGACTGACCACCTCTCGCCTGAAAATAAGAAGGATGGCGAGCCTGGGACCTCTGACGATGGGAGGAAATAGATTCAAATCGATCCCCCAACGTGGATCTCTCTTGGGATCTAGAGCGGGATCTATTAGAATAGGTTATAACTCTAGACGGATATGCTCCAAACTCATCTGGTTTCAGACTCTTCCTCCGAGGGGAGGAATTAAGACTCTTAACCGAGGAAGAATCTCTCTTGCTAGGGGGCTTAGACACTGAAATCTGAGCCGTGATCTCCTTGGTGGACTTAAGGCACTCAGACTCAGCCCGGATGAGACTCGAAGAACAGAGGCCAAAGAAGTCTTGACCAAAGGGAGGGGCTGAAATCAAACTCTGCTTAAGATTGCTAGAAATAGGCACATCCTGTAATTTCCAGGATCTCCTATTGAATGTAATGAAACCTAAGGAACGACAGACGGAATTGATGGAACCACGAGAAACATCAGCAAGAGTATGCAAAACTGCTGCAGGAATCTGCTCACCACGTTCCTGAGCAACTAAAACAGCCTCAGAGAGAAGAGCTAAGAAATTAGCAGATTTCAGTTAAGGCCCACACACAGACTCCCACTTAAAAAGATCAGCAGAGGAGGAATCACGAGAACGACCACAAGGCACGGAATTAGAAATAATCTGCCAAGTCGGACTGACAACTGATTGGGTAGAGGCTACCATAAGAAAATCATTCTTGGGGACTTGAACAGGGGCATTAGATTTTGGAGGCAAAGGAAAATCAGCGGAGAAAACGTCATTCACGTAAAAATCCAACATATCAACAACCAAATTATAGGAAGAACCTGTGGAGAAGAAACCTCAGAAGAGAGAGTGAGCAGAACCATAGGAGAGATGATCAGAATCATATTCATCCTAAAGAGGAAGAGAGTTTCTCCGTGATCCATCGGTGAGACAACGACTAGTCATCCGAGGATGGCCGAGTTGGGCAAAACCTTTTCAAATCCCTGGCCCTGACCGACTTCGGGACCGCCGAAGAAGAGTGAGACGGAGAGGATGAACTCTATGAAAAATTGATGAAAATGTCTGAAACACGAACTTGCTCTGTAACTCCTTACACTAAAGCGATGCACTGATTTTCGCTTAAATATCTTGAAGGCGTAGAACTCTCAGTATAATATCTTGAACAATTGCGAAAAAAAGTGTGGAAAACTAATATTTTTCGTATTGCATAAGTCGAAAGGGGGGCATAACCCATTGAAAAATTGACGAAAATGTCTGAAGCTCGAACTTGCTCTGTAACTCCTTATACTAAAGCGATGCACCGAGTTTCGCTTAAATATCTTGAAGGACTGCGAAAAAAAGTGCGGAAAGCTAATATTTTTCGTATTTCTTAAGTCGAAACGGGGCATAACGCCATAAAAAATTGACACATACACCTGAAACTCGAACCTGGTCTGTAATTTCTCATACCACAGCAATGTAGCAATTCTCAGTATAATATCTTGAAAGCATGCGAAAAAAAGTGTGGAAAAGTAATATTTTTCGTATTTCATAAGTCGAAAGGGGGCATAACTCCATGAAAAATTGACGAAAATGTCTGAAACTCGAACTTGCTCAGTAAGTCCTTATACTAAAGCGATGCACCGATTTTCGCTTAAATATCTTGAAGGGGTGCGAAAAAAAGTGCGGAAAACTAATATTTATTGTATTTCTTAAATATCTTGGAGTGCGAAAAAAAGTGCGGAAAGCTGATATTTTTCGTATTTCTTAACACGAAAGGGGGCATAACTCCATCAAAAATTGATGTATACACCTGAACCTCTAACTTGGTATGTAACTTCTCATAACAAAGCAATAAACCAATTCTCAGTTGAATACCTTGAAGGACTGCGAAAAAAAGTGCGGAAAACCAACTGCGACAGAAGGACAGACAGATGGAGTGCAAACCTATAGTCCCCCCCCCCCCCCGATTTTACCGGTAGGGGACTAATAATGACCATTAAAGGATTAAATAAGTCATGCAGGTAATACTCACCACCTGATAGTCCAGAGAATTCTACCAGGTCAGGATTTTTACCCTCACCCAGTACGTGCGTTCATACGCGGGTGTTTGAGGCGGTTACTTAAAAATTCCTGATCCGATTTGGCTCAAATTTTAACACAACAAAAGAACTTACCAGGAAAGCAGATTTCCGGACATTAGACAGGATCATAATAAAAACCTGCTGAATCAGACCAAATTCTGGATCTATGGATATTTCGGAAATACTTTGTCCAATTTGGCTTAACTTCTAACATAAGAAAGTGTGTGATCATACAATTACTTTGATTGTGATCCATGAAAAGGTATAATAGCTTTCAACGTTTAATTAACCCAGAGATATATATGTAGTAATGCTGTGTACTCACATCTGAAGCACAGGCTACTACACCTGAAAAGATACGACCTTCTGGACAAAATGGTTCAATACTGGAGATAGAGTGAAGGAAATACAGGAAACATGATACAATACTACCATTTACTCTATAGTTCCCACATAACAAACAGTTATAAGTAACAAATATTCTGTTGAATATTACAAAACTAATTTGACTGGAGCCTATTGATTTCAAAAGGTTTCAGTCAAATTAAATCTTTTGATGTTCAACAGTTTGCTTGCATGCTTAACTCAAAACGAAGGTGCTACTAGCCAAAGGCGCTAATGACCAGTAAATTTGTACAATCTTAGTGATTATGTACTCACTTAATGGGCAGATATTGCTATTACATTTATTCCTTATTCTACAGAATTATGAGCTTTCATAATGACCCAATAAAAAGGATTCTCAAAGGTATTACCTTTTAAGACTACCTTAAGCCGTGTTCTCACTACAGAATTAATCAGAAATAATGCCATACTGAAGTATGGCATGATTCCTGATTAAGTCTCTAGTGAGAACACGGCCTTAGTTCATTTTGATGAGCCTCAGGAGACACATATAAGTTAGTATTAAAAGGTACTACCTTCGATTCCTAGTGTTATTGTCTATTTATAGACTAACAGGGCTACCTCACTTTTCTGCAAATGATAACTGGTATAATTGTCAAAACAGTGTTAATGTAAGATGTTGCTGCATAAGGTGGTAACAATTTACAGCAGCAGTTTTGAAATCATTGGCATGCTATTCATAAACAGTACTAACTCATGCGCCATGCTGACTTTAACCAGCCTCTAGCTTATGCTGACTTTAACCAGCCTCTAGCTTACGCGGAGTCTTCATTTCAAGCACTGTAGTACAATAGATGTGATTATTAATTAAGGATACGGAAGTTGCTTTCTGCAAGCCACTGACAGCATAACCCACTTGCTCTGTGGAGGAAAATATACACTATATAATATTATAATCAACTAGAATTTCAGTGACCCATTGCTACGTAAAGGATACCACTCCAGAACCTACTTACACAATTTGCTTTCAGTTTCAGGCACTCATGAAAAGTAGATTACATTAACACACATCGTGTATACAGTTGTAGCCAAAGATGTACGAATACAGACCAGCTCAGAAATAGCATGCTTCCAGAAACAAAACTAGATAGACTGCATCCTGTGTGTCGAACACTAGGCTTTCTGCATATCACACATCAAAACTTTTACAATGCATTTTAATTTTGCTGCAAATTGAATGCAATGATGATATATAACAAATCTGTAAAGTTTCATTGTGATCAAATAAGCCACTGATAAATTAAAAGAACATTGTTAACTTCATCATACTTCTAATTCTGGGGTTAAGCAGGACATAAATCACACAAAAATAAAGTAAACGCCCGGTAAAATTAGGATAAAATTAGAAAATCTTAATAAATTGTCATGTAGACTAAATGCACTGACGGGATGAAACAAAACTGCAAAGTTTTAATGGGATTGGATAAGTCCTTCATTGATGTCTGCACCCTTGCTTGCATGTCAACGATGTCTGACTGTTTGTCTGCCAGGAGCTGTATCACAAATTCTGGATCTGTGAACATCTCGGAAACTACTGGTCCGATTTGCCTCAAATTTTAACACATGAATCAGTGTGACGAGACAAAATAAAATTCAACAACCTTGACTGAGATTCAGAAAATTTGAAAAAATCCGATAAATTCGGAAACTCAGAAAAAATCTGAAAAATACAAAAATGTTTTACAATGTTACAAAAATGGGATGGTGAGGGTCTGCAATCCACGATTGCTCGTCTTTGTGTTTGTTTGTTTGGTAGTTGGCAGGCATATATAGTTTTATGTGAGGTGGAATGCTTAGCATTTGAAGACACGAAATAATAAATTATGACCTAGTATATATGACTTGAATGGCTGTTGGATGAAAATTGGCTTGTCTTTCTCCAATTAATTTTCAATATCCATTTTATTACTAAAGACACACCCTCAAAATTATGGGAGGCACTCTGTGATCGTCTAGATTTCAAAAAGGCCCCCTGAACACCCATACAGGTGAGTGGAACACCTCTAAAAAACCTCCCCCAATAATTTGACCACCTTTAGGGAATTCTTAGCGATGCCCATGAAGCTTTAACGAGTTCCAAACGGGATCCCATTAGAAGTGAGATAACAACTTCAATGCGGTACTACTGAGTGTTCTGACAAATGGGTACCAAAATATAGTGACAAACTCAACAGCTTATAATTACAGAACTAAAATTATATTTGATAGATTGATTGAATTTTCAAAATTATCATCATATTTCATGACTAGTCTAGTAATGGTATTACAATTCATAACATCTCTCAACAAGAGCGTTACAAGCAGAATTGATAAGTCTTTATTGCTACATAGGCAACGTGATTCATAAATAAGCCAACATTCATTCACCAGTAAATAGTGTGTGTGTTCTAATAAAGTTTACAGCCTACATCATTAGTATGAGGACGGCTTTAGCTAGCTTGTCTATTAAGGGGTTAGAGTATCAATTTTAAGTCAGCTGTCACTTCACCCTCAGAGCAACAGTTTCTAACTGGCAGGACTTAGATCACAAAAGGTGATCCACGAATTTGGTAGCTACTTCTAGGTTAATTACAAATAAATGAATCCATGAACTATCTCGCAATAGCAAGAGCATTACAAGCAGCATTGATACGTCTCCATTTCTAAGCAACGTGACTCGCAAGCCACCATTCATTCACCAGTAAATCGTGTGTGTGTGTGTGTGCGTGTGCGTGCGCGTGCGCGTGTGCGTGCGCGTGTGCATGCTAATAAAGTTTTCAATAAATGGCCACCAATAACTAATATGTTATTCTAATACTAAGAATTGCTTGTTTGAATATAGTGTGCCAATATTTAGATGGTACGACGAAGAATTCTTCTAAAATGATTTCAACTTACTGTGACAACAGGCAAATCAAATAACTCCTTAGCTTCGCAATATTCATCATGGTCGGCATTGTCAGCGATCACATGACTGACCATCTCACCAAGATAGTTATCTCGTTTACCTCCACCCTTATCTAGCAATGCTGTCACCTGGAAAATAAAAACATATTATTATATCTCTAATTTACACACTTTTATGACTTAACCCTTTAGGACTCACATCAGCCAAAAATGGCTGCTGCAGTGGTCGTGTGAAAGGTCCATTTGCGGGTCTGCAAATGGACATTTCCTATGAGAAAATTGAAATTTTCTTGAACAAATTCAAGGGTTAGAGGGTTAATGGATGAATCCAATTTTAGCTATGCCCGCCCATCTCTAGCTAAGCTCTGCCCACTGTTGAGACTTAGGATCGATCAAACACTGAACTCCTGGAATCTCAATTTTCAGAAAACTATACATGTAAGGATGGTAAGCTGTTGAAAATTTTGAAACTAATTTGACTGGATGCTGTTACTGTCATACCCAGTCAAATGAGTTTCAAAATATTCAAAAGAATGGTTATTACATGTAAGTGGTAAAGACATACAATTCGTATATGTGACAGACATAGCTACATCATTAGTTACATATGTCGATTGTGTCATCAGCCTACATGTGATGTAATTCATTATGACGGCATATACTTGAGTGACAGACTAGATTTAGCCATTATATGAATGTGAACAAGCAAAACAATTAGATGCTCTATAATACGGTCTATGTGATTTACAGTCCCCATTTGGCAGAAGTTCATTCTGCTCAAAGTTATAACACAGTTAGAATTTTAGAACTGTAACAGGTTACAAATGTACGTAACTCAGTGAATCATATGTTATGCCACAGAAATAGGTACACAGAACCTACACAATATACAATTTTTTATATTTGTCTGACCATTTAAACAAAAATTCCCAGCAATTAGATATCTTGTTTGTCCTCTTAAGCAGGCCTATCCAAATTGGTGTAAATATTTCTGATGCAACCTGGGCTATGAAGATTTCCAATTTGGATATGTCTGTTAATTTATAAGATAATTAATAGTTTCATCAAGACATACAAGATCGGAGCTCAACCCTCTAACCACTCATCCACTGCACATCTATGCTAAGGATAATGTTCAATAACAGAAAATATGGAACATAGGGATACAAATCAGAATCCATATAGCCTGCCTTTAATTATATTCATTTTGCAATTATTAACACAGAACTGTAATGTTAGGTATTGTGCAGCCAAGTGTAACAACATGAGCTACAGATATGACCCTGCATCATACTGTGGTGGAACAACAGTCATGCGTGACTGAGTCTGCCAAGTGCCAGTCAGGGTTTCCAGTACTGCATATGGTCACCCCTAGCACTGATTACAGCCTGACGCCTCTACATGATGACAATCAGATAGGAACCGAACTTGTGGTATATTTGTCCATTCCTCTGTCAATGCCTGCTCAAGATCCTGAAGGCTACTAGGTTGGACTGGTTGAGCTGAACTGGCTGTGTGCAGACCCTCTTTGACCAAAAGGGAGCTGCTAGAAGAAATTCGTTAAACTGGTCCATGACTATCTTCAGAACCATTAGAATCAGGAATATTGGAAGGAACCAGAGTTGCCCTTATGCGTCCTTTTGCGCGTATATACGCATAACAATGGCAGAGGGACGCACGAGGGATGCAGTGAAAAAGTGTAACAGAAACTGGTAACTTTGCGTGTGCTTAATTATCGATTATATTATCGTGTGTGTATATTTATTTGTGCATGTTTTTACTTTAAGAAATATACCTAATGCATTGTGTGTTCAATAAAATCGAACTTACTGTGTTGTTTAAGACTATGATTTGTTGTATGTTTTCTTGCACAACTCAGTTGTTAAATCAGATTCAACCACCACATTTAATTGTAAACACAATCCCCAAATCATCCTTAGTATTCTATTTGATCTAATTTTGATAAATAATGAGTTTACAAGCCTGATGTTAGTTGCCTTGTTTGGCCTACAAATTGCAAAATATACCCGCCATGTTTCTGTCTGCTGTCCTAAATGTCAGTGTGACGCGTCAGTATTTGATTGGATAACAGCGGAATCTCCCTCTAGAGGAACTCATGCTTGAGAAATCCAATACAACTGATCAAGCATATACACAAATGTGTCTGGGCGTCTTAATCGTTTCACATCTCAGAACATTGGACAGATCACAAAGTTATTTATAACTAATATGCTGAATATTTTGAAATTAATTTGCGCATGCCTACATGCCTAAAGCAGCAACGACTACAGCCAAAATATGGTTTTCCATTTACTTATCAAAGTATCTAAATTGATGAAGGAATATATGGAAGATATTGTGATATCTTTTACATTTGAATGGTCATTTGATGGATTAGCGGCGGTGTCTGTGTATTGCTGTTTGAATAACGGTATCAATAAGCGCTATAAGCCGTCTTTTATTTAGCAATAGCGGCTGATTGATTGACTGATGGATTAGTGTTTATAATGTTTAACAATACTCGATCATTAGGTGTTCCCAATTTCTCAACTCAAAAGCTCACCCCAGCAACGATGTTCAACGATATCGTCATTTTTCCAAACAGCGTATAGCTCAAAGCTCCCTGATACAAGCATCCTTATTGGATACACGCTAATGCGTTATCTATGCTTCAACCAATCAGCAATCGCATTACATAGTTACTCCCTATGAATTAGACATATCAGGTTGTTGGCTGATATATTTTCACTAATTACGCATTTTAATCTGATTTATACAGATTATTTTTGATAAATTATTGTTTTGTCTGATCTTAGCCTATGTATTCCACTATATTTAGTCATTCCAGTTACACTATAAAAAAATATGCGCGCATTATATCGAAGTAGGTTAAGTCGTCCTTGAGCAAACTCGCCACAGGTACTCGTAATTTTTCAATTCGTCCAAAGTCAAGTTAGGGTTTTATAGAAAAAGCTGAAAAACTAATGCAGTGGTCTTAGCTAATTACTAATATAGTGAGTGGTCTTTGGAAATGTTAATCATACAAGGTTGTCAATGTAGGTTGGTTGGTTTATCAGACAACAAACAAGTACAGTGCTTTAAGTTATTGTTTATTGATTTGCAGTTCAAATGTCATTAGTTAAATATACAATGGCCATTTCAATATATCAATTTTAGCCACGATTGTAGATCACAGAATGCATATTTTTGAAAATTTACCACTGGAATGACTGGCACTGTTTAGAGCCAGTCATTCCAGTGTTAAACTTTCAAAAATAGGTATTTTGGTGATCTACAATAGTGGCCAAAAGTGTTAAGTGCTAAAGGTTAATAAACTATGCATAGTTAATATTCTCTATATACATATTAACATTATTTACACAATGTCATACCTAGTGCTTTCAACATGTTTAATAAAGTGCTTTATAATTAGATCAATGTGTTGTGTTTATTTTAAGAAAAAAACATGGGACATATGGGATATTTCAGATGAGGACCCCATGGGACCCCCAGATTTTACAGTGGGACCCCCAAATCTGAGTGTGGGGTCCTTGGGACCCCCAAAAATCAGATGTTGTGGGCAACACTGGAATGAACATGAAATCAAACAATCGTGTCCAGAACTGAGACAGTGCGATCATCGCCCAAACCTAACTGTCCGAAAAGGGAAACATGAAAGATGAGATCTGAGCAATCAGACATGTGGCAAAAGGATCTACATGGGGAAGATCCAGAAGCTTGAAAACACTTTTGCCAACCAACCTCTTAAATTGCCACTCGGTGAGTGAGAACTTGCTAGGACTGAACTACTGGTCCACAAGAAATATCTGTCTGTCTGGAACATGACTGGGAACTAGAAAGATTTGGATCTAGTGACATCACAAGAAAAGGATCCAAAATCCCCACATAAAGAAGGAAAGACCTCGTTCCTCCATCTGAAAATGAAAAACCCAGGGCATTGACTGATCGAATCGAGATCTTGATGCCTATCACTCGATCCAACCAAAAGTGGAGAGGATTCTTGACAAGTCACAACTCCACTAAATTGATGTGAGAAAATGACTCCTCCAGGGACCAAAGACTGGCAAAATCAGGGAGTCCCAAACTGCTCCCGACCCCTCCTATGAAAAAAACATGAAATAATCACCTAAGGGGAGGTCTTGACTAATGGAACACCTATCAGAGGGAACTAGAATGTACTGACAGCTTCTAGAAGATCAGGAACATTAGAAAATCTTCTCGATGCTGATCATCAAGCCTAGAATCCTAAGAAAAAAACTTGCCCTGACATAGAAAGAGGATATCAGGGTGATCACTGTCAACAAGATTGCCTCTACCCTTGTCTCTGAAGGAAAAAACTTGACCCTGAAAACAGCTCGAGGGAGATGCCTAGATGGGAGAAACTTGAGAAGGAACTAGGCTTAACTTATTGAAAAATAAAATTCAACCTAGGCTGCAAGGCGAACTGCAAACCTTTGGAATAGATCTTGAAAGAATTGAGAGACCCAGCTTTTATTAACCGATCGTCTATAAAGACATGAAGAAGAATAAGATGACGGCGCAAGACACCTGCCACGGCTGAGATCAGATGTGTGAAAAGAAAGACGCCACAGTCAGATCGAAGGGCATGGCTCAAACTGCTATACCTTATCCTTGTAAGCAAAACTCATGTACTTTCGGAAGGAAAGGTAAAAAAGGCACATGAAATAGGCATCCTAACGATCGATAGAAAAGGATCACATGCTTAAAATAGACTTGCAATAGGGGAGGACTTCATCCTGAATTTAGGAGATAAAGAAAGAAGTTATAACTTCTTCAGGAAGATAAAAGGACACCAGCCTTCTAAGAATTGGAGACTATGAAGATCGTTGAATAGAAGCCCGGGTATACTTTCCAAGATAGAGCCTCATCTATAGTCTCCTTGACAATCATAGAAAACCAGCACCCCCTCTAATGCTAATAGCTTCTGATTGGATGGAACAGAAGACCATTTGGGAGAAGAGACTGCGAAGAAGGGTCCTAGATCCAAGAAGTACATCAGGCCCTTTTGATAAGGGTTGCCCTTAAAGAGGACATAGTTTACATATGCCATGAACCTCAAACGATAAAATCCTGGGCTATATTCTTATTCTTAGCCCTCACGAAAAGTGGAAACTCGTGTTTATTTCGGTTATTTTAATTATACCGCTTTCTTTGAATGGAGAAAAAAGTATCATAGAAGTATAGCCTTACTTATTAAAATGCTGAAGACCCTGAAAACATTATAGATAATTTAATTTATAGAGATTTAAGCAGATTTCGTGGCAAACCGAAAACCTATAGTAAGCCTATTGGAGGGGTTAGAATCAAGATATAGCCAAATCCTGTACCTGAGAATCGGCAATAATCCTGTCTGGTATTCGAAAACATAAAATCGTGACTGAATTTAGCAAGATAGTAAGGAAAATGAAATTAGAGTTTCTCAAACCACTACTCGAAATGTTAAATTAGGCCCTCCAGAAATGGCGACGCTCCAGGGAACTAAGGGAAATTGAATTGTGATGACGTCATCACGATTCTATGAATTGAATGCATGATATGGGCCTGTTAAGTGAACTATGGCAATCCTTTGACTGTCTTGGACTCTGGCAAAACCAGGGTTTAAAACATAAACAAAGCTTTGCCATTGAAAATTATCTTCATTTTGAAAAGAATTTCACAAAATGCAGAAACCTTACAAAACTCAGGATAAGTGCACACACCGTACAAATTGAGGAAGATAGGGACAAAACACCACTAATACCAGTACCTGCTCATCTACGATTCAGTAAGCTTTGCAACCAGAACCTAATCAAGGATGAAAAACACTTTATAATGGAATATTCACATTACAATCAGGAGAGACAATCGCTCTTTAAAAAGCTTAATGGGTTTACTAATTTTGTCTCGCTTGATAGGGGTAGACAATTAAAATTTTTAATGTCATATAATAATGGAGAAGGTAATCTAATAAAAATTGCTATTGATTACATCAACGTTTGCCTAGCTGCTCGGGCTTGTACTTTAAATACTATGCAATGACACAATTCGTCAGATCTTCGTCCTGTACATGAGGCGGGTTCATATAATGATTGCATAACTATGCCCTATATTTTAATCAACGTACATATCGATTTCATTGGGAAACTAGCCAACTTCATGAGTCCTGGTAAATTCACCATACCTCACTGTATTTGATATATTGTTTAATGAGATGTCCCAAAAAATCCAATATGTATGCCTTTTTTCTCACTCTTTTTTCCTCTTATGTCAGCAGGTTGACATATTTATTTTAACCAAAGGGAGTTAATTTGTTGCCTTGATTCTAGCGTAATTCTTATTCTAAATCTCGGCTTTTATTCCTTCTTCCTTTTCCCTTTTTGGGTTATTTCTCCTTTCTTAGTGTCTTTCTATTCTTGTGGTCATTATTCTTGGTGCCATTCTCTTCCCTATGTATCCTCTTCTGATTCTATTTCCTTTCAGTGACTCAGTTTTCTCTGTCGCCATGGTTGCGGCGAGTCATTTCGCCCTGGTTTCATATCGCCTCTTTATGGGCATGATTAGCTATGACGCCTCTGCGCGTGATTCAACCCAGAAGTGTGTATTTCGCTTTATTTCATCATAAATGTGTAGTTATGACGTCTTCATTTGTTGTTAATCAAAAATCGGTGTTTTGTATATTTAACATTCAAGCTGACCCCGGAGATTCATTATCAATCAATCAATCAATCAATCAATCCTTTTATTGGCATATCAAACACAATGACATACGCCACGGTACAAACATTTAACTGCATTTTACAAAGATGAAAACATAGATTCTAAGACAATAAAAAAAAAATGTACAGGTTTAATGTGTAGTGCTATGATATCAGAAAATTGATAACTGAAAGTTATTGTTGCCTAAGGCACCAACCACTTTCAGTCAGATTATTACAAACATTATCTACTTCTTGTATTTGAAATTCAGAATAAATAATTTTATTCTTACTCTTTTTAAAATAATTTGACTGATCACTATAGCTGCCTAATGTAACAAGAATTTTTATTCTAATTGTTTTAACCTTTCAATGGACAAGCCGACAAAAACCGCCCTCTGCAGTGGTCTTGATAAATGACCATTTGTGGGCTAAGAAGACTATCTTTGAAAATTGACCACTGGAATGACTGGCTTGATGAGTGATCCAGTCATCGCAGTCATAAATTTTCAAAAACAGTCTTCTCTTAGCCTGCAAATGGACATATACTAGTGACAAATTTCACATGTTGTCTCTAGCCCTTTATGGAATGCAATTATAACTTTGGAGAACAACATTATTGATCTCTGAAGTAAATATTTGTATGGAATTGGAATTGGGCTTGGAATTGATCAAATTTAATTGGACTTGAAATTGAACTTGCCTGGGTGGAATTGGAATTGATAAAATGGATTGATGTTGAAACCGAACTGGAATTGATCAAATGAATTAAGGTGGAATTGGAATTGATAAAATGGAATTGACCCATCCTTGCAGACAGCAGAGTTGTATTAGATGGAGAGTTCTCAAATCCAACACATGTCTTGTCAGGCATTCCTCAAGGATCTGTACTAGAACCATTCCTTTACCTAGTGTACATCAACGACATTGCAGACAATATTCAATCAACCATCCGACTCTTTGAAGACGATTGTCTTCTCTACCATTTTTGTCTACCACAAAATCAAGGTACATGGAAGATCAAAGAATGCTCCAGAATGATCTCGACACTCTCATAGCATGGACTGATACCTGGCAAATGGAGTTTAACATCTCAAAGTGCAACATCCTCAAAGGTAACTTCGCAAAGGTCTAGCATGAGCACCACCTACACCATATGTGGCCAAACTTCATATGAAACATTTAACTGTGTCAAATCCATACCTGGGAGTACAGCCCAGTAGTAAAATGAAATGGGACAAACACTTTTCAAACATCACCAGGAAGGCCATTCGTACACTCGGCTTCCTCTGCAGAAACCTTTGCGGATGCCCACAGTGTACCATTACCCAAGGCATAGTCTCCAGCATGATATCAGAACTGGGAATCCCTGGAGCAAAGAAGGCCAGCGTGACACTTATGTATAAATTATTAAATGGTCATGTATCGATTCCAGCTAAATAATACCCAGTAAGAGCACACGTCACCACCAACACCAGACGTAGCCATTCAAAGAAACTACAGACATTTCAAACATCAATTAGCCAATAGAGCTGGGCGGTATTGACATTTACATGATGGTATCGGTACCATGAAAAAATACAGCGGTACCACGGTATACCGTCATCTGAGGTTGAGGCATGCCACGAAATTAGAACAATTTTTTTCATTTCCTTTTCATTTCCATCTCCAACAACGGTAAATGTAGGTAAAATAAATAAATTGGCTTTCTGATTTAGAGAAGAAAAACATCATGGCTATTGCGACTGCTTAGTTTCACGACTTTATTAGGTCACTATTTTTATTGACATAATATCATTCGCAGGAATATCGGTCAAAGTGTGTGGTCGACTCGCTAACTATAACCCGCTGTTTGAGACATTGGAGTGCGCTATTTTCAATCTGGATTGTTCTTGTTATTAATGCATGCGACCAGCAAACGGTAAATGTTATTTTGGCAGTCGAGCGCTTTGATAAACAGAGTCCATACAAAATCCGCGAGTATTTAAACGAGGCCAGTGTTGTACTCTTTTATTTCTGTTGTAGTCGTATATTCGGTCACTCGCGAAAACAGGCCTATACACATGCATATAACACGACATTGATTATAACCGATTCCAAAGCTTCTGATAATTACCGAGTACCCGATGTGCAGACTCGTTACTCGAATGCTTCACGTGAACAATGCGTGTAAAAGGCTATTTCCGCGAACTTCCGACGTGAAGCCAGTTGAAAAATGAATTACAAAAACTAAAACACTATAATTTTAGGTGTCATTACTTAAACTGGATTTAATCCTTAAAGAAATTTCTTAAAACAAGCCTGAAAAATAAAAAATAACGACTTCAAAGCTGCTCGTTGTTAATAAATTAGCACGTGATCAAAATGGCGCGAACAAATACTACGTTTGAGTAAATTTTCATTGATAAATTCAGCATAGTAATGTATTTTCCCACGGTCTAGTTCATGAACAACCAATCGGATACGTCTTTGCGAGGTTGCTGTTGTGTTTGAATAGCACACGGTTTGTATGTTATTTTGTTATTCTAGCGTGTTTGTTCGGTCACAAAATGCTTGGAGCAATAAATTACAAATAATAGAAACGGGAATAGGGAATATATTATAGTGTAATTACTACCGGCGGACGGCCAGAGAATGAGTTTAGATGTTCTAAATAAAGCAATTTTACCGTGAGACTCAAGACGTACGTTTGACATACAATTCTGCCTGTCATTATTTTGTAATTGACGTCTTGATGTTTGTTTTTACAACGACCCTTTCACCTCGACTCGGCTAATAGTTAGGGATGCCTATATTTTTTACACTATTAGCACCTATTTACCCTTGGTCAAGTCAGATTTTATGGATCTATTTCTCAAATAATGCTCAAACATTATGGATGGTATTCACAGTATTTGGAAATGTCACCAGTCACGGTATCGGTTCACGGTATACTGCGGTCCTCACGGTACTACCGTCAGACCGCCCAGCTCTATTAGCCAACACCATTATTCATTCTTGCCTAGAACAGTACCAATATGGAACAGTGGATGTAGAAATATTCAAGAACTACATCCCTCGCAGCTGAGAAGGCCCAGAAATAGCAGGAGTTGGCTTGGCCTTCGCCTTGCCCTTATGCTTCTTGGAGGAAGGTTGGGCAGTTAGCGGTTTCGCAACAGGCCCTAGTGCATGCGCCTGACACACAAACTCCAGCTGAAGATTAACCGCTAACCGACTTTGCACAATGTTAGCCGTGTCCTCTAGGATGCCCGCACTTGGCCACCAAAGATACTAGGACCATTCAGGGGCGTTCCAAGCAAATGCTCCCTGACAGCCGTAGCCGGACACATATGGTCAAGGACCATCTGCCTCCTGGACTTGGTTACATGTGCCTGTACCCTGGACAACGCGTCCATCGACAGCACAAGGCCGTTAAAGCAGGAAAGCGCAAAAGGTGGGTCCCTGCTTCAGCCCACACCGACTGAAGCAAGCAATAGGAGTGATTTACAGCATTCCTTGCTGCCCTCACACCACACTGTACCACTCGTACTCCCCCTGGGAACACGGCACCTTGCCCTCACCTCCCGAGAGGCCGCAGGAAGCTGGCTCTTGGTCAAGAGTTGCTTGCTATAAATAGCCTCGAGCAACTCCTTGAACCTTGGATCCAGTCCAATGGACTGAATCTGAGCCACGGTCAAGACCCCCATCCGAATCCATGCAACCGATGGACGGCGCATGTCTTCATCGGTCGTGGTCGAGACCACGGACAGGTCCACCCTGGCTATCCAAGTCAGAGCATCGGACCAGTCCGCTCCGAGGAACACACCCCCCCCACCCGCCACCCCCTGTGAACACATCACCCATTGATGTGCTCACGGGTCTACCAGCAGCGGCCTCCCGCCAAGGAGCCACTGCTGGAGAGCCAGCAACACCAGTACTACACACTTCCGCCGCCACCCCATGAAACAAACTGTTCAATAGAATAGGCCTGCACAGAAAACAGTGCAAACCCGTAGCGGTTATGGAACCGTGGCCATACACGGGCGCCAACGGCACCCCGTGTGTGGCCACTGGACCAGGCGAGATAGGTGAGTACCAAGCCTGGCCAGCCACACCCATCACCGCATCGGTTGGTGGCAAACCAACCAGCACTGGATGGCCCCCTTGGTAACCAGTCCAGAACCCTGTCCAAGGACAGGGTCTGTACCGGACACGGAGAGATTGCCCTACAGTCTTCGGTATCAGAGATGATACCAGCGTGGGCAGGATCAATGCAAACAGATCGCGATCACACGCAAAAACTTGATATAATTCAAGTTTCTGGCACATAAACGCATGCAGCGCCATGAATAAGATGCGCGAATTAATGAAACATTTCCTTCACCAAATAATCAGAGAAATAAAAGGGTGTGACGTCACCTGCTCGGACCATGCAGTTGAAGGACGTAAACCGATTTTAGTGTTAAAAAACGTAAGCCAATGCCTAGTTTCATATTACTGCCCAATCGCCGTTGGGATTTAAAGGAGGCAGTCTTATCTGGCATATTTCGTTGTAACCACACGTCCCAGTTCAGGGGACAGAAAATGGAACATGCAACACAGACGAAATTTCAGAGACCTAAGTCTCCATATAGCTAGAGAAATAATATGAAAGAATACGACCTGCGAATCAGAGGCTCCTTCCATAGAAAATCCAGTAATTCCAGAAACGAAACAGCAAATAAGCACACACAAAACACAAAGAAAACTAAGATTTCTCCACTCAAAATAGCAATGTATCCTCTTGTTGCTATGCAAACAAAGAACGAGTGTCTCTGGCAGGCGGGTACCTGGTTGTTGGGAACCAGGTACCCGGTTCCAGGAGCCAGTACAGCTTACTAAATCTAGATTCCTAGCGCCAGCTATCAGGATAGCTGCATTATCAATGAGTAATGCATTGGTAAGTATTGATCGAAGGAGAAATAGTCTTCTCTTGGCTTGTAAATGAACAATACTCAAGACCAATGCAGACCAGTTTGGGCTGGCTTGACCATTAAAGGGTTAACAGCATAAAACTGTTATAGATAATTGAGTCTGAGTAAGAAACTTGTTTAGCTGATCTAAATCACACATGTTTTATCAGTAGTGGATTGGGCAATTATCTCCTTTCAAAGCACCCTAGGTAAAGCTGGTCAGGTATTAACAACACCTCCATTGTACTAGCTTTCATGACTCTTTACCTGAGTGTCAACCATTTTCATCATGAATTTCATATTCATAGCATTCATTCAGATGGAGGTTAACCGGGGTAGATCTTAACTTTTTATTCCACTAGCCCTTCGGACTAGTGATTTATAAAATACACTAGTCCGCAGATAAGCGTACTAGTCCTGCAAAAGAGTGGGGTCCGGGCGCCCTTCCTCAGACAAAACCCCAAAAACAAGTAGGTGCTTATTGAATGTCCATTTATAGGCAAAGAGACTGCATTGTTTTAATTTACCACTAGAATGGCTGGCTCGGTTTTCGGGCTCCATGTTATTTCCTGAGGCCAGCACTGTCCAATTTAGCCATTACAGTTACATGTCATGGTTGGGGTATGGTGTTTAGGACTATTTTGCTATTAATCAACTAACTAGTCAGTCATGCCAACCAAATTTTAATTCTGAATCAAAATATATTTTTATATCAAAAATTTGATGATTTTATATCTATCTGTGTTATAGTGCATACACGGTTAGCCTATAGAGATACACTAGCATTCTAAAGAATGGGGCATATTGGAAAATGAATGCTAATTATTGGTATAATAATACTCGTCATTCTCAATTCTGAGATTTGTTTTAAAGGAGACAAATTTAGAAGCTAGTTTGACTGAAAGAAATTGCAGACAGCAATTAATCACTTACAGGTTAGTCAGATTGTTTTCAAAACAAGAGGCCCAAGAGCCTGTGGCGCTCACCTGGGCCATTAGCATTTGACCCATTTGCATTTAAATAGATATGATGGATAATTTTCGGAAAATCCAAGATGGTCACCCATAAAATTTACTATTCAAAATTCTGAACAGAAATTCTAGTCTACCTTGATAGGGTCACTCTAGCCAAATTTGTTTGAAAACTAAGGAGAAGCAGTGTTTTAACAATTTCTGGTAAATTTTTCATAAAAACTAAGATTTTCACCCAAAAAATTGATGTCTCAAAATTTCAAATGGAAGTTCTAGAGCCCATCACCACAGGATCCTTTCAGGCAAATTCGGTTGAAATCGCTCAGAATGGTAAGAAGCAATTTGACAATTTCCGGTACATTTTTCATAAAATCGAAGATTTTCACCAAAAAAAAGGATGACTCAATATTCCAAATGGATGTTCTGAAGCCTATGGCCATAGGATCTTTTCAGCCAAATTTGGTTCAAATCGTTGAGAATGGTAAAAACCAATTTGACAAATTCCAGTACATTTTTTTTATCAAATCTAAGATTTTCACCCAAACAAGAGGCCTGTGTCGCTCACCTGGAGCACTGTGCATTTTTGTCAAAATTGTTGGTGGGTGCTTTAGGAGTAGTCTTTTAAATGAGTTTGTGTCCACTTCTGCCATGTTTCTGACTAAGCTCCTTCCCTTGAACAACCTTTAATGGCACCCAGTGCCTAATCATATCGGCCAAATTTCCGCCCAATCCGCTCAGTGGTTCTGAAGTTGTTTTGGCAAAAAATAGGTTATCCAAGATGGCCACCAAACCATTTGGCCAATCAAGTTCCCTTGAACAAACTTGGTGCAGCTCTTGTCCTTGATAATATTTCATGCGTTTTGAATTGATCCCCCAAACGGTTTTGGAGAAGATCTTTAAAGATATTTCTAAAAATCGACCAAAATCCAAGATGTCGCGAAAAAACATTTTAAATTTCCCATTGCTTGAGTATGGGAGATTTTGGCGGGTAAATGATCCGAGATGGCCGCTAAATCATTTATCCGACAGTCTCGAAAATGGCAAATTTGAAATCACAATATGCACAAAAATACATAAAAACAATTTTTGCCTCAAAATCAATCAAATAAAAAAATACAATATGGCCGCCAAACACGCTATATATTGATAGGCCCATAGTGGCCATTTTTTTTACGGATCAACTTCTCTTAAACAAACTTTAATGGCCCTTAGTCCCTAATCATATATCACAAATTTCTGCCTGATCGCTTCAGTGGTTCTGGGGAAGAAGTTGTTTTTGCGAAAACAAGATCATCCAAGATGATCATGACCATGACCATTTGGTCAATCAAGTTCCCTTGAACAAACTTGAGTGAGCTCTGGCCCTAGATCATATTACATGAGGTCTGAATCGATCCCTCAAACGATTTTACAGAAGATTTTTAAAGACATTTCTAAAAATCGACCGAAATCCAAGATGGCCACCGGCCAAATTGGCCAATCGGCTTCATCTGAACAAAATGAAATGTCTATGCCGGTAAGGATGCTTCCTGGCAAATATAATTCAAATCGGCCCAGTAGTTCTCGAGAAGACATTTTAAAATTCCCATTGCTTTAGTACGGGAGCTTATGGCGGGAAATTGATCCAAAATGGCTGCCAAACCGTTCATCCAACTGTTTCAAAAATTGCAAATTTGAGATCAGAATACCCAAAAACCTATATAAAACGAATTTCAGCCTCAAAATCCATCAAGTAAAAAAATCCAATATGGCCGCCAAACACACTATATTTTGATTGGTCCACCGCGGCCATATTTTTTTACCAATCAACTTCTCTTGAACAAACTTTACTAGCCCTTCGGCCCTAATCATATCTGACACATTTCGACCTGATCCCTTCAGCGGTTCTGGAGAAGTTATTTTCGCTAAAACTAGGTCAACCAAGATGGCCGCCAAACTATTTGACCAATTAAGTTCCCTTGAACAAACTTGGTTGAGCTCTTGCCCTACATCGTATTTCATGCAGTTTCCTTCAATCCCTCAAGCGGTTTCGGAGAAGATTATTAAAGACGTTTCTAAAAATCGGACAAAATTCAAGATGGCCACCGGCTTAATTGGCCGATCGGCTCCATTTGAACAAACTTCGACCCATATGCCCTAAGGATGCTTCCTGCCAAATATAATTGAAATTGACCCAGCGGTTCTTGAGAAGAAGTCGTTTAAAGGAAAAGATGACGGACGGATGATGGACACACAACGGACGGTCGCCACGACATAAGCTCACTTGGTCTTTCAGGCCAGGTGAGCTAATAATGAAATATTTACATGTTTATGTGCATCTAAACGTGGAAAGCGAAGGTTATCTGCCATTTTGAATTTGATATAATTTTGCATTAACCATTCAGGATGCTGTTTGACTAACTTTACTAGCTAGTTTACTATTTCAACTTTGGCTGGGATCTAGTCAACTATATTTAACTATGGTTAACCCGTCGAACTTTCCCCTAGGTATGGTATACAATTAATTGCATCCACAAATATGTCAAAAGTAAGTTACTGATATCATATATATTTTCTTTGCATAATATTTCCATTCATAAAATGATATGATACTTGTTTCATTTTGGACCCTTGGTTTGGTGTCTATGATTGTCTGTGCTCATGTAAATTTGAGCGTCTGGCTGTCTATCACTAGATTTACATCTGTACCATACTTTGGACTTTGACATGTAAGAAGTATTTGAGAAGTATTTCAAATATTTACTCTAAGTATTTGTTTTTGTATTTAAATAATTTGCAAAAAACAAGTATTTGTATTTGTTTTTGAAGAATTTTAAAGTATTTGTATTTAAATACTTTTGAAAGTATTTGACCCCACCTGTGATAGCTTGAAAACAAAGCCTTGCCACAGAATTTGGTATAACAGGGAGTTTGGATCAATGACCCTATATGCATATGCATAGATAGATAATAGTCTAATAAAATAGAAAAGAATATAGCAGGCGGCCTTCGAAGCAAAATACAGATCGGCAGCCTTTTTTGATACAGTAGCAGACTTTTTTACCATCAGCCTTTATAGCTATACCAGGGACAGACCTACCCATTCACCTATTCGCTTTTGAGAATAATTTTCATGGTTGGCTAATAAAATGTCAAAATCGGCTAATTCACTGGCTAATGATTTTACATGTATGTTGGTAGGTTAGTTTCTCTTAAACCATGACGACATCTAATTCTATCCAATATATTATTTCTTACATGACCTGCTGGTCATCTCTTACTTGGTTATTATTAGCCTTTAGATCTAGCAAGATCATAAAGGATTAGATTGATAGGTTATTGGTCAGGCTAAGAAAGTCCAGGTTTGGCTAATGAAATCCCAAAGTAGGATTTATTCACTGGCTAAAGATTTCAAATGAGTAGGTCGGTCCCTGCTATATACCAGTCTGTTTATCGTTCAGTAAGGTGTTTCCAAGGGTCTTGTGATTTCGAGGGTACGTACTTTTGACATTGCGCCACGCACGCGTCGCTTAGGCAATGTCAACCAATCAATTAAATAGATACCGTATTTTAACACCACAAGTGTACATTTTAAAAAGATGCGCATAGTACAAATGATTATTCTATGCATTTTGATGTCAGTGTAGTGAAAAACGTGTATTTTCACTAATACTTTTTTTACCCATGATAAAAATACTGATAACTCGTAAGGAAATTATACAAATCAATCCAGTTTTTGCGTCCAACGACATCTGACAGTTACTGTCCTTGCCATAACAATAATTTATTTCTCCCGAAGCGTGGAACTGGCATGGGGTACTTATGTAGTTTTCAGATAGAGATTGATTATTCTCTACCCGCAATGACAATTCAAACCAGGGATGGGGGCAATTCCATTTTATCAATTCCAATTCCACCTCAATTCATTTCATCAATTCCAATTCCGTTGCCACATCAATTCATTTTATCAATTCCAATTCCACTCAGACAAGTTCAATTCCAATTCCATTTGATCAATTCCATGTCCAATTCCAATTCCATACCAATATTTACGTAAGATCAACATTGTTATATTTTAACCCTTTAATGCCCAAGATTGGCCAAGAAAAACTAGATTTATCCATGTCCATTTGCAGGATAAGAGAAAACTATTTTTTTTAATTTAACAATGCAATGACTGGCTAATTATTGAATCAGTCATTCCCCTGGTAAATTTTCAAAAATAGTCTCTTAGCATACATATGATCCTTCCTCATGACCGCAAGTCATTTTTGGCTAGCATCTCCATTAATATTTAAAACAATTTGACTAAAAATTGTTGTTGCCAATAGGTAGTTATATCTTTCAGTCAAATTATTGTCCAAAATGTCAACATTCAGCAGATCTTATTTTTAGTTTATTTGACTTAAT
Source organism: Chaetoderma sp. LZ-2023a (assembly GCA_034401795.1). Lineage (NCBI taxonomy): Eukaryota > Metazoa > Mollusca > Caudofoveata > Chaetodermatida > Chaetodermatidae > Chaetoderma > Chaetoderma sp. LZ-2023a. The sequence goes on from CM067370.1 coordinate 141,569,083, forward strand.
TATAGATTCAATGCCAAGTTTTTTCTGATGAATATGACTAAAGGTTAATACCATGTCTAATTATTATAGATACATGTAAACCTAGCTATGTAAATGTTTGCATTAAAAAGCAGTAGTATACAATCTATACAGCACTGAGCGAGAGTACTGAGCACATGTATGTAGAGTTTGAATAACACCTCTAGTCTAGGTGTTTGTGTTTTAAAAGCTGAGACATTTCAGAGATGGGGGTTGTTTAATGATTCCTTTGTTATGTAGGAGGGTATAATTACAGGGCAATTATCTTGTAATGTACTACTTTCTTCACCCATTTCATTCCATGCAGATGATAGTTATTACTTTACTGAACACTATTGCCAACATCTTGATGAATACCGTTAAATCCCGTGTATATTGCGCTATCGTGCATAGTGTGCACCCCTAAATTTAACCAAAGTCGGCCTGAAAAAACCGTTTTCGTGTATAGTGCGCAGTAAGCTTGAGACGTGTGAACAAAAACTGGTAACAAAAAAAATCAATGACTTACTGCGTGTCGAATAGGCTTTCCTTATAAAATCTTGTTTGTGGCGTGCGTTACTCTGTTGTTTAATCATGGGAATATCATTCGCCTGCACTTTTAGCAAATATTTTGTATTAAACTTTATTGAATGATATAAAAATACAAATATAATTTCCATCAGAACAGGTTAGAATCCGAATTTGATTTGAGCAGAGCTCATTAACATAAATGGTCATTAGAAGTTTTGTGCGCTGATACTTGAGAATAAAATCGATTTTAATTTTAAAAACCTCAAATCCATTTTGGCTCACTCTAACAGTGCCGGTAATTACTTTGATAACTATATCAAAGGCGAGCCCATGAGATTTTGTTCAATCATATACACAGTAGATGAGTGGTTTCAAGACTCGGTTCAAAGGCAGTGTAGTCAGGTGGTGGGGCGGGGGTGGGTGGATTAACGCGGTCAGAAGTACAATAAACAAAGGTGATAGAGCTGACCGCCTGCCGTTTACAAAATCGACAGTGATCAATTGTGGGTATTGTTTGAGTGGGGGTGGGGTTTATATAATATATTATAGTATATCATCATCATAATATATTATAATACAGTGCTATAATCTAGATTATTCCACGCATTGTTTATTAAATAAATTGAATTATCTTCAATTTGAAATGATTTTCTATTCTCATCCTTTAGTTTCTACAGTTACTTCGTCATACGTTGACGACTGTGACCTTTAACCTTAACCTGTCAATCATAATCATCCTGCCCACCGATTGGTCAAAACATTGTGCCATTTAGTACATATAAAACATTCCTTTCTATATCTATGTAAATGCTAGACCACCTTGAAAAACACCGGCTCTATCATTCATTTTTTAACACATTTATGTCCGTATCTGTGTAGTAATCTATGGATTCCAAACATCTCTATGTTCAACTTGGGAAGACAGGAGTAACCTCCCTTTATAGAAATAAATTAGAACAAATTACAGGAAATAATGGCGTTGTAAAAATGTTAAATGATGGTTTATTTGATAATTTTACAACACTATATGGTATTTAATAAAGGTATAACACAATATTTAGACAGTAGTAAGACATTTTAATGATTTAGTTGAGATAGTACCATTATAGACATGTTAGAATGCGATCGTTATTCCCGACTGATTCCCGATCCATAAAATCATATTTCAGCCCTGAATTTTGCGATTCTAACGAAAAATTCTGAGGGAAAAAATGTGACAAATATTTATCCTTGTATATAGTGCGCAGTAGCTTTTCATAACATGTAACTTGAGCAAAAAAGTGCGCAATATACACGGAATTTAACGGTAATTTTAACACAATTCGGTTACCTTCGTTCTAGCTTATATATTTGATATCATTTTAACTAATTTGTATGATTTTAAAGATGGCATGATTTCATAGAGATGAAAACCTGTTTCTAGGAATGCAAAATCAAATAAGTTCAAGATCAGCAGCTTTGATTGAATAAAGGAGGTACAAAGCTCACATAGGATAAAAAGGTTAATTGGTCAGTGGTCAGGGAGAATTGAGTTAATGCAATTATTTATTAATGTTCATAGCATTTATCAGATCTTTATTTTATCAATTCAGAGAGCGTGAGATTATCTTTGAAAATTTACTACTGGAATTACTGGCTCATTTATGCAGCTAGCCACTCCAACGGTTAATTTTCAAAAATAGTCTTCCATCGGCCTGCCAATGGACATTTCTCAACCTCATTGCAGAAGGTGTTTTGGCTGGATTAGGTGTTAAAGGGTTATGGGCTAACTTGCTCATCACTGAATTATCAGTATCTCAAATTCTAGTCTTCAGACCAGACTTTAGAGTTTGGCGGTCTGGCGGTAGTACCGTGAGGACCGCGGTATACCGTGAACCGATACCGTGACCGTTGACATTTCCAAATACCGTGAATACCGTCCATAATGTTTGAGCAATATTTGAGAAATATATTCATAAAATCTGACTTGACCAAGGGTAAATAAGTGCTAATAGTGCCAAAAATACAGGCATCCCTAACTATTAGCCGAGTCGAGGTGAAAGGGTCGTTGTAAAAACAAACATCAAACCGTCAATTACAAAATAATGACAGGCAGAATTGTATGACAAACGTACGTCTTGAAAGTCTCATGGTAAAATTGCTTTATTTAAAACATCTAAACTCATTCTCTGGCCGTCTGCTGGTAGTAATTACACTATAATATATTGCAGGAAATGTCAATTTCCCTTTCTCCGAGATCTAACAATACTCACCATTCTGTTACTTCTGATATACAGCTGGCCTTGACAGCGGCTCTAGGATTATAGACTTAGAAAGCTTTACCGACTCCTGGGAACCGGGTACTCGGCTCCCAACTGCCGAGTACCCGTTTACCATAGAGCTCATATTGTTTGCATAGCCACCAAACAAGAGAAAACTATGGCTTGCCTCCGTGGGGCTGGGAGGCTGGGTCCGTAACAGAATGGTGAGTATTGTTAGATCTCGGAGAAAGGGAAATTGACATTTCCTGCATTCTCCTTCGATCAATACTCACCATTCTGTTACTTCTGATATACACCAGATTTGATCAGTAACCTGGTGGGAAGGGGCAAGCCATACATGCTAATTTTGCCCCTTGGAGAAAGATTTTAGACTTCAAACTTGACTAACGGAGACCTAAAAGGACCGTCAAGTTCACGGAACCGAATCACATTCGCGTCACAGCCCCCCCCCCCCTTTTTCCTCCTAAGAAAATGGAGAGAACTAACGAACATGTATCTCGCCTGAAAACACCAATATGCCAAGAGGGTTAACTACTCCCTGCATATCGCTTGTATTAACCTGGGAATGAGCATGAATATATAAGATGAATGAACATGATACATATACATAATACAAAAAACTCTCACTTGTTGAATTACCTTATGATAACAGGACTTCAGACGTACCGCCTACAACCATTCACCGGTTCGGCCATCAGTGACACAATCTGGTTGACATCCTCTCGCTTGACCATGCCTGCTTTAGGTTCTTTTCTTACCAAAGTGAAAAAAGGGGAAAAGCAGTGTGGTCACTAACTATCGTTTCAAAACAGCTAAAGCGAGTGGATTGGCTGAGTCTGACACATCCCTCATATAGTAATCCGTAAATGAGGACTCACAGTGCCATTGTGCAACGGCCATGATGTCCTCTAACGGAACACCATTGTAAAGGGCGGTCGAGGCGGCTATTCCTCTAACATCGTGTGCCCTTACGCCCTGCACCTGGTGCCCAGTCGCCATCTCATAAGTAGTCTGAATGCATTCGACCACCCAACGAGAGATAGTATCCATGGATGCGGCGCCATAAGGCTTTTTATGGCAGATCCACAGATGTCTATCGTTCGACCGTAACGAGTCAGTCCGTTTCTTGTACTTAGTCAAAGCACGGACCGGGCACCAGACACTGGCATCACGATCAAACCTGGTAAACTTCGGTATAATGATCGGTTTGCCGGGATATCTCAAAGATTGGTTCTTTGACATAAATTCTGCTCTTGGCAGAAGACGCAGACCTTCTCCAGAAACAATAAATCGGTTCCTCTCTGCCGAAAGCGCATGGATCTCACTGCGCCTTCTAGCTGAGGAAGCTGCCAATTGAAAGACCGCCTTTAGAGTCAAATGCTTTAGACTAGCCGAACGCAACGGTTCGAATGGGTGCTTGGCCAGTACATTAAGCACTAAAGATAGACTCCAGGCTGGAATGACTACCGGTTGTCTCGGGCGGAGATTGCTCATTCCCTTCAACATCACGTTTAACTGGGCCACCTCTGGACTATCCCTGTTGGCTAGACAAGGGATAACTGATGCCAAAGCTGACTTGTATCCAGCAATTGTGACGGGAGCTAGTCCTGTAAAGAACAGCTCACAGAGAAAGTCTGCTATTTGCTGAATAGTGGATTGAAAGGTATCAATACCCTTTTCTTCACACCAGTCTGCAAATCTGTTAACCTTGTTGTTATATGACTTGAAGGTTGACCTCCTTCTCGCAGCCGCGATGAAATCAGCAGCCTGTCGAGAAAAGCCTTCCGATGTGGAACGTTGTTTGACAACATCCATGCAGTCAATTTGAACATTTCGGGACGCTCGTGTAGGAAGCGTCCCTTGGCCTGGGAGATTATGTTCGGAATCTCGGGCAACTGCACAGGATTTTCCACCAGCAGATCTAGAAGATCCGTGAACCACGCGCTGCTCGGCCAATACGGCGCTATTAGCAGGACCAGACACGGCTCCTCCCTGACCTTCACCAATACCTTCGGTAGAAGAATGGTGGGTGGGTACGCGTACATCCCTCTCCAGCTTATCGCCAGAGCGTCTGTATCGACGGCATTTGGATTTGGAATCGGCGAGACATATGTCATGATTTGAGCATTTTCCTTTGTGGCGAACAAGTCCACGTTGGGTTTGCCCCAATGCTCGAAGATCCGTCGTAGAACTGGAGGGTTGAGAGACCATTCTGTTGGCAAGATTCTCTGTCTGCGAGACAAAGCATCCGCCAGAATGTTCAATCGGCCAAGAATATGAGCTGCTTTCAAAACAACCGAGTAATTCGTGAACCATTGAATCAAGTGCCACACCCTGATGCACAGGGTGGGCGACCTGGTCCCGCCTTGGCGATTTATATATGATACTACTGTCGAATTGTCCGACCGTATCAATATCACCTTGCCCCTGATCATCGGAAGGAACTCTTCCAACGCCAGTTCCACTGCCATCATTTCCAACAGATTGATATGCAGCTGACTCTCCGGGAGAGTCCATGTGCCCGAGACCTGGTGTTCTCCCAGGCAGGCACCCCACCCCTCCAGCGATGCATCCGTGTAAACGGACAGCTGGGGGTGGGGTAGGTGCAGCGAAACCCCTATTAGGAGATTCTGACGCTGTTTCCACCATAGAAGATGCGATATTATCGGCTCCAAAACTGGCACCAGTTTTGACAGGGGTTCTGTTCTCTGTTTCCACAGAGACATCAGATACAACTGGATAGGTCTTCGCATTAGAGCAGCGTACGGGATAACCTGCTCCATGGAGACCATCATGCCCAGCATCTGAAGGAACCGCCTCGCCTGAATGTGGTTTCCCACTCGAAAACTCCTGAGGATGGCTAACAGAGACACCACTCTGGGCTCTGATGGGTAAACCCTGCCCTCCTCGAGGTCGAATCGCATCCCCAAATAAACGAAATGTTGAGTGGGCGTCAACTCGGATTTCTCCTCGTTGACTATCCAGCCTAGATCTGAAAGTAACTTCAGAGTCAGAGCAGTATCCACGTTCAACCTGGCTGCCGAGTCTGCCTTGAGCAGCCAGTCGTCTATGTAGGTGTGTAGCGCCACGTTCTCTTTTCTGAGAAACGCTGTCACCGCAAGGACCACTCTTGTGAAAACCCTCGGAGCTGTCGACAGGCCAAACGGGAGAACTGTAAACTCCCATACTTGATTCTGAAACGCAAATCTCAGAAACCTGTGCCAACTCCGATTCATCGGAATGTGGAAATATGCATCTTTCAGATCGATCGATACACACCACATTCCTTTCCTCAATCCCGCCATTACCGACCTCGACGTTTCCATCTGGAACCGAGGCGTATGGATAAACCAATTTAATGGCCTGAGATTGAGTATGGGTCTCCATCCCCCTGTGCTCTTGGGGACAAGGAACATGTTTGAATAGAAGCCTGGAGTGTTCCGGTTTGCTGGTTTTATTGCTCCCTTCAGAAGCAAACCCGACACTTCCTTTTGAACGGCTTCTAACTTGTCTGGCTCACTTGGTACGGGTGTCCAGACAGGTGCCAAAGACAGATTTTGTGGCGGAAAGTCCCACCACTCCGGCATGTAACCCTGGGATAACCATCCCAGGACCAGACTGTCTGACGTCACACCTCGCCAAGCCTCGACGAAACGCATGAGCCTTCCACCCACCATAGACGCCTCGACGTCTAACGGGGTTGTCCGGCTCGCAGTCCGCACCCCCCCCCCCCCTTTCTTAACGAGAGAGAGTGAGAACCATTTCGTTCTAGGCACGACGGGTATAACCGGCACCGCTGTTCCTGTCGCACAGGTGTGGTCCAGGCGGATATGAAGGGAGCTTGCGTACCCTCAGGTACGCTTCGGCCCCTTCTGTCCGCCCTTTGAGGCCATACCCTTACCCTTCCCACCTCTAGGGCGGTCAGGAGCAACATTGGGGAGGGTAGGCGCCTCTACAACCTTCCTGGGTTTCTTCGCCGGCGGCGGCTCCGAGAACCCAGCCGAAACAGACGTCGCAATAGGCCTGGCTTTCGCCTTGCTCTTATGCTTTTTCTGTTTCTTTGAAGGCTGTCCCGTTAGCGGATTGCCCACAGCCCCTAGTGCGTGCGCTTGCCGCACTAGCTCTAGCTGTAGATTTACCGCTAACCGATTCTGCGCAATACTGGCGGTGTCCTCTAAGATGGCCCGCGCTTGGCCACCAAAGATGCTAGGCCCTGTCAGGGGCGTCCCAAGAGGACGTTCCCTGACTGCCGTAGCCGGACGCATATGGTCAATGACCATTTGCCTCCTGGACTTCGTCACTCGCGCTTGCACCCTTGCCAATGCGTCCATTGACAGCACCAAGCCGTCATTAACACACGATAGCGCCACAGGTGGCACAGGGTGGCCTGCCCCCGCTTCAGCCCACACCGACTGAAGTAGACGATAAGAGTGATTGACAGCGCTCATCGCTGCCCTCACACCCTCATCGCATAGGGCCAGGACTTCTTCCTGGTGTACCTGGGACTTATCCACTTGTGCCGGACCGGGACCACCCGACCCGGCACTCTGGACGCCCAGTACCCATCGGTCATCCTCCGTGACCGACGGGACTACACCATACCTGTCGTATTCACCCCGCGGAATACGACATCTTGCCCGCACCTCCCTGGAGGCCGCAGGGAGCTGACCCTTGGTCATTAGTTGTTTACTATAAATAGCATCCAACAAATCAATGAACCGTGGATCCAGTCCCACTGACTGGATCCGGGCCGCGGGCATAATCCCCGTCCTAATCGACGCAACCGACGGACGGGGCGCATCTTCATCGACCGTGGCCGAAACCACAGACGGGTCCACTCTGGTTAGCCACGCCAGAGCATCAGACCAATCCACCTCCGAAGAAGATACCCCCGCAAACACGTCACCCGTTGACGTGCTCACGGGTCTGCCAGCCACGGCCTCCCGGCAAGGAGCCACGGCTGACACGCCAGGCACTCCGCTACCACACGGTTCCGCCGCCACCCCATGAAACACTCCGGTCCATGGGGTAGGTCCGCACGGAAAACCGTACCCGTCGCGGAACCATAGCCGGACACGGGCGCCAACGGCACCCCATGTCCGGCTGCCGGACCAGGCGAGATAGGTGAGTACCACGCCTGGCCCGGCAAACCCGTTCCCCTGACAGCTGGTGACAAACCAAGCCGCGCGGAACCAGTGCACGGTAACGGATTGGCCTCAGCCGCAGGTGGAGCCGCTGACCTGGCTTGCGCCAAACCAGACAAATGGAGGCCTCCATATTCTCCACCTGCGGCTTCACGGGCCGCAGCAACCTCTCCTCCTCGGCCTCATCGTCTTCAGACTCCGAAGAGCCGTCACTAGACGATTCAACCGTGGAGCCGTCCTAGCGGACGGCTCCCACACCTGACGGACCGGCCACCGCTACTGGACCACTCGGAGCTGGCCGCAGAGAGACAGAACCCATCTGGCCGAAGCCAGATGGGACCGCCAGGGGGCCGTACGAGACGGCCCCCTCGGTAACCAGTCCAGAATCCTGTCCGAGGACAGGATCCGTACCAGGCATGGGGAGAAACTGCCCCCCAACCTTTGGTAGCAGGGACGACACCAGCGTGGGCAGAACGCTATGCAGAAAACCCTGCATAGCCGGACCAAACCACGCCGGCGGTGCCATCTCCGCCACCTCCAGCTGGGGATGTGGAGCAGCCCCACCGGTCGAACCGGGCGCTCCACGATTTCCTCTCGGACCGCCTGACCCCGCGTCAGACCCAGCCAAGTCCTTCTGGGCAAGGAACTTAACCATCGTTTCGACGGACCACACTGCACAAACATTACACCTATGATCTATATTACACAGGGCACACCTAAAACAGACATGGTCCTTGAACAGTACACGGACAAACTTATGGCAGTCGTCACATGATGGCGGGGCTGGCTTGGCCTATAAAATAAGCACAAACCTACAATAAACAAGCGGAACGAGACACGGATGGAAGGCAGACAATTAATTTTCAAATATTTTGACTCATAAATTAACCGTAACCTCCCCGCACCCCACCCCGCCACGTTACAACAACGATCGCATTGATTATGACGACAAGTACGCGGCGGGCACAACACATCCATAATAGATCCTACAGGATGTGTAACGGCTCCAGGAATCATATCGCATAGCATTCAGGGTATATTTACTAATCAATATAAATTATACTCCTAACGAACGCAGCACGATATGTGAAGAAAACAACAAAATGTTATAACAAAACTGCTGTCTCACACGGTAAAACCGCAGACCACACATCTACTCAAGAATTTTGAAACCACCGATCATTGCAAACCGATCGTGATCGCATGTAAACTTGATCATTCTAAAGTTTCCGGTACCATTTTTAGTACGCAGCACCCAGAATAAGATGCGCGAATTAATGAAAAAATTTTTCTTCACATAAACATCCGAGCGACCGGGTGTGATGTCACCCGCTCGGATTCTACGGAGAACGACGTCAGCCGATATTCGTGTTAGAAATACTGTAGCAAACACCTATTTTCATATCTGCCGATCGCCTGTTGGGGTTTAAAGAAGGCGATCGTCTGGCATATATCGTTGCTAGCACACGTCCCAGATTCTATGGGGTCAGAAATTGGAACATGCGACACAACGAAATTTAGAGACCTAAGTCTTTTAACTATGGATAATAAAGAACAATACAACCTGGTTGTCTTGGGCGGTATTCTCCATAGTCCTTAGTTAATCCTTTCAGAACACACAAACTATCACTGATTAAAGACTTAGATTATTTTAAAACACTAAAATCCTTAATGCAAAAAGCATGTATTGCTCTTGTTGCTATGCAAACAAGAATGAGCTCTATGGTAAACGGGTACTCGGCAGTTGGGAGCCGAGTACCCGGTTCCCAGGAGTCGGTAAAGCTTTCTAAGTCTATAATCCTAGAGCCGCTGTCAAGGCCAGCTGTATATCAGAAGTAACAGAATGGTGAGTATTGATCGAAGGAGAATCCCTATTCCTGTTTCTATTATTTGTAAATTATTACTCCAAGCATTTTGTCACCGAACAAACACGCTAGAATAACAAAATAACATACAAACTGTGTGCTATTCAAACACAACAGCAATCACCCAAAGACGTATCTGATTGGCTGTTCATGAACTAGACTGTGGGAAAATACATTACTATGCTGAATTTATCAATCAAAATTTACTAAAACGTAGTATTTGCCCGCGCCGTTTTGATCATGTGCTAATTTATTAACAACGAGCAGCGTTGAAGTTGTTATTTTGTATTTTTTGTAAGAAATTTCTTTAAGGATTAAATCCAGTTTAAGTAACGACACCTAAAAATTATAGTGTTTTAGTTTTTGTAATTAATTTTTCAACTGGCTACACATCGGAAGTTCGCGGAAATAGCTTTTTACACATTTCACGTGAAGCATGGCAAGTAACAAGTCTGCACATCGGGTACTCGGTAATTATCAGAAGCTTTGGAATCGGCTATATTCAATGTCGTGTTATATGTATGTGTATAGACCTGTTTTCGCGAGTAACAGAATATACGACTCCAACAGAAATAAGAGTACAACACTCGCCCCGTTTAAATACTCGCAAATTTTGTCTGGACTCTGTTTATCAAAGCGCTCGACTGCCAAAATAAAATTTACGGTTTGCTGGTCGCACGCAAGAACAATCCAGATTGAAAATAGTGCACCCCAATGTCTCAAACAGCGGGTAATAGTTAGCGAGTCGCCCACACCCTTTGACCGATATTCCCGTGAATGATATTACGTCAATAAAAATAGTGACCTAATAAAATCGTAAAACTAAACAGTCGTAATAGCCATGTTTTTCTTCTCTAAATCAGGAAGCCGATTTATTTATTTTACCTATATTTACCGTTGATTGGAGATGGCAGTGAAAAGGAAATGGAAAAAATTGTTCTAATTTCGTGGCATGCCTCACGCTCAGATGACAGTATACCGTGGTACCGCAGTATTTTTACATGGTACCGATACCGTCATGTAAATATCAATACCGCCCAGCTCTACCAGACATATAACTAAGTCGTAAAATTAATTTTAATAGAGCTGTTGCAGTCATAGGAGAGAAAAGTATTCAGTCAAATTAATTTTAAAATATTCAATAAAGCAACTAATCACTTCTGGCATAATAAATATCATCAAACTGCACATAGAATGAAATGTGGTAAATGGTATCATATAAATCACTTAGGATGAAATGCATTAAGAGCAGCGTATAATTTACAAATATTCCAAGTACATTTTAGAGCCAATGTTCAGTAAATCTATGACAAATATGACTGGAATTGAACTGGAATTGATCAATTCCAGTCAATTCCAAATACCAATTCCAAATCCAATTCTGGTGACTTAAAATTCATCAATTCCAATTCTGGAGTCCTCAGATCTATCAATTCCAATTCCGGAATTGAATTGGAATTGACTGATCAATTCCAATCGGAATTGACCCCAACCCTGATTCAAACAGGCCCTAGTTACCTCATACAATATAAATTTCAATAATCTTTTTCTATTTTCCGGTAGGCAAAACACTTATGTTCATTTTCAATACCACATTTACCAATTTCCAAACGAAAAACTGAGACTTTAACTTTTTTAATGTCTTGGCTGAAATTTGCTGCTACCCGGTTATCACGAAAAGTGGAATATAACCTGATCTGGATTTACAACTATAAATTAAGTTCTGTTTGTATCAGACCCCTTTATGGCATTATTGTTAGTGACAGACTCTCCTTGGCTCAAATCATAAAAATGACATCAATTCACAGCCTCACTAGAGTTGAAATTACACGATTACATCACCCTCGAATACACATGATCCAATTCATAGTTTCGCTCATGTATCCGGGCATCTTGAGATCGGCCGCCATTAAAGTTGGGGCAAACTTACTACATGCTAAAGAGGACTGCTCATAGCAATGCATTGTTTACATTTTCCATGAAGCTCAAACTATTAAATCCTGTATCTGAGTAAGCCCGCCCGGTATCAGAAAAACTCAAATCATGAGTGAATTTTGCAAGATAGTAAAGAAAATGTAATTAAGGTTTTAGGGCCCATTGCTCGTAATGTTAAATTAGCCCTTCTAAAAATGGCATCGCTCCCAGGGTATTATGGGAAATTTGATTGTGATGACGTCATCGCGATTCAATGAATACTGAGATTGCATCTGTAGACCAGGTAGTGGATATTCATAAGCAGTAAGTTTATTTAAGGGTTTAGTTATATTTTTATAAATGCATGTTTTATTTCAGTGAATGTTTGCTAGTTACGAAATCGACAAAAAATGTTCATAAAATTCCTACTCTTATATTAAATCGGTGAAAATGTGCTTACACCCTCGAAAACTCATTATCCGATGATATAATGTTAGATCATACTATTGGTTACACGCTGACGCTATAATGCAATTAATATTTATGTGTGAGGAGTCCACCACTTCATAGGCTTGGCTTGGGGGGGGGGGGGGGGGGGGGGGGGGGGGGGGGGGGGGGGGGGCGGGCGGGGAACCGCCTGTTGCAAATCTTTCTGACGTTCATGTTTAAATATGAAATAAATAACTGAATCTGATGATAATGATCATGATGATGATCATGATGTATTGATGATGATCTTCCCTTTACCCTTACCTGCTCATTTATATGCCCAAGCAAGTAATACTTGACGCCTTTAAACAAATCCGCCGGCATGTCAGGTACTGTTGTAGTTGTCATTGTAAAAAGTAAAGTATATTTGTAACAAGGTTTTTAAATCCTGTCATTATTGAACCCTTTTATTTGTAGAGAAACAATTTTAGAAACAGCTAAATAATCCATTTTCAGGGGTAACACTGAAACGCGGGGAGGTAGTCAATCCGTACCCTAACCATTCCGTACCTGTCTATCCGTACCATTTTTCCCTGGTTAATCCGTATGTAACCACTGGGCAAACTTCATGGTCATATATGCCTCTTATCATCTTGAATGCATCAATCATATCTCATTGCAATCTGCTGTAGGTGAGCGTGAGTAGCTTCACCTTCTGCAGCCGCTCTTTGTAGCTCAGGTCTCGGAACCCAGGGATGAATTTTGTAGCCGTTCTCTGGACGTTCTGGACTGTCACCACGTCTTTCCTCCTAAGTGGATAACACACTGCATTTGCGTACTCGGGGTGAGGGCGAACGAGTGCCGTGTGCAACCATGTGAAGCTATCTAGGTCGACACATGTAAATGATATTTGAATCAGTCCCATTATCTGAGTTGCCTTCATCATCATCATTATTACGTATGACGCCTGTATGGCCTTTTGTCAGTCAAAATACTTATTATTATAACTATTTGTCACTGTTTCCAGTGTAGAAACTTTTTGTTGACATGTAACATACGATGGATACATATATGTGTACATCATATATACATATGCACATATACACCTGTGCAAAAGTTAAGCACCACCCTATTTTTACGCACATGCGAGGGTATATTCATGTGCTATGAAGAAAGCAATAGCATAAACATTTATGTACCCATCCATCTTAGTGCAAGAGGTAATAATGCAACTAGAGGAATGCTGATTATGATGGTGGGGAAACACTGTATGTTTTTGTTTGAACTTGAAAACGAGGCCTGAATATGGTTACGTTGACACAACTGACAACTATTGCCCTACAGTTGACACACGTGGCTAGATTGTCATTAATGGTGTCTGAAAACGAAGTTTAACATCTGTGCACGAGTTTGAGACTGTCATTATTAATACCGGGTATATCCACCTTGTGCCTGGATGACGGCCTGGACACGACGTCTCATGCTGGTCACCAACCGACTGATACGCCATTGTGGTATTCGGTGCCATTCAAGATGGAGTGCGTCTGTTAATTCCTGTAGGTTCTGCACAGGAGGATCCCTCCTTCTCACCATGTTTCCCAGAATGTCCCAGATATGCTCAATTGGGTTCATGTCAGGGCTCCTTGCTGGCCATGGTAGGGTTTCGATGCCATTCTGGCGGAGGTATTCATGCACAGCTCTAGCACGATGTGGTCGGGCGTTGTCATCCATGAATATAGGGTGGGTTCCAGGTGCATGATTTACAAAATGAGGGACCACAACTCTATCCAGTATGGAATCTTGATATCTTTGTCCATTTAGTGTTCCAGGTACAGTCAACAGATCCAGCTTACAATCAAATGAGATGCACCCCCATATCATAACGGAACCTCCACCAAATGGAACTTCTTCCATGATGTTACGTTGGTCGTACGCCGTGCGTCTGGACCTCCATACACGAGTTTGACCATCTGTGGCATGAAGCAGGAACCGACTTTCATCGGACCAGTGTACCCGTCTCCAGGATCTCATGTTCCAGTGTCTTCTTTCGTTGCACCACCTCAGACGCTCCTCTTTGTGGTGTGCAGTGAGGAGAGGACGTCTGACAGGTCTCCTAGCTTTCATGCCAGCAGCATACAGTCTCCTTTTGACGGTAGACATTGACACTCTATTGCGCGTTTCCCATTGCTGGCTGAGCACTCTGCTGTTGGTGAATGGAGATCTCCTAACAAGGCGTACTAGGGCTCGATCATCACGGGCAGTAGTCTTCTTCGGTCTTCCAGATCTAGGCCTGTCCTTCACCTCGTTGGTTTGCCCATGTTTTGCAATCAAACGACTGATTACAGTATGGTTAATGTTCAGCTGTCTGCCAATCTCTCTGCATGACATACCAGTGGTATGCATGCCTATGATTTGCAATTTCACACGATCACTTAACCTTCGTCTTGCCATAGCGGTTCACAATCAAGAGCTCATTCTCTCTGTACAAATAAACCACGGTCATGAACACAAAATTCCTAATCTTGTTGCCTAAATCTGTATGTAATGTTCTACACCTCAAACTGGACTTTTACATAACTGAACACGTGTGCTGTTTCCCGCCACGCACGGACATCAAGCGGCGTGAAGTCATGCATGCATGTGCATTTCGTACTTGAAATTATGTCAGCTAACACGGGGACAAAAAGTATGGCAGCCTAGTTGTACCATCATGTTTCTACGTTCTATTGTTTTTGCTGGTGCTTAGCTTTTGCACAGGTGTATATATACATATATAAATATTTACGCTAGTTCTATATAGTACGAGACGCGTGAAAAGCCAACACATCCATCTGTACTATTGTCATAGGAGCAAAATCGGCTATACATTATACTATATACTGACAGGGCATATCGCCTTGTTTACCTTTTTGCTTATGTGCTCTTCGAAGGACAATCTTGCATCAATGGTCACACCTAGATCCTTTTCCTTGTCGACCTTAGCTAAAGTGTGTTGTGGGTCGTCCCTTCGATCTTATGTGGTAACTTCTTTCTTTTTCATGTGATTTCCTTCCCACCATCATGAGTTTGCACTTGACTGGGTGGAAGCGCAATAGCCACTTATCAGACCAGTCTTGCAGTCTGTACATATCCGAGTGCAGCTTTCTTTTATCTTCGTCACTGTTGATTTGATGTGATACGTCTGTGTCATCCGCATACATATAGGTTTCTGATGAGAGTAATTCAGGCAGATCATTTTTATATAGTATGAAGATCCCGGGTCTAAGCATGCTGCCCTGTGGGATCCCACTTAATACGATTCAGCTACCATACATACACGCCCTGATTTTTAACACCAATGCTGTTTAGGTATGGATCATCCATTCACATATGCACACAATTAAGGCAATTACTATATAGGTACGGATTAACCAAACTCTTAGGTACAGATCGGCTATTCGACTGTACACACTTACTATAGGTATGGATTACAAAAATGTTTACCAAATGGATCAGCCAATCAGTAGGGTATGGATTGACTTAATTTATTTTCCAGATTAACCAAAGAATTATAAATTGTGAGTATTATCCTGCCACGCATGCAGACCATGGGTAATTGACGACCTAAATTGAAACCATAGTTGTCACCAGCAATAAAGGCAAGTAAACACATTAAAAAGTAGTAAATAAATAGCACAATAAGCCTTACATGGACAAATCAATCTGTTGCATTGATTGCAATGACACAAGCAAACATGTTCATAGCTGTACTGACAGCCGTCTACGATGTGGTCCATGTAAAGAAAAACGCTAGCCAACTAAAGCATTAAGATCACCCAAAAAAGGCTCCAAACAGAAGCCAAGTCCCTCAGTTCCGTGAAGAAGTCCACAACCTAGCACCCCTGTTAAGGTGACCTTAACAGGTGATCGGCACTTGCAGCAATAATGCACTAAACCCATGTGTGCCCTAGCTGTGGACAACAAATCAAAGATCATGAAAAAGCAGTGGAATGTAATATTTGCAAGTACTGGTTTCACAAATACTGCCAAAATATATCTGATGCACTTTACAATGTACTTAATAGCGAGGAAAGCGATCAACTTTTGCAAATGTGGTACAAAAAAACTCTTTCAACAACTACTTGTTCTTAGCAAGAGACAGGACAAAATTGAGGAAAATTTGAACATACTTAATACGAAACACACCTACCTGCAAGACGAGGTTGAAATGGTGACTGTACGAGTGGCAAAATTAGGGCAGATGCCCTCTGGCACATCCAGTACTTTCCCTACACAAGAAGCTATATAACAGGAAATTGAGGACAGAAACAGTCGTACAGAAAATATTATGTCTTTTAATATCCCTGAAAACCAGAAAGATACTGGCCCAGCCAGAAGACATATGCAGACACTGAAGAAGTGATGAACTTATGTACAAATACAGTACAAGCTGCAGTAACGGAATTGAACGATGTGTGTAGGATTTGAGCTTATAGTTCAGACAATGCCAAAGGCAAGCCAATCAGGGTCCAAATTCCCAACAAAAAGGAACGTTCCAGTTTCCTAAAAAATGGTAAACTGCTGTAGCAGGTGGGGGGGGGGGGGCTGGAAAACAGCAAACAAATATTTATTGCAGCAGACTTTACCCCCAAGCAGAGGCTAGAGCAGCATAAGCTAAGACAAAAAGGAGACCGTACCAATAAAATTTTGCAAGAGCAGGAAGAAGTAGACTTTGTTTGGATCATTAGGTCGCATCGTCTGGTCAAAACAAAAAAACAACTGGACAACAGGCTGGAACATTAATGTACTGGGAGACTGTAAATAGTGTAAATAGCCACAGTCGTACCAAAATAAATCACTTCAATTGTATATACCATTAGATCATGTCTGTCATACCAGTTTATATGAATACATGAGAGAAGGAACGTATAGGTAGCCACACTATACCAATTCTTCTAGAACAAGAAGTACCTACACGCCAATGTGTGTTCATGACTAATTCTCAGGATTCGGTGGGCTATGCTACCAGTCATACTTTACTTTAAGACTCGGTGGGCTGCTATACCATCCATGGGTCCGAATGTTATAAAAATTTATATATGCAATGCATACGACCATGTGACTCTGGATTCGGTGGGCTACCCTAGCAGCATTGCTCTGCGGCTCTGTGGGTTGCCCTACCATCCATCCAAAAGTTGTAAAAAATGTAGATATGTAGTGCAGACCACGGTCCAAGTGACTATATGGATTCG
Source organism: Chaetoderma sp. LZ-2023a (assembly GCA_034401795.1). Lineage (NCBI taxonomy): Eukaryota > Metazoa > Mollusca > Caudofoveata > Chaetodermatida > Chaetodermatidae > Chaetoderma > Chaetoderma sp. LZ-2023a. The sequence goes on from CM067370.1 coordinate 141,586,455, forward strand.
GTGGGCTACCCTACAAGCAATGCAGTCTGGCATTGTAGGCCACACTACCATCCATAAAAATATGACTGTAGAAAATGTAGATATGTGCACACTGTAAACAAATGTAAAGCACAAGTAATCTGAAAAAAAGGAAAAAAAATTTTCAAAACGAGCAAAAAACAAGAACTTAACACAGTTCTATCTCGTCAATAAGAATTGTAATTTCATGCGCAACACATCAATCACATCAATCAATCACATTCTATTTCTGTAAGTAGGCTGCTACTAGCCTGTTATGACAGATTTTGAAAACAATTAAATTTCCTTATATGTCAGCATGATAGTAATCTGTGTTTATGTCGGCAGCATAATAGTCGTAATATACTGGTTGGGTAGCCCACAGTTTATCTGTTTACCTACAGAAGACTGTGAGGAGATATGGTTGATGCATTCAAGATGGTGCGAGGCATATATATGACCGTGAGGTTTGATAACGAAATGAGATTATAGAAAGTCAAGATCGAAAATAGGCCTAACAGGCCTCAAACGTCGCAACAGATGGTGATGATGATGATGATGATGATGATGATTAAATTTACGGTATGGATTTACAGGTACGGAATGGCTAGGGTACGAAATGACTGGCATTGACAGCTCGGAATGGTTAGGGTACGGAATGACTAATCTGTGTTTAGGAAATATTTTCCACTCGACAAAAGAAAATGACGTTTAATTAGTTATTAGCACTCCCTGTCATCGATACATTGATTTTCTGCCTGGTTTCGCGTATAGCAAAACTGCTACATACATGTTAGTGCAAAAATATATTTTTTCATTGTACTACATAATTTGCATTTGAATGTTTTATGTTTCCGTGAGTTTTGCTTGCTTTGCAGACACTTAACAATAATAAGTCCGCAAAGCAACTCAGATAATGGGACTGATTCGAAGAACATTCACATGTATCGACTTAGATAGATTCACATGTTCGCCCTCACCTCGAGTATGCAAATGCAGTGTGTTATCCACTTAGGAAGAAAGATTTGGGGACAATCGAGAACGGAGCTGAAGCTACTCATGCTCACCTACAGAAGACTGTGAGGAGATATGGTTGAGGCATTCAAGATGGTGCGAGGCATATATATGACCGTGAGGTTTGCCCAACTATCCCGCTCAGAGATTCTGCAACCTGAGGACACCATCTGAAAATTTACAAGGTGACAAATAGTCAGCTAAGGCAACACAGCGTTTGCATCAGAATATCCGACACATGGAATAGTCTGCCAGAAGTTGTGAGTGTGCCAACTGTAAAGCCCTTTGAAGCAAGACTTGACAATTGGCAGGGCGGGAGATGAATACAAAGGTGTTTGGCAATCCTTTATTATGAGGTCTGCAAAAGGATATTGACAACGCTTACAAGTGGGCAGAAGAGTGGCAGCTTACTTTTAACCAGGAAAAAATAAATGTTCTACCATTAGGTACAAACAATCCAGGCCGACGATACAATCCATTTGGAAAAAGCTTAAGCTCCCTAATTACGTCCACTGATTGTGAAAAGAATTTGGGAGTTTTCATCGATAGCAAACTATCATTTGATACACATATCAATACTACAGTTAAAAAAGTAAATTCTCTTTTGGGTATAATAATATAATATAATAATCAAACAAACTATAAAACACATACAACCAGCCACATTCAATTTACTGTATAGATCACTTGTGAGACCTGTCTTGGAATATTGCAATGCTGTATGGCCTCCCAAAAACAAAAGACAGTCCATAGCTGGGAATATTTTGTTGGAAAAAAATTGCGTAGCAGTCACTGCTAAACAAATCGAATAATACATAGCAGTTCATAGCACTTGTATAGCAAACAAACTGTGTTGAAACTGGTTGGTGTTCCAACAGGGAAACCTTTCAACACATGTTTGCATGATCCAAAACAGCTTTTTTCGTCTACACACGCTATGAGCAAGTGAATCCGAAAACAACCGAAAAGCATAATTTTCCGATTTCGCAAAACGTTTTCCCTATGGAATGCATAACATATGTATAACATATGTCGGATTCAGAATATGCATGTACTGGCTCTGGCCAAGGTCAGAGAGTATAGGAAACCTAAAATAATACGTATTGGCAGATTTGGCAATTACATTGATTGGAAGCTGTTGCTGCTTAAGGCAGCAACACATCCCAGTCAAATTATTTTCCAAAAAATCATTAATGTACCTCCCATGAATATTGTGATTTCATTGACTAGGGTAACATATATTTTGTAACTTGCCAACCTACATCACATATCCCTTTGAACTGGTAGACTAAACTAAGTACACATCATTCAATACAATGTAAGAAGGCTGATTAGTGTTAGTGCTTAACTGGAAGCTGTTGCAGCTATGACAGCTTTGAGCAACAGGTCCCCCTTAAAAACTTGCAACATATTCAACAGCTTATTAAGATGAAATTGAGTTTCTGCGATACTATGACTTCAGTTGAAAGAGTTAGCAATCTTTATTTAAAAATTACTAATGGTTGTTTTCTTTGGCTTAAATAGTGAATGATAAAAAATTTTCCTGTTATCAACGTGTATCAATCGGCTCACGTGTTACTAGTTTTATTACGAATACTACGAATGCTATATATATATATATATATATACTACTGCGTCATTCTTAAAATTACCGCATAAAACATTGTTTATTTTCTTTACCGTCGGTAGTTTCTTTGCAATTCATTGGTTGCTCTCTATATAGTTATATTTATTAACCAATAATCTTGCGAGAAAGTATGTCCCGACTTTGGAGAAGAGTACTCGAGAACACTCGCGCATGCGTCGATCTTGGCGACATGCCATTCTAAATCTGTCGCTTGCGCGAATCAGTTGCGATATGCCGCCGTAGCATGGCTAACTATACTGTGTCGGTCTTGATTCTGGGATGCGCTAACAGGAGTTTAGCATTCGTGATGATATAACTCAGTTTCCGAGACAAACATTGTCTAAATCAACCAGAATCAGCCTAGATAAACTTGTATTTTTAAAGTTTATCATAGCGCTAACTAATGACGAGGCAATGATCAATAGCCATAACCCCCCCCCCCCCTATAGGAGAATTTAGATTTACAAGAGAGTCTGTTACGAGCAATATGTCGACGACCGTGAATACCCCGTGATACATATTGCGAGTTTCCGACTGGTGTCCAAACTCAAAACTGAAGTCTGTAACAGTTTATTATTATACCAGAAGAAGGAAGCCGCTAACGCATGCGTGCATCGCTAGGTTTTAGAATTTTGATCTTTAGAGCTCTTACTGAACTCCCTTCACCGGCAGTCATTTGTCCCATAGTGAAGGAAGGTATGAAGATATGCGCTTTATAGCTATATATGTCTATGGGCTATATCGGAAATCGGCCTCCAACGCATGCGCATCTCACTTCCTTACTAAATTTGACAATTGTTTTGCAACTTTTAGCGACTTTTTATCACAAAAATTTCAAAATTAAGTGAATTGAATGAATTTTACATCAAAATTATGTATCGCAGTAAATAGCTAAGCGAAGTTGTAAATGTGTAGCAACAGGTACTCATTTGCATCGCATTTTTCGCTGCGATACCGCTCAAAATATTCCCTGTATACCAAAACTAAGAAATCAAAGCTACGAAATGAGATTAAGATCACTAAACCTAATGTCATTAAAGTACCGCAGGTTGCATGGGGCCCTAATTGAAGTCTTCATGATCATTAAAGACAAATACAACATTAAAACTGCAGACCGTTAAAGCAAAAGACCGTGAGATTTTCAAACAGAGACTAGATAAAAACTTAGACAAAATGATTTACAATTTTGACTAGCACCAGAGCCGATATCACTACCAATAAAACCACACCAGCAAAATACAAACATACTATACAACAGGCGATAAGAAGCCTACGGTTTAAGTCCTGAAAACACAATGATAGATAAGATAAGATTTATTTGCTTTTTCTGCCAATATGGCTAATCAGCATACATGTATCATATAGCTTATAATATATTAGTTACATAACATTAGGTACATACATACAGTACATATATATTATATACATAGCAGGCCTGTCCAAATTGGCGTAACCCATTTTTTGTTAGCACAAAGATTACGTAAATATTTTTGACACAACCTGTTTTCTGTTCCCGCAATTCCTTTCATGTTGTATGTAAAACATGAAAACTGGTTACGCAAAACAGAATGGGCTACCTAAAACAAATTTGACTAGCCCAAAAATGGGTTGTGTACATTTTCAATTTGGATAGGCCTGCATAGACACTATATTACTAGGCTCTTAATAAGTTTATATATGTGTCTAACCTCTATATCCATATACACACACACGCATGCCCACCCGCACACACACTCGCATGAACGTGCATGCACGCCTTACATCCATGTGTTGGTAACCAGGCCGGTGATTCCAATGAAAAAATTTCAAAAATAATCTTGTCAAGTTAGCTCACCTGACCCGAAGGTTCAGGCTAAGTGAGCTTATGCCGTAGCGACCAGCCGTCGTCCGTCCGTCAACTTTTGCTTTAAAACGCTACTCTTCAACCAGTGGATTAAAAAAAAATGTTGGTGAAATGATCCTATCGTGCTCGGCTCCAGAACATCAATTCAGAATTTTGATTCGTTAATTCTTTGGGTGAAAAATCCAGATTTTCTTCAAAATTTACTGGAAATTCTCAAATTGCTTTTCCGTACCATTTTGACCGATTTCAACCAAGTTAGGCTGAAATTATCCTATATTCATAGACTCTAGAACATCCATTCAGAATTTCTATTCGTTAATTTTTTGGGTGAAACTTTAGCTTGTATTAAAAATGTAATAGAAATTGTCAAATGTACTCCTCTGGCGTACTTACTACATTGTAGTGAATTCCATATGATTCACGATATGCTGTTGAACACTTTGAAAAAAATATGGGTGTCTTTGACTTAAATATTCCTTGTGGGTCATGGATTTGTTAATCTTAGTCATGGAAAGTCATGTAAAAGTCAAGGAATTTCAAATACTGAAAGGTGTACAAACCCTGAGATATTGGTTTGTTTTGAAACTTCAAGGATGACTGTATTAGATCTGAGGAAGAAACCTATCAAAAGTGATGATGATCTGAAAGCCAATTAAAATTTGGTTTGCGCATGATAACTCCATTTCCAGACTGTTCAGTGGATCGCTTTGAAACTTCATTGGTATGGCTGGATTAGGTCTTAGGAAGAAGCCAGTCGAAATCTACGATGATCCGAAATCAAATATGACCATCAGAGCCAGTGCTTATCTTGAAAATAGGTTTGTGTATGATAAATTCGTTTCTGGACGATAACTCCGCTAACATTTATTGGATTGATTTGAAAATTCATGGGATGACTGGAGTAGGTCTGAGGAAGAAACATATCGAAATTGCCGATGATGCTAAATCCAATATGGCTGCCAGCCATCGGCCACCAACTTGTATTAAATTGATTTGTGAATAATGACTGCTACTGTGTATCGCTTCACTGTGAAATGTAATATGATGACTGGACTACATGTATGATTATGGGGAGGAAATACGATTATTCAGGTACACATGGTCATCCTGACAGTTGAATATGGGATCATTTTCAGGTTGGGCCAATTTAAAGGGCCTATATTTCCAAAATCTTAAGAACCACATTATATGTTTTCTTTTATGTATAAACTAACAAATATGTGTGTGATTGACCCACCCAGTATTAAGTTTGTAACTGTAATAGTTTTAACATAATTGTAATCACAAGTGGGTCTGAAAATTTGTCACTGAATAAATTTTCATTTTGAATGTTACCTAGGTTACCAACACGAGCACAAAAATTATTATGCCTTGCATATTTCAAGACGGTACCTACATGTGACCAAGCACTGAAAGTTTTATTGGAATAGGATGTCAGGTTAAGAATTTGCAGAGCCTTGAAGATGCTACAAAATGACAATTGCATCACATGTGGTGGACCCCCTTGCTGTTCCAGCGTCCATATCTTCAAAAATATTGGAATTTTGGTAGTGAAATTGTAAAGGATTTCTTAAAACATACTACTGTACCACTACACAAAGAATCTTGGATATCTGAATTTGACATGCAACACCCATCGGTTGTCTTGACACGGAATGATCCTAATGTGCTATGCTTCAGAGCTTCTATATAGAATTTTGATTGGTCAATTTATTCGGTGGCCATCTTGAATTTTCCGAAAAATGGCTGAAAATCGTCTACTCATTAACTACTTGGCCGATTTCAACCAGACTGGCTGCGGTAGGCTTTAGAAGTTCCATATAGAATTTTGATTGGTCAATTTTTCTGGCAGCCATTTTGGATTTTCTGAATATTTTGAGAAATCATTTAGAAGGCAACTCATTAACCGCTTGGCCGATTTCAACCAAACTGAGCAGGAAGATCCATAGGCCTGTATGCTTCAGAACTTTTGATGGGTTGATTTTGATGGTGACCATCTTGGGTTTTCTGATAAATGGGAATTCATATAAAATGCTACTCCTCTTTTATCACTTGGGCAATTTCAACCAATTTGGCTGGAAGGATCCTAATGTCGTAGCCTCTAGAAATTCTATTCAGAATTTCGATAGGTCAATGTTTTGGCAGCAATCTCTGATTTTATGAAAGTTTTCCGGAACCATTTAAAAACGGTACTCTTTCAATCAATAACCCGATTTCAAGAAAACTTGGGTGGAACGATCCTATGACTTTAGGCTTCAATATATTAAACGAGAGTCTTGAAAGGTCAATTCTTTGGTGGCCATCTTGGATTTTTGTAAAAAATCATCCATCATGTCTATTTAAATGCAAATTGTTTAAATGCCAATGGTCCAGGTGAGTGCCACAGGCCCTTGGGCCTCTTGTTTACATTGTAGTTTTGTAATCGTCCATGATCATATTTTAAGAGGTAATCGCAATTATTCGAATAATTGTGCAAGCCTAATTACATGTGTGCACAATTTGTGGAGCTCCTGTATTAGATCATTTATTTTTATACATTTAAAAAGAATTAAAATCTATATTTATTAAAACTCATTTATCCATGCATTTATTCACCCATACATAACATTCATCCATGATCCAGTTCTCAAAGAATATGTCCAATTGCTGTATCTATATGTATGATCTGTTTGGTTAACCTTTTAAAATTGTCCAAGAAGATCAAAATATCACTTTGGGACCTAGGCATTCCAACAGTAAATTAAAAAATAAATAGTCTTCTCTTGAGCTACAAATGGACATTCCTCAAGAGTACTGCAGAGGTCATTGAGGTTTAATGAATCAGCTTTAGCATAGAAAATTTGAGAGTGCATTTTCCTTTGATGTAGTCATCATGTATGTCATATAGGTGTCGCTTTCTGTGCCATAAAGTTATTTCTATTGCCAGTAAAAGCATGTATGTGATTTGTTCTTCCCTGCGCAGGTTTCGTGTGGCATCCAACAATTGAGCTATGTGTACCATTGTTGTACATTATCATTGACTATTATTTCTGTGATTTCTGTCCTGAGCACGTGGCAGTATACACTCTGCCACAATGTGTGCTCTACCATCTGCTCAACCGCCTAACAAGCGCAAAGAGATCTACAAATACGAGGCACTATGGACTGTATACAGTATGAATTGGAGTGTGCGGCCAGACAAGCGTTTTCGTCTTGCACTAGGAAGCTTTGTAGAAGAGTATAATAATAAGGTAAGGTGTGTGGGGGGTCATGACCAGCCTTAGCATTCCAACTCTACAGGCCGTCCACCTGTCTATGACATCCACTTTGAAATGGTGCTGTCACGCTTTACACAATAGTAACTCAACATTACAGTTTCCTTAAATAAGTTAGCGTGTTTCCAAAATAAAAACGACTATGTTAGTACAATTTTGAACACGATGTAAGAAATGTTCTGTTGAATATTTTGGACTTAATTTGATTGAAAGCCATTTTGGCTAATTGGCAATTGAGTAGATAGGTCCCTGGCAGCAACCTTTGTTTCCTGGCAAGTCTTGTTAATGAGCAGGCAAGAATAATCGGTAAATTAGTGTCATCTGTTACATGTACAAATTTTGAAATCAATTTAACTGGTCATTGTCGGATATCATAACATGCATTGACACAGCGTTCAACCTTCCTAGAATTCGTCTTGGTGACCATGTGCAGAAGGGCCACCTGTGTATTAATTCCATCATACATGTAAACAACTACATGTGTATGTAACATGTAGGATGACATCATAATCAATTACCGCATGAATGACTCGATTTAGTCCATCTTAAACGCTTAATAGTCTGACACATTGTATGTCTACTATTTAATAAACATTCTGTCAAACATTTTGAAACTAATTTGACTGGACGCTGTTGCTGGCATACATCAACAGCACCCAGTCAAATTAATTTCAAAATATTCAACAGCTTACCTGTATAGTTTTCTGTAAATTGATAGTCAGGGCGTTTAGTGATCGATCGATCCTAACACAGGCCAAGTGTAGGTGGAGCTTAGCTGGAAATTGGTGGGGCATAGCGAAAAAGGTTCATTAGTCTAATGATTTGCTCATAAAATAAATCCAACATCTCTTGGTTTGAATGTACAAGTTTAGTGTTTACAGTACAGATAAAAAATAAGTTAAAATGTTTCCAAAATAAAAACATTTTAGTATGAAATGTTGTGTTGAAATATTCAAGACAGTAATGTCTTCCAATCCAATTATCTTCAAAATATTCAACAATACAGTTTTGTTTTTGAATGTGTTCAGTTATTTCTGAGCTGTGCTGTACATAGTAATCGTGGGTGTACATGTTCACGCTAAGCATAAAATTGTCATTAAATTTTAACCCTTAGAGATAATAATAGGCAAATTGTTTGCGATTTAAGAATGCTCTTATGAGTGTTTTGAAATCAATTCACCTGGATGATATTGGCGTCTTTCCTGTGTTGTTGATTAATTTGAAGATACTGGAGTTTTCGTACTTTAAAGTGACATACGGAATACAATTTATAATAAAGAATGGACCAAATGCAACATGCTTTATAATGTATATGTCAGGATTGTAGTCACTTTACAAGGTTTGTTATAGCTCTCAATCTTTTTCCATAACAGGTCCAGGTTGTCTCCCTTGATGAAGAGACATCTGAGTTTACGGGGAAAAGTACATTTGATCATCCATACCCCACGACTAAACTGATGTGGATACCAGATGCGGTATGTTTTAATACATGTAATTCCTCATTAAGTGAAATGAAACGTTTTCAATTTGGTATTCGATAGAAGACCTAGATAAATGCCCCTACTGTAATTTAGCAGCTGCACATATCGTCATGTACATTCCATTGCTTACATGTGTGGAAACAAGTGTTGTATTTGCATAATGCTATTAGCAGTGAACACTACCCATAGTGACAATACTGTATTGTGCATTGAGTATAGATTGCAGAGTTGATATCATTAGGAATGGTGATTATTCCCCACACCTTTTTCAAAAAGAGTATCAGGATGTTGCAATCGTCTTCATGATCTGTCTCCGTCCGTCTGTCTGTCTGTCTGTCTGTATACAAATCTGTCTGTCTACAGGTCTGTCTGACTATCTACATGCCTGTCTGTCTACATGTCTGTCTGTGTCTGTTTACAGGTGTGTCTGTTTACAAGTGTGTCTATCTCTACGGATCTGTCTGTCCGTCCATCACAGTATCCCTGATACCATTTGGTGAATTTAACCTAAACTTCTTATGGGAGTTAACAATATGATTGTGAATTGCAAGGTGACATTTTGGGGCCATGGTGAAGATACATCCATGAGCAAAGCATGGGGATTTGCAGTTGCATGCAATTGACTGCACATTCTAGGTTTTGATGTAATTAGTGTTAGTTGTAGTTAGTTAGTTATTCGCTGTTATCATTTCTGTTGTTTGTTTGCTGTTGACAGAAGGGTGTATTTCCAGACTTGTTGGCCACCAGTGGTGATTATCTAAGAGTGTGGCGAGTGGGAGACACTGAAACACGATTAGAGTGTCTCCTTAATAATGTAAGTTATTAGTGTCACTATTTTAGCAATTTCCATTTATTCTACGGGTATTTTTCAAGAGCATGCAAGAAAGTTGTTGACTACAATGTAATTCACAAATAATTTGATGGAAAGGTATTGCTCTCAAAGCCGGCTTCCTCTCAAATTTATTTCAAAATATTTCAGAATAGAATTTTTTTTATGGCCTTGCTGTACCTGGTCAGTGGGGTTGGAATTTAATGTTATAAGCCAATATACACGAATAAATGTCATGTATAGATATTCATATAAATCATTTATGTTTTAGTCCACCTGTGTGAGTAAGACAGATATCGGATCTATGGAGCGTATGATGCCATTCTGTCGAAACAGTGACTTTGTGTCATTAGACTGTCTTTCATCAATTAACTTTTTCATTGCAATGCTACAATTTGAATCGATTTGAACAGTAAATATTTTGCAGATTTATTGCCTATGTTGTGTACGTGTACTTCAGGTCTTGAATTACAATGTCAACATATGTAAAACTTGCAACAGTTGAATTGTATATATTTTATTTTGAGACCTGTTAACCTTGCTTGTTCTTTTCCTCTATATTGTACATTTTAAAGTTTGCTGATTGAATGCAAGTGGCCGTCATGCGTCACAACACTAGAGCCAATTTGTGTTTCATTCAGCAGCAATAATTAATCATCTTTCAGAGGTGTATGAAACACATGGCCTTCATATTATATATACATCTTGTATGGAGACCACCATATTACCTGCAGAAACAAGGTCACAAGTTCAAAGTTTACAGTCATATACAGCCAAAGAACAATGCCATAGACTCAAACTGAGTTCCAGTTAGCCGTCCTTTATGTGATGCTTAATGATCAATTAAGACATATTTGGTATTCCAAATTGAGGCTATTTTGTGAGATTTATGAGTTTAATTTAGTCATTTAAATCTAATTTTCAGAACAAGAACTCTGATTTCTGTGCACCTCTAACATCGTTTGACTGGAATGAAGTAGATCCTAATTTACTTGGCACATCCAGTATTGATACTACCTGCACCATCTGGGGACTAGAGGTCAGAGATTTGCCATACCCTAGTTAATATAAATGTTTTATCATTTGATGGCTACATGTATTAAGTGGAGTGTAAGGTGCTATTATGTTTGTTTTATCATTTGATGGCTACATGTATTAAGTGTAGTGTAAGGTGCTATTATGTTTGTTTATCATTTGATGGCTACGTGTATTAAGTGGAGTGTAAGGTGCTATTATGTTTGTTTATCATTTGATGGCTACGTGTATTAAGTGGAGTGTAAGGTGCTATTATGTTTGTTTATCATTTGATGGCTACGTGTATTAAGTGGAGTGTAAGGTGCTATTATGTTTGTTTATCATTTGATGGCTACGTGTATTAAGTGGAGTGTAAGGTGCTATTATGTTTGTTTATCATTTGATGGCTACGTGTATTAAGTGGAGTGTAAGGTGCTATTATGTTTGTTTATCATTTGATGGCTACGTGTATTAAGTGGAGTGTAAGATGCTATTATGTTTGTTTATCATTTGATGGCTACATGTATTAAGGGGAGTGTAAGGTGCTATTATGTTTGTTTATCATTTGATGGCTACATGTATTAAGGGGAGTGTATGGTGCTATTATGTTTGTTTATTATTTGATGGCTACATGTATTAAGTGGAGTGTATGGTGCTATTATGTTTGTTTATTATTTGATGGCTACATGTATTAAGGGGAGTGTATGGTGCTATTGTCTTGTTTATTATTTGACGGCTGCATGTATTAAGTGGAGGATGGTTTGCTATTGTATTGTTTATCATTTAATAGCTACATGTAAGTGGAATGTATCAGGGCATAATTTATCTGGTATCGCATCTCAATTTGCTACACATTTAGACATTTGCTATACATTCTGCAACGTGCATCACTATATCTGCTATGCAAAATTTGTATGGAATTGCAATTTATTATTGATTTTCTTGAGTTCTATTATTAACCTTTTCAACAAACACATTCCTGAAAAAGTAAATTCGTTACTATGTACATGCATAGCATATTCGGTTGAATATTTAGAAATTAATATAACTGGAAGCCATTGCTGCCAACAGCTTTCCTGTTTGTTTGCTCTGAGATTAAGATACAGGGGATTTATCAGTGAAAGAGTTAATTGCTATACATTTTTACCGACAACTATACAATTTATAATTTGCATAGCAAATATCAAATTCTAAATTATGCCCTGTGTATGATTGTATGGTGATATTTGTCTGTTATTTAACCTTGTTGCTTTCCATGTATGGCTAGAGTTCTGAAGGAAATCCTTATCACAAACTAGGCATTATTCTGAAACGTGTCGTTATATTTTGTTAGCCATTGCAATGATGCTGTTCAGGAGGTGGTTAGTGTGTACATCCACTATTGGCAATGGTTAGTGTGTACATCCACTATTGTCAATGATTAGCGTGTACACCCACTATTGTCAATGGTTAGCGTGTACATCCACCATTGTCAATGGTTGGCGTATACATCCACTATTGTCAATGGTTAGCGTGTACATCCACTATTGTCAATGATTAGCGTGTACATCCACTATTGTCAATGGTTAGCGTGTACATCCACTATAGGCAATGGCTAGCGTGTACATCCACTATTGTCAATGGTTAGCGTGTGCATCCGCTATAGTCAATGGTTAGTGTGTACATCCACTATTGGCAATGGTTAGCGTGTACATCCACTATTGGCAATGGTTAGTGTGTACATCCACTGTTGGCAATGGTTAGCGTGTGCATCCACTGTTGGCAATGGTTAGCGTGTACATCCACTATTGGCAATGGTTGGCGTGTACATCCACTATTGGCAATGGTTAGCGTGTACATCCACTATTGGCAATGGTTAGCGTGTACATCCACTATTGGCAATGGTTAGCGTGTACATCCACTATTCTCCGCTATTGGCAATGGTTAGCGTGTACATCCACTATTGGCAATGGTTAGTGTGTACATCCACTGTTGGCAATGGTTAGCGTGTGCATCCACTGTTGGCAATGGTTAGCGTGTACATCCACTATTGGCAATGGTTAGTGTGTACATCCACTGTTGGCAATGGTTAGCGTGTGCATCCACTGTTGGCAATGGTTAGCGTGTACATCCACTATTGGCAATGGTTAGCGTGTACATCCACTATTGGCAATGGTTAGCGTGTACATCCACTATTCTCCGCTATTGGCAATGGTTAGTGTGTACATCCACTATTGGCAATGGTTAGTGTGTACATCCACTATTGGCAATGGTTAGCGTGTGCATCCACTGTTGGCAATGGTTAGCGTGTACATCCCCTATTGGCAATGTTTAGCGTGTACATCCACAATTGGCAATGGTTAGCGTGTACATCCACTATTGGCAATGGTTAGCGTGTACATCCACTATTCTCCGCTATTGGCAATGGTTAGTGTGTACATCCACTATTGGCAATGGTTAGTGTGTACATCCACTATTGGCAATTGTTAGTGTGTACATCCACTGTTGGCAATTGTGGTTTATACCTGATCATTTTACATTTCTAGGATTTTATTGATTTGTACAAAATTGGGTATATGAATACATCTGACCAAGACCTGGTTTCACTTATCAAAAAAATCTATCTTGTTTAGCCCTTTATCCCTTTAACACTTATATCAGCCAAAAATGTCTTGCAGTGCTCTTGAGAAATGTCCATTTGCAGACCAAGAGACGACTACAGTATTCTTGAAAATCTACCACTGGAATGACTGGCGCGATAACCGAGCCAGTCATTCCAGTGGTAAATTTTCAAAAATAGTATTCTCTTCTGCAAATGGACATTTTCTATTAGAAAATTGAAATTTTCTTGAACAAATTCGAGGGTTAGCGGGTTAATGGCTAAGCTTATTCAAGAAAATCAAGAGTTTTGCTGAGTCATTGTCCAGTAGCCGACCAAGAAAATGGTATGCACATTTACCATTGGAATGAGTGGCTCGATTATCGAGTCAGTCATTCTAATGGTAAATGTGCAAAAATTTTGTTTTCTTAGCCTGAAAAATGACATTGTCTAAGTGAATGGCAGAGGCTGCCTTTGACTGACTTGACCATTAAAGGGTTAACATACAAACTGAATTGTCAAAGTTTTGGTTTCTGATCAATTGCATTAGAAGGCCTTAAAATATTGTCATTGATAAAGTGTTTTTTTCAAATCTGTTTGAACGATATATACACCTGTGCAAAAGTTAAGCACCACCCTATTTTTACGCACATGCGAGGGTATATTCATGTGCTATGAAGAAAGCAATAGCATAAACATTTATGTACCCATCCATCTTAGTGCAAGAGGTAATAATGCAACTAGAGGAATGCTGATTATGATGGTGGGGAAACACTGTATGTTTTTGTTTGAACTTGAAAACGAGGCCTGAATATGGTTACGTTGACACAACTGACAACTATTGCCCTACAGTTGACACACCTGGCTAGATTGTCATTAATGGTGTCTGAAAACGAAGTTTAACATCTGTGCACGAGTTTGAGACTGTCATTATTAATACCGGGTATATCCACCTTGTGCCTGGATGACGGCCTGGACACGACGTCTCATGCTGGTCACCAACCGACTGATACGCCATTGTGGTATTCGTTGCCATTCAAGATGGAGTGCGTCTGTTAATTCCTGTAGGTTCTGCACAGGAGGATCCCTCCTTCTCACCATGTTTCCCAGAATGTCCCAGATATGCTCAATAGGGTTCATGTCAGGGCTCCTTGCTGGCCATGGTAGGGTTTCGATGGCATTCTGGCAGAGGTATTCATGCACAGCTCTAGCACGATGTGGTCGGGCGTTGTCATCCATGAATATAGGGTGGGTTCCAGGTGCATGATTTACAAAATGAGGGACCACAACTCTATCCAGTATGGAATCTTGATATCTTTGTCCATTTAGTGTTCCAGGTACAGTCAACAGATCCAGCTTACAATCAAATGAGATGCACCCCCATATTATAACGGAACCTCCACCAAATGGAACTTCTTCCATGATGTTACGTTGGTCGTACGCCGTGCGTCTGGACCTCCATACACGAGTTCGACCATCTGTGGCATGAAGCAGGAACCGACTTTCATCGGACCAGTGTACCCGTCTCCAGGATCTCATGTTCCAGTGTCTTCTTTCGTTGCACCACCTCAGACGCTCCTCTTTGTGGTGTGCAGTGAGGAGAGGACGTCTGACAGGTCTCCTAGCTTTCATGCCAGCAGCATACAGTCTCCTTTTGACGGTAGACATTGACACTCTATTGCGCGTTTCCCATTGCTGGCTGAGCACTCTGCTGTTGGTGAATGGAGATCTCCTAACAAGGCGTACTAGGGCTCGATCATCACGGGCAGTAGTCTTCTTCGGTCTTCCAGATCTAGGCCTGTCCTTCACCTCGTTAGTTTGCCCATGTTTTGCAATCAAACGACTGATTACAGTATGGTTAATGTTCAGCTGTCTGCCAATCTCTCTGCATGACATACCAGTGGTATGTATGCCTATGATTTGCCATTTCACACGATCACTTAACCTTCGTCTTGCCATAGCGGTTCACAATCAAGAGCTAATTCTCTGTACAAATAAACCACGGTCATGAACACAAAATTCCTAATCTTGTCGCCTAAATCTGTATGTAATGTTCTACACCTCAAACTGGACTTTTACATAACTGAACACGTGTGCTGTTTCCCGCCACGCACGGACATCAAGCGGCGTGAAGTCATGCATGCATGTGCATTTCGTACTTGGAATTATGTCAGCTAACGCGGGGACAAAAAGTATGGCAGCCTAGTTGTACCATCATGTTTCTACGTTCTATTGTTTTTGCTGGTGCTTAACTTTTGCACAGGTGTATATATCACAAATTAGAACTGACTGATAATTTGGTTTTCTCATCAAATTGCACAGATTTAGAGGTGGGGTTGGATTGGTTTAGGTTGGGTTTGGTTGATGATCTGCTTCTCCTTACCGTACTTAAATTTATCTTGTTTATGCTAATTTGTGCTTTTCTATGTCTTTATTCAGACTGGTCAAGTGATGGGAAGAGTTAATCTCGTGTCCGGCCATGTCAAGACTCAACTGATCGCTCACGATAAAGAAGTTTATGACATTGCATTCAGCAGGGCTGGTGGAGGCAGGGACATGTTTGCAAGTGTTGGTAAGAGACCCTCTTCATATCACTGGACAAGTATTTATATTTATATACATGTATCATTCATGAAGGGCTGAAGTTGTTAATCATTTAACACTCTGACCCTCAAATGTGTTCCAAGAAAATTCCAATTTTCTCCTAGAAAATTTCCATTTACAAACCGACAGAAGACTATTTTTGAAAATTTGCCACTGAAGGGACTAGCTCGTTTTTCAATCCAGTCATTCCAGTGATAAATCGGTTTGTAAATGATCATTTCTTAGCCCTTACCACTCTGATGTCAATATGTCTTTTATTGTGTCAATATCAAAGACACTGGTATACATTTTTCAACAATTTTGATGGACGATGTTGCTGTCGTCTACAGCACCATCTCCCACCAAATTTCTTGAAAAATGAACACCAGTTCATCTTTTAATTTAATTTTGAAAATCTTTAATTTTTAACACCAGAGTGCTAAGGGTTAACACAACTGCATATGCCCTTTTTTGGCTGGCTTGAGTGTTAAAGGCGTAATATGGCGTTGGATATAATTTTAATGTAAAACAATCTATTGCTTACTCATGCATATACATACATGTATAGTCCACTTGTATATGGCTGATATGTGAACATGCTTCGTTCTATTCTGCTTAGTATGCCATTCTGATTGATTTTCTCTCCCTACTAGTCATAGCTTAATATCTCAAATCCTATCATACCAGTGTTGTTTGGACTGTGGTCCTAAAAAGGCATAGACTGTATATCAGCTAATGTTTAGTAAAGTACCTACACTGCTTAGTAACCCCAAGCCTGATGTCACTGTCACAGCAGAGTGCTGTACTATCACTCCCCTGTGAACAGGCTACTAACTAACACTATCGCTTAATACTTTAACTCAGAAATCACAGTGTGTCTCAATTTCAACTAGATTGATCGGCCGATGACGCGTCATCGCAATTCCCCATAGTAACCACTTTGAACTTTTGACACAACCCACCCCAGGGGCTGAGCCAAATGTAAACAGCCTTTTGCACTCGGCAATCATATTGGTAACTCACATACCAAACTTGGTTGAATTTCATGCAACAGTATCAGAAGAGTTGCATTACAATCAATTTCATGACCTTTTGACCCCATCCCCCACCCTTCGGGGCGCGGCCAAATGTAAATGGGCTCATCCACTCCACATTGATATGGGTAAATCACATACCAAATTTGGTTGAATTCCGACCAATGGTTTTGGAGGAGATGCGTTAAATGAATTTACGCAGGTTAAAATTTGACCTTTTGACTCCTCTCCCACCCCCTGTGGGGAGCCAAATCTAAATGCCCTCTTGCGCTCCGCAATCATATGGGTAACTCAGATATCAAATTTGTTTGAGTTTCATCTAACGATTTCAAAGGAGTGCATTACAATCAATTTCATGACCTTTTGACCCCATTCCCTGAGGGCGGGGCCAAATGTAAATGTGCTCATCCATTCCACATTGATATGGGTAACTGGTGTACTAAATTGGGTTGAATTCCGTCCAACAGTGTCAGAGGAGTTGCATTATAATCAATTTTTTTACCTTTTGACCCCCACCCCCGGGTGGGTGGGGTCAAATGTAATGTGCTCATCCATGCCACATTGATATGGGTAACTCACATATCACATACATTTGATTGAATTCCGGCCAGTGGTTCCGGAGGAGAAGTGTTAAATCAATTTACGCAGGTTAAAATTTGACTTTTTGTAAATGTGCTTATGTACTCCACATTAATATGAGTAACCCACAGACCAAATTTGTTTGAATTCTGTCCAACGGTTTCGGAGGGGATGCATTACAATCAATTTCCACAGGTTAAAATTTAACCTTTTGACACCTCCCCCACCCCCTGCGGGCGGAGCCAAATCTAAATGGCCTCTTGTACTCCGCAATCATATGGGTAACTCAGATATCAAATTTGGTTTAGTTCCGTCTAACGATTTCAGAGGAGTTGCGTTACAACTGATTTGACCCTGCCACGCCACCTTGAGGGCGGAGCCTAATCTATATCTCGTCTGGCAAAGCGCATTCCTATTGGTAAGCCACATACCGAATTTGGTTGAATTCTGTGCAATGATTTGAGGTGAATAAATATTGTCACCCAAATTGCATTCCTATTAGTAACCCACATACCAAATTTTGTTGAATTCCATGCAATGCTTTTAGGTGAGATGCATTATAATCCCCTGCCACACACGCTTGGGGGCGGAGCCTAATCTAAATGTCATCTTGCAAAGTGCATTCCTATGGGTAACCCACATCAAATTTGGTTCAATTCCACCCAACGGTTTGGGAGGAGTTAGAGTGACGGACAGAAGGACAGACGGACGGAGGTGATTACAATATCCCCGCTGTTTTTTCAAGACGTGGGGATAAAAATCCATGTGAACTAATTTAGAGGCTTAAGACAACAGCAGCTTCCAGCTAAATTATTTTCAAAATATTCACGTTACTCTTGTATCCGGTATATACACACATGTAGTGTTCAGCTGAAAGGAAGGGTTAACTGATGGTGACTGATTCTAAACATTGATGATGATAGTTAAGATGTCGCTATGAAAAGAATGTAATTGGCTAATCTATTGACTAATACATGTAACATGTGTAATATGTTGGAAATGCCAAGTTAGTCTCTGAGATAAAAAGTTTCCTGATTACATTGCATAAATTACATATTCTGATTACTGAAAAGAAATTTGACTGAAAGTCATTGATTATTAATTGTTTCATTGACACATTCGTACAAATCTTCATTGGCAAATCAGAATATTAAAACATGTTTACTAGAGAGCCAACACAAGACGTTAGTGTTTAGGATTATGCTAATAGCTGCAGTTTTTATTTTCAATCAATAAGAGAGACCGAGATAACTCCTTAGATGAAACTTGGATCAGATCTAAAGTGCAGTACTTGGTCACCATTTCGTACATAGTAATTTCCGAAATCCGAGTCCAAACCGTGGGCCGTGAGTTGCAGACCAGTACTCGCTCTGAATACCGGAAATAGATCCTTCCAATATCACGTGATTTGTATTTTTTCATGACGACATGAAATGTCAAATTGTATATTAATTTTGATGTAATAAACGATGGTTATTACAGTACACCTTTAGGTGGTTCCAGATAATAAATTCACCCCG
The DNA here is from genome assembly GCA_034401795.1 of Chaetoderma sp. LZ-2023a. Taxonomy (NCBI): domain Eukaryota; kingdom Metazoa; phylum Mollusca; class Caudofoveata; order Chaetodermatida; family Chaetodermatidae; genus Chaetoderma; species Chaetoderma sp. LZ-2023a. Next base: position 141,605,808 of record CM067370.1, read on the forward strand.
CAATGATGGGCATGTGGTATATTAAGCATACGTGTATGTGTAAAATGGCAAATATTTGTAGCGGGAAATAGTGTTCTATTTTCGTGTTATTGATGGTCGTTTTTAAGCATTTTGGAGAATGAATTTAAGCTTTTTCTTGACATACCTAATAGAAGTCACCCATAAAACCGATGTTCTGTTAAAACCGATATGAAAAGTCATATCAAAGGCGATATGGCTGTAGGCCAAAGCATGCAGCCCTACTAGACGGTGTACTCTTATTGCTCTTGTTATGTTTATGATATAGGTGCTGATGGGTCTGTGAGAATGTTTGACTTGCGGCATCTCGAGCATTCGACCATCATCTATGAGGATCCACAGCATCACCCGCTCCTTCGTCTCGCCTGGAACAAACAGGATCCTAATTACTTAGCTACTATGGCAATGGATGCGATGGAGGTGAGTGTCTGAATGCCTATCATTGTTTATGATCAGGAATTAATGTCCCTGCTGTACAGCAGACAAGTGTCTTTGCGATAACTAGGCATGAATTTTTCTGTGCTTGGTTAGCAATTAGTTTACTAGTGTCTCTGATTGTCAAGACAGAATACATGCAGCAGATGTTTCAGTATCCAAGCTTATCACCCTTGAAAGTCTATGTCTAAATGAGATTATGAGGCAAAGAGAGGACATTTGATGGTTCTCAACATCAAATAACAGCATAAGATACAATGTACAAATTAAACAGCGGAAGAGGAGGCGGTCCAAGGGGCAGTGAACTTGTTCACTCGGGCTCTACTTCCTCGGTGGTGCTCAGCCACACACTTTGGGATTAATGTAATCATTATTTTGTTAAAAGCTGAAAGTCTAATTACATTAGGGCTTGAAAAATTGTGTGAATTTGTCTGTGTTTGTGGTGACATCTGTGTATGCTGCTAAATAATGTAATATGATTTATGGGAATAAGAATCAACCAATCATATACAATTTATTATAGATATTAGATTTTTTGCATAATTTCTAATAAACTCTGTTTGTAATCAGGTGATAATCCTCGATGTTCGAGTTCCATGTACACCTGTAGCTCGTCTGAACAATCACCGTGCAGGTGTGAATGCCATCACATGGGCACCACATTCCAGCTGTCACATATGTACCGCAGGTAAGCACATTTTAAACTGCGAAGAAATTATTGCCTGCACTGAGAGCGCTTGTCAACATCTTGTTAACTCACAGGCAGGCAGCCTTAGAAGCGAAGTGACAAAAACCGTCACCAAATTTAACAAAAGATCAAATAGGAGAAGCAACATCACAATTGAAGAAAGAACGTAGGGCTCTACAACATCTGAAACAAAATGACTCCATCCAAATTTTGCCAGCCGACAAGGGGAGATGCACAGTGATAATGGATAATGATGACTACCAAGACAAAATCAGTGCCCTTTCAGACCATCACACATACTCCAAATTATCTGACCCAACCAACCAGTACAAAAACCGCCTGCTAAAACTACTCAAAGACAGGCAAAGCCAGAACATCATCGACCAATCACTCTACCCCGGAATTGCCATTGTCCAAAGATTCTATGGACTCGCCGAAATTCACAAGACCAACATTCCTCTTAGTTGCCAGCATTGGATGTATCACATCTCAAGCCTCGAAATATCTCACACAGATCCTGAAATCACTAGTTGGCCACTCAGAGTACCACGTCAAAAACAGCAAAGATTTTGCCAGTCACTTAAAGTCCCTCCCACACACAAACTAGTTCCTTTCGATGTATCTTCACTCTTCACCAGCATCCCAGTGGACAAGGCTCTTCCAGTCATCAAGAGAGTTCTGGACCTAGACCCTACATTGAAAGACCAGACCAGCCTCTCACCAACCCAAATTAACAGCCTCTTCAAGATCGTATTAGACACCACCTATTTCGTTCAGAATGTCTACTTCTACCACCAAATTCATGGAGTCGCTATGGGCGCATCAGTGTCGCCAGTGATCGCACACCTTTATATGGAATCCTTCGAGCAAGAAGCACATAGCACAGCCACAGACCCCCCAAATTTCTGGTGCTGGTATGTGGATGACACATTCGCATGCCTGCAGCACTACAACATCCAACCTTTCACCGATCACCTCAACAGTATCTCCCAATGCATCCAATTCACCAGCGAAGTCGAAGAAGATGGCCAGATTGCCTTCCTGGACGTCTTGGTGCATGTCTGTGATTCCAGAACTACCAAACTTACAGTGTACAGAAAACCCACACACACAGATCAATATCTAAATTTTCACTCTAATCACTATTTGGAACACAAAAGGTCAGTCGTCAGAACTCTATGTCTACTTGAAAAATACTTACCAGATGTACTATTATGAAAATGTCTTATCTAGTCTAGCTCAAAATAAACAATTAAAACTCCGCACTCTCCATGATCCTGCCCATACTGTGACCGGGAATTAGCATAGCCTCCAAGTACCGAGTCAATTCCCAACAACAGTCAGATTCGTCTGTTTTGCTCGACTTTACAGTTGCGTTTTTCTGAGTCGTAATTTAGCATGTATTTTTGCATTTTGAGGATTCTACGCACGTTTTGATCGCTGACTTTATGGAAGGAAAAGGAAAATCATCACATGAATTTGATCGCGATCGGCGTGTGCGTTTGGAGAGAATCGCGAAGGGCAAGGCGGCCAAAGTGGATCAGGCATCTGTCAAAGGTCTGGAAGAGCGTCTGAATGAGCGGATGGACTTGGCCTTGGGTATTTGGGCAGCCCAATTCACGGCGATGTTTGCGTTCTTCCAGTCCATGGTCCCGTTGGTGCAGGATTACCTATCAGTGGTTCGGCTAGTTCTGCGGAGGGACATGCACCTGTCCTTCCTCTTACTTTGGCTCAAGAGCCGACGGCGGAGGAAGAAGATATCCTCCTGATTGAAGACTCTGGCATGCTGGAGCTTTCACAGGTGACAGAATCCGGTACCTCACGTGGGTCACCCACGGGTTTTGTACGGGTTTGTCAACCGGGTGGAGATGTTGACATTCCGTCGGGCATTTTTCACCCAGATTTTGCTCAGTCCAGACTGCCGTCAGAGCCGTTTTATATGGCTCCCGTCAGCGTCGCGGAAGCATTATGATGATTCCTGTCGGAATCCCATCTGCTGTAGTAGCAGCCATAGTCCCGGCTCCCGTGCTGGAGCCGATGGACTGCAGTGATTCCGTATCTGGCGATTCACTAGATACTGGAGCCGCAAGTAGTCGAGCCACGGACCTGCTCCGAGTGGGAGGTTTGGTCTGTAGCTCTCAGCATGGATCGTCCGTGGCCTTTTCATCCAAGGATGAGAAGGAAGATGAGAATGGTAGTCCATTGATGGACGAATCGTCTCTTTTCACCGAAGCCGAATGTGTGCAGGCCCTTGGCGGGATGTCTAACCATCTTGGGTTGACATCGGTTCAGGAATCTCGGCGTGACCCGGCGATGGAGCGGATGTCAGAGTGTGCGGCTAGCACTTTGTCGAATGGCTCTTCAGCGATGCCGACTTCCCTTGGACACTCAGACTTCTGACATATTAGAAGTCGCAGCTTACTGTCTGGTTCAACCGGAGTATTCTTTGCCCAAGGCCCCTAAGGAGATAAGAAGTAGGGTCCATTTTTTAGAGCTGGCCTACCATCAGTATGCTCATGTTCCTCGGCTTTCAGTCGGGGAAAGAGAAAAATGCTGAATAGGCCGTTAGCCAGGAAAGCCAGGGGTCATTCTTGGGGGTTAATAATGATCCCTTCAATGAGTTAACTCTCATTGAGGATGCGGCGAGAGCGGCTATGGCTGCTCTCTCGCACGGGTGCACCGTCCTGCAGGGTATGCTGACCTGTGCGGCGGAAGGTGGGGAAGTGCCAGAGGCTGCTCCTGTAGTTGTCCGGGATGCCATGCGCGTGTCCCAAGATTGCCTGGCCAGGGTGATCACTAGATTATTGCCAGAGCAGAGGAGAATGGTTCTCGATTGTGTAGAACCAGGACCGGAGATGAGGGCTGCGTTATCTTCCGTGCCCTTCATTGGTCCGGGCTTGTTTGGCGGCTCAGCACGGCAAGCCCTTTCCAAAGTTGCATCTATGGTGGCAGAGCAGGAGGTTGTCGGCAAGTCATGGAAGTCGACGAAGAGGACTCGGCTGCAGCAGTCCTACAAGCAGCATCGACATGAGCAGCAGAGGCAGCGCCAAAGATCACCCTTCCGTCCTTCTGGCCGTGATACCCATCAGGCATCCGGTTCACAGGGACCTGGCCATTCGTCTTCATACAAGTCCTCTAATAAGAGGCCGTTTGAAGATGATAGGAAGGGTGGTGGCTCGGGTCGTGGCGGCTACCGTAAGGATAGCCGTGGCGGCGATCCCGGGCCATCATATTCCAGGAAGCCGCGAGGTGGCCATGGGGGACGGTCCTGACGGGCTTCCGGCGAGACCCTTACCGGTGGTGTCAGGAACACAGGGAGTCGTGAATCTTCACCATAGCGAATTAACGTTTTATCGCGCAATATCGACCGCGAGTTGTGTGCAGATTCCGTCTGTCGGAGCCAGACTTGAGTTGTTCTCAAACCAGTGGGAACAGGTCATGCAAGATTGTTTAGTCTGTCAATCGTTAGTTCCGTTAACATAGACTCCAGTATGGACTCGTGTTCCACAGCAGATGAATGCGATTTATTTACAGCCCGAGGGTCTTCACCAAAGTGGTTCTCGCCATGACTTCTTACCTTCGCAGGAGAAACATAGCTGTTCATACTTACATAGACGACTAGATGCTGAAGGCGGGGAGTCCAGTCACTGCGGAGCAATATTCAGGTAGTCCTGGCCTTACTAAAGGACCTAGGATGGATTGTGAATCTAGAGAAATCAGAATTGACTCCATCCCAGGATTTTGTGTATCTGGGAATATTTTTCAATCTCAGGGACGGTGTAGCTTTTCTGGGGGAGAGCAGAGTCAAGAGTTTGATTGCGGATCTGGAGTCGGTTTCTCTAGGAGCCTATCGGACGGCGCATCAATTTCTCAGAATACTGGGTTTACTAGTATCTCTGGAGAAGGTGGTTCCTTATGCGGCACTCAAACACAGGCCGATTCAGATGTACTTTGTCAATCTGGTCTCAGAGAACGGATCCATTGTCTCTGAGGATTCCAGTAAAAGAACCGTTGATACGCCATCTTCAGGGGTGGCTATCAGAACAGAACCTCCTGTGAGGTGTTCCTCTACAAACCTCCTCAACCACAGATGTCCATCTTCACAGATGCGTCGACGACGGGTTGGGAAGCAGTCCTGGACAATCCGTAGGTGTCAGGGGAATGGGATCGGACCAATGCGCAGAAACACATAAATGTTCTCGAATTATTAGAGGTGGCATTAGCACTTCGAAAACTCGAGAACTTAATCCAAGACAAGATTCTCCTTGTAAGGAAAGAACTCAACAGTGGTGTCTTATTTGAACCGCCAAGGTGGGACAAGATCACCAGAGTTGTACATATGATATGGAACCTTCAGCTGGGGTGTCAAGAGAGAAATATTATTCTTCGGGCAGGACACATTCCAGAAGATTGTCATCCGACGGAATGGCAGCTCAACCAGTCAGTAGCGGAGGTTTCAACTCAAACATTGGGGCAAGCCAAATGTGAATCTATTTGCGAGAAAGAAAACGCAAAGATGGTCACGTACGTGTCACCGATCCCGGACCTGCTAGCTCTAGCAGTAGACACAGTGGCGATAAGTTGGAAGGGAATGTATGTGTATGCGTATCCTCCAACAATTCTCTTCCCAAAAGTTCTGGCAAAGATAAAAGAGAGCATATGCCAAGTACTACTGATTGCCCCTAATTGGCCAGGCTGATCATGGTTTACGGACCTGCTGGACCTTCTGGTTTGCAATCCAATCCCTCTCAATCCCAGACAGAAGGGATCTGATTCTTCAGAACAAAGGTCTGTATCGCCACGACAGACCGGAAATGTTCCAATTGACTGCATGGATGTTATCAAGCAGCGAGCAATTGAGAGCGGCTTTTCTGAGCAAGCAGCAAAATTTGTCACCAGCCAGAAGAGGGTCAACCACCAAGACATATAATTATAGAATCAATAAATTTGCAGAGTGGTATAAGAGAAGAGATATTAATCCATTTTCTGCATTTGTTCAACACGTAACAGATTTTATCTGTCATTTATACGAGGTTGACAAACTTGTACCTTCAACCCTAGCAGCATATAAGTCTGCATTAGCTTCATTTGTTCCAAGTCTGGCCACTGTACGAGTGGAGAACGACACTTTAAATGAAGTTATTAAAGGAATGAGCAATTTGCAACCTAGACAGCCAATTCCTACCCCAGCATGGAATCTATCTCTTGTTCTACAGGTTTTAGGGCATGCTCCCTTTGAACCAATTAGATCTATAGATATTAAACTGTTAACTATTAAGTCAGTTTTCTTGGTTGCAGCAGCATCGCCAAGAAGGAGAAGCGAAATACATGGGCTTTCTGCCGAACAAGACCGTTTTGTCGTTACGGGTGATGGTTTAAGACTATTACCACGTCTTTGTTTCTTGGCAAAGAATCAGTCACTTAAATATCCAGGACAGCCGATCAATTTGCCAAGTTTAATTAGGCATGACCCAAACTCTTCTGCTTGGTGTCCTGTCAGATGTCTGAAAATGTATAAGAAATGTACTGAGGAGTGGAGAGATGATCTGAAATCTCTGTGGTTATGCCTCAAAGCTCCACATCTTCGCGCCTCGAAAGATACCATTTCTCGATGGATAGTCGATGCTACTCAGATGTTGCATAAAATCGCTACAGGAAAGCAGATTGATCGTGCGAACGTCCATCAAATCCGAGCACTAGCAGCAGCATCGACCCTTTATCAGGATGTCTCTTTAGAGGAGGTGATGTCTGTAGCACAGTGGCATGCCGAGTCGTCATTCACTGATTTCTACCTTCGCGATATCTCCATCGCACTTAATCCGGTAGCTGTCTCCAATTTGTCGAATCTTAACTAAAGCCACGTCCGACCACTATTTAGGCATACATCGTATGGTTCTTCCACATACACTGAGCAATGGTGATGCACATGACTGTGAACGACCGTGGAGCTCCTGTGATGATCAAGAAAGACCAAGCACTCAGAAAATGGCGAGTGTCTTCTTAATTTAAGTGACTAATATTAATTTACTTAGTCGAATTCCCAGACTGATTAAGTAAAAAGTCTAGTTCAAGAGTATCTTATTCATTGCAACAGACATTATCAAATTTGAAAATCTAATCGATATACTGATAGTTTTTTTCAAAATTAGAAGTTGTAATAGCTTCTTTGCACTGTCCTGGACTACCCTAGCAGAGACTTGGGGCTGACACGGGTCTGGTGGGTGTTGCTCCCCTTTGACAGGCCTCTGGAATTTGTGCGGTCAAATGAGAGGGGTTGGGGGAGCGCGGTCTAGACCATGGACGTTTAGCACTCTATGAGTCAGATGGCGGAACTTAAAGCGTATGCTGGGGTTCTAGTCTCTTCACAACCTTCTCTGTCGGATGGTAGATGAGAGCTGTTTTGAGCCTCGCCTCCCACCAGAGTTTCTTGGCTGTTGAAATCCGGAGTTTATCATAATATTACATCTGGTATGTATTATTCAAAGTAGAATCAAATAAGCATCCGCTTTTGTTTCTACGAGAATTGTTAATAATTATCAGATGTACTATGCCCTCCCTCAGCCGCCCCGCTGAGGTGAGACTGAGCTGCTTTCGCTGTTTGTCAAGACAAATATGAGATGAATCTGACTGTTGTTGGGAATTGACTCAGTACCTGGAGGCTATGGTAATTCCCGGACACAGTATGGGCAGGACCATGGAGAGTGCAGAGTTTTAATTGTTTATTTTGAGCTAGACTAGATAATAGACATTATCATAATAGTACATCTGGTAAGTATTAACAATTCTCGTAGAAACAAAAGCGGCTGCTTTTTTGATTCACCGCGCAGACTCCCATCATCACAGAAACATCAGACAAAAAAGAAGAACATCACATCCAACAGGCTCTCCTAGCCAACGGTTACACTTCATGGATGAGAAAACCACCTCCCCTACCTCGTAATAAACAACCAGATGTCAAAAAACTTCCACTAGTCGGACTTCCATACATCCAAGGCCTATCAGAACACCTTGGCAGACTCTTCAGACAACACCACATCAAAACTTACCACAAGGCCGTCAACACCTTAAGATCACAATTAATAAGACCCAAAGATAAACTGACCACAGATGAACGCTCTGGAGTCATCTACAAGATCGAATGTGACCAATGTGAGGGGACAAATATAGGCGAAACCAAAAGGCCTCTCGGCACCAGAGTCAAAGAACATCTTAATATCAATTCCAACTCCGCTGTGGCCGAACACAGAATCCACTGGCCATGTCATCCCCGCCAGCAGTGCCTCGGCCATCAACATCGAGACCAACTTATTTAAACGGAAAGTTAAAGAGGCCATAGAAATCTATAAGCATCAACCAACCATGAACCGAGATGAGGGCTACCGTATACCAGCAGTCTACCAGTCCATGGTGTCACGTGACTCCACAAGAACTGACCAGAGTGTCATTACCAACGACCATCAGTTAGTGCTGAGGAAGTGACCAAAATGGTCACGAAAGCTACACTCAAACAATTTCTACATCCTGGAGAGGTAACTAACTTTTCCTTGTTATACAGGTATAAACTTTGACACGTTGTTGTCACATGCACCATGGAAGAACATAAGCTATTTGAAGGAAAACTGTATTTCGGAAAAGTGTTCATTAATGTTATCGTATCTAGTGTCAGTTATTTCAGTAGAAAGTTATCAAAATCACAATTACCCTTTCCTGTAGACTTTATTTGTGTTTCTAAGGCATATTTAATGTGATACTGTATGATCATAAAATGATTAAATGCCATTTACACTGAGAAGGGCTAACATGTATCAATAGGGGAGGTGTTCCGGAGGATTACCCACTCAAGGAGTTCACTCTACATAATGATTTTCAACATTTATACCAGCTGGTTCATGTTAGCAATAGGCCTAGGGCATGGCCTATCCCACTGCAAGATCATCTGCTGGATGGATGGTGTGAGACTTCAGCTTCATGCTGCATTAGCATCGCTTTGGCGTCACTAGTTTATCACATGCTTTCAGTGGAGTAAAAATGTTGAATCTGGTGAATATGTTGAGAATGGTCTGACAGAAAACCTATTTTGTCAAAAGCAATCACATCCATCTCAAATTAATTATCTGTTTAAGATTAAATTTTGATTTGGTTCCAGATTGCTTTGTTATTTGACTTTTTTAGCAGTCCATTTGTGAATGATTTTGTGACTCGGTCATAAGAATGAAGATAAGAGTGGTTCATAGACAATGTATTAATGGGTGTGGACTTCTATGTGTAATTTACATTAAAATTGAAGCACAATTATTAGAAATACAATCAAAACATAAGTTTACATAACAAGATTTAGAGCTTTTACAGGTTTAAAAATCTACATAAAATCATGCTCATCAGATCATTGTCATTATACATTAAAATGTTTTAGCATCAAGGTTCCTGGTCAATGGGCCTTGATCAGTGTTAAAGATTAAATCAATGACTTGGTTATTGCATAAAACGATGTACATCAATTGTTCTAATCAATTCTACATAAAAAAGTAATTATGCTGGATAGACTGAAAATAATTTGACTGGGAGCTGTTGCTAAGTAAGGCAATAACAACTTCCAGCCAAATTAGTTTGGAAATATTAAACAGCTTACCTATATCGTTGCTTTGAAATCAAGACCCTTGAATTTCAGGTTTGAAATACTTGATTGATGTAAATATGATTTCATTTACATGTATATACATCACATCCTTATATTATATTTAATTGACAGCTGACGATCATCAGGCTTTGATATGGGACATTCAGCAAATGCCACGTGCAATTGAGGATCCGATTCTGGCATATACCGCGGCAGGGGAGATAAACCAGATTCAGTGGTCTGCAACACAACCGGACTGGATTGCGATTTGTTACAACAACTGTTTGGAGATTTTAAGGGTGTAAATGGTTCATATTGTTGACTTTTTGAGTTTTATACGTGACATTTCCTGGTGTTACACATGCTCTTTAGAAATCATGACGTCATTCAGCAAGATTTATGCTTCAGCACAAAATTTCCAACACTTCAATAATTGGTTAATTCTTAGTCATAAATTATTTTTCAATAATTGAGATGGGTTTTTATTTCATTTCTTCACACTAGATTTATAACCAGTTACACGATCCAGATGGCCGAGAATTTTTATCTCTCATTTCACTAAGTAGCGTGTCTGTTGATGTACCAATCCTTTTGTTTATCCTGTGCAGTTGCAACATGCCTTTCAAATTTAGAGTATACTATAAATGGGACAGCTTTAATGCTTTGAACTCATAAGTTCCTAGAATCTCAAGTAGCTATACAGGTAGTCTAAGTATTTTGAAACTCATTTGTCAAATTAGTTTCAAAATATTCAAAAGAATATTTATGAAATTGTATTTTAGCTCTCTAATTCGGAACTTACTTCGGGTTCAAATGGTTTAGTTTTATTTGATCATAAAATTAATGTACCCTAACTTGTATTACACTGAAGCAGGGGCAGATCTAAACGTTATTGTAGAGGTGGGCCTCTTTATGGATAGTCTGTGATTCACCCCCCCCCCCCCCCCCCCCCCCCCCCCCCCTACATGTCAGGGGAAAGTCCTCCCTCCGTGAGAATTAGCTGCTTTAAGAACCGATTTATTACATTCTGTGTTATAAAGAGCACCATTATTTGTAGTCCAACTCTGCCCTGCCCCTCAACCATCCCTGTGACAGATATTTGGACAGGCCTACCTGACCCGCCATGGCTATGCAAACACCGGTTATGGCTTCATGGACAGTTGAGGGTCAGAGCAGACTACATTATCAGTTGTAAATGAAGTTTACAATTACTGATAGCATTTCATTCTGTATTTGGATATTCCTCAAGTGATGGACCACCCGCATAAAATATCATAGGAATAAGTCATAATCATGAGCCATATAGCGGTGTGATCACTACCACCATCAACCCCCTGCCACACTCTGGATCTGCAAACGCATTGAAGATAGAATGAACTGTGATTCTATTGGTTATTAGATTAAGTTAACAGTATTGTAACTGGTATGTTGTGTCTGATTGGTAGTGAGCTCATTCGATTATCTATCAGAATAAATTTGATTTGATTTGATTTGAATTTCAGATTTGATGATGTTATTAAATTTTTGGGTAGTAAATTATTCTATATTATTGTACAAAATTAATGCATAATGGACTTATAGTTAGCTCTACTACTATTAATGTTTAACAATTAATTATTAGCTCACCTGGCCAGAATGGGCAAGTGAGCTTATGTTGTGGCGACCGTCCATCTTGTCCGTCCGGCATCCATCAACTTTTCTTTAAACGAACCACTTGGCTGATTTCAATGATATTTAGCAGGAAGCATCCTTAAGGCATAGAGATCCAAGTTTGTTCAAAGAGAGCTGATAGGTCCAATTTGGCCGGCAGTCATCTTAGCCAATTTTTTAAGATGTCTAAAGATCTGAATCCGCTTGGGAGATTGATTCAAACCTCATGAAATATCTCAGGCAATAGCTGGACCAAGTTTGTTCAAGGGAATTTGATTTGCCAAATGTTTCAGCGGCCATCTTCGATAACCTTTTCGCAAAAACAAAGGATCGGGCTGAAATTTGTGAGATATGATTATTGGCTACGGGCCATTAAAGTTTGTTCCGCCATATTAGATTTTTTTTAGTTGTCAGATTTTGAAGCCCAAATTGTGTTTTATATAATTTTTTGGGTGTTCTGATTTTAGATTTGCCATTTTCGAAAGTGTGAACGGTTTGGCAGGCTTCTTGCATATTTTTCCTCCATAAGCTCCCATGCTAAAGCAGTATGGAATTTATTGTCTTCTGGAGAATGACTGGGCCGATTTCAATTATATTTGGCAAGAAGCATCCTTAACGCAGAGTGATCCAGGTTTGTTCAAAGGCAGCCGACAATTTCTTGAACAAATTTTAGAGTTAGATCCTAAAATGTTAGCCAATCATATCAGTGAAAATCTTCCTAAAATAATATTTTATTCTTTCCCTTAACTGGCACATACACGTTTTCTCATAGAGCACGATTCATTTCTCGTGTCATCTCTGAATGCTTATATATACATACACACCTTTATAATTAATTATGCAAGTTAATTTATCGTTTCTCAGAAAAACTTTATACCTTATGCATGTTTCTTGATTAGGCCTATTAAAAATGTGTTTACTTTGTATTTATGAATGTTCAAATCTGGAATGATAAAACTTTTTCATTCAGAATACTCAGAAAGCTGGTTTCACTCGAGGTACATTTGAAACAGGCTTGATAATTTGAAATTAATTTGGCTGAAAATCACTGTTGCCTTAAGCTCGAGTGGCATTGTCGGAATAATCAAATTTTACAACAAAAGCAGGCATTTCCACAAACTGGTTGTCCTTTAATGGTCAAGTCGGTCAGAACAGTAGTAGCTGTGGTTATGAGAAATTTCCATCTGCAGGCTAAGAAATTAGCCATCAGCTAGTCATTCCGGTGCTAAATTAAAGAAAGTCTCTTGGCCTGCAAATTGACATTGACTAAGCAAATGTGCTGGCAGAATTGAATGATGATTCTGAGAACTTGTCCTTCTTTTAACTCGTAGAATTTGCATTTTTATTTCGGATATTAGACTAAACTGACCATTGTATAAAGCAGTAATGACATTCACTCAAATTGCTTTCAAAATAATCAGCAAGATTATAATATGATGAGATTGTAGTGAATATGACACTTGGATGAAGTAAATTATATAATTTATTAATATATTTGCAGTGAAACTGTTACTAGAAATCTATCCTGCTTCTTCACCATAGCAATTCTCTGATATGCACAATTTCATGTTATGTTGGTGTAAATACTCATATTTGTACATTTCTTCATCAGCTCATGATTTTCTGCCTTTCCAGCCCACACCAGCCATGTGACATAATGTTATGCATCCCTTCCTTAGAATTCACCTTTCCAGAGTATCCATCCATCATCTGACCTCGTATGACATCATAATCAGCTCAGCGCGTGTATGATGACATCATAATCATTACGTCACAAAGGGTTCCATATAGACTGTCATCAAATCTCAAATGGTCCGACACATTGTATGTCTTTGTAATTCTTTGCTATTTAATAAACATGCTAGGCAGCAACAGCACCGAGTCAAATTAGTTTCAAAATATTCAACAGCTTACCTGTGTAGTCTTTTTGAAATTGATTCAGAGATCGATCGATCCCATCACGAGCGAGGTGTGGGTGGAGCTTAACTAGAGATGGGCGGGGTATAGCTAAAACCGGAAAGGTCTATTGATGGAGACTAGCTGTTGTGCGACCCTTAACCTTTTAACCCTTCAATTTGTTCAGTAAAATTTCAATTTTCTCATAGAATATGTACATTTGCAGACCAAAAGAATAGTATTTTTTTTAATTTATCACTGAAATGGCTGGCTCGTTTATCGAGCCAGTCTTTTCAGTCGTAAATTTTCAAAAATAATATCTTGGTGTACAAATGAACGTTCCTCAAGACCACTGCAGAAGCTGTTTTATATGAGTGTTAAAGGGTTAAAATACAATAGAGGTCACTCGAGTATCTGATGTCATAATCTATTACATCACTAGTTAACTCCGCCAGGAAAATAAAAACTCCATCACTAGTATACGAATGGTATATAAATTTGCAATTTTAATACTAAACATTTTGTTGAATAGTTTGAAAATAATTTGACCCAGTCAAATTAGTTTCAAAATATTAATCATCTTATCGGTATAATTACCTTGAAATTAGAATGCAGGATTCAGAGTATATAAATAGATTCCAACATGCGTAATGATTGGACATAGCTTAGCTTGAAATGGGAGGGGCATAGTTAGAAATGGACCCCCTCTATTGCACTGTTCATTGTAGGATATAAAAAACAGCAACCCACAATGATTAAATTGTGTCCACGGTAACGTAGTCTGATTACTGTTTGCGTTGATAAGATCATTTCTGTATGCTCTTCACTCACAGGCTTACACAGCAACATGCTCACTGAGAACATCAGTAATCATCATTCACCCTTGCATCTCGGTAACACAAATATTGACGTTTCAGGCCAAAAATATGTGCAAGCTACCAAAAATTTGAATAATTTCTTGAAGAGCTTCTAGTCAATTAATTTCCAAATATTTCGGAAAATATTTCTTAGATTTTAGACAACTTTTCAACAACGGGGCCAATCAAATTAGTTTCAAAATATTCAACAGCATGTTTATTGAATAGCAAAGAATTACAAAGACATACAATTCATACAATGTGTCAGAGTATTTGAGATTTGGTGACGGTCGATATGGAACCCATTGTGGCGTAATGAGTGTGACGTCGTCATACACGCGCTGAGCTGATTATGACGTTATACGAGGTCAGATGATAGATGGATGCTGTGGAAAGGTGAATGGATAGCTTGTTGTATTGAGTGAATCATTGTATGGCTGGTATTGTTTAAAGTATTAATACACAAACTCCTAATAAAGTTACTGATAACGGAAATACACAGAAACTTTCCAAAGCGAAAAGGATATACCGGTATGCCACATTTGAGCTCGGATTAGTGCACTTCTTGACATCTACAGGACTTAGTATATCATGTCAATAGGTTAACATAAATATCTGTTTAGTGGTGACAGTTCACCATGTTGTAAATACATATATTGGAGAATGTGAGTGTGTATTGTTACCTCTATGTAGTGTAGTACAGTCTGTCTGTCACAGGTTTGTTTGTTCATGTCACATATCACTATGTTAGCCATTGTCATCATTTCATAAACTTGGATTTTTTATCAAATATATAAAATGATCTCATCTCCGAGATCGATCCCAGTACCTCACTTTTAAGGAAAGCATACAGGTATGACAGCTTTGGTTCCCAGTTACATTAATTTCAATATTATATTCAGCCTATCTGTTGTGCATCTGGGCTTACTGAGCAATACAGGCTTGAAAATGGTATTTTTAAGCAAATCCTTTGAGCAGCCCCTAGAAATTGTATTTTTGTGTAGCACATTATAAGGGTAAAATGATTGTTACTTTAGTCTCATTGTTTCAGAACAAGCCAACCCAAAATTCATATGTTCATGAATTGGTTTGTGCTGTTTAACCCTTGAATTCTTTCCAAAAAATGTCAGTTTTCTCATAGAAAATGTCCATTTGCAGACTAAGAGAAGGATCTGTGAAAATTTACCAGTGGTAAATTTTCAAAAATAGTCTTCTTTTGGTCTGCAAATGGACATTTCTCAAGACCACTGCAGAAGCATTTTTTTGGCTAATATGAGTGTTAAAGGGTTAATATGTGTGCTGTATGTATAATTATTCTGTTGGGGTGTCTTCCCGTCCTCATATTGTTATCATCTTATCATTGTATGTTTGTCTCAGCGTATAGCAGATATTTATAGAAAACCAAAACTTTGCATTCATCATGTACGAAAGAATAATTTTAACAATAAAATGTAAACATATAATTTGTTGTGTTGGTTGCTTTCTTTAGTTATAAATGTACTTACTAATAACTCTTAAATGTCCAAGCCAAACCCAAACCAGCTCTTGAGAAATGTCCATTTGCAGACAAAGATAACTATTTTTAGCTGCGGGTAGCAGCTCAATAAAGCATCATGTCCCTTAGTTAGTGAGTCAGTCACAAAAGCTGTTTCCAGGCCATATCTAAAAAACTGCTGATCCGATTTGGCTCAAATTTAAACACAACGAAGGAAGTTGTCGGACAAGGATTTGCAGACCTTAGCCGTGATCCGGATAAAAGCCTGGATACGGATTAGATCATTTCACATCATGAGAACATACTTACCTCCCTAACACTCTAGATATACTAGTATATCGGCTCTAAATTCAATAATATTCAGAATTATAAAAAGTTAGGTGCCCCTAATGGGCAGGTGGAAGTACACAGTCATGCACATGACAAACACCACCCTCTGCGCATGCGCACACCGGTGCTTCCGTTTTCTAATATATTGGCTGGAAGCAACTGGTGGAAATTCCTCACAGGCGCTTTTCTGAATTCATAAGAGAACAATACATCCAAATCTATCAGGGCTGATGCGAAAATGTCAGAGGAGCCCTCCTCGTCATCATCCAAGGTGACATTGTTCCTGGCTTTTATTTGAGACTTGTAACTTTCATGTGTTACCGGTTTTCGTAGCGGCCGTTTTCGGCGGTACCCGCGTTTTCAGGCGCTGGGAATCCTTGTAAATTTCTTCCCAGCGCCTAGGGCTAATAAACTCTTGTGTTTTATGCTTACAGGTCGGTCTTGTGTCTATACAAGGTTGCCTGGTCTTCTCTGGAAGGTGTTCACGTCCCAGGATGACTTATCATCGTGATATGTCTAAGGGTTGGAGATATAATATATTAATAAATAAAATATCTCCTTCCTTTTGTCCCATCCCCCCTCATCAGTTCTTCTGGAAGAGGAGTCTCGGCGGATGGATGGACGTGTTTCCTGCACAAGAGGATGGTTGCCTGTGCCCAGGCTAAGGGAGTTATTAATTATGGCGCATGATTATTTGAAAATAATTACATTTTCTGCTGCCGTTTGCTATTGCACTATTTTCTCTCTTGCATGTGCATGGGTTCTCGAGTATATATAATTTAATATTATATTAGTCGAGAGCGGAGAATGTCTGGAGATCTAGATATTTCTTACATAAATCTGACGTCCCCTCTCCTGGTAGGAGCTTTTGCATAGTGAGGTTTGATGTCATAATCAACCAGAGTTTCTCTTTCCTTGATGTCATAATCTTAGTTTGGAGAAGTCGGGGATGTGTTCATCCCCTGTTTATTAAGAAGTGTAGAGAGATATCTAGATAGTCATGTTCTTTCTCTCTCTCTCTTAATCTAAAAGGATCTGGTTGTATTTGGAGTTATTAACTAGAGAAGTCGCCTGTCCCGTCAGGGTGGTCGTAATAGTGGATGTCTTCTCTCGTGGTTGTTTTGGTTTCTTCTTAAAAGATCCATTATCAAGGCTTTGAGACTGTCATACTCATTGTCTTCGTATCCGTCTTTTCAGAAGTGTCCGTCCTGCCTCAAGTCTATGAAGGCTAGATTCTTCCCCCACCCTTGCCATCTGTGTTCAGCTTGTAGGCTGTCCAACAAATGTGTTATTTGTGAAAAGTGGGGGGGGATCTAACCTCTGAATTCTTCTCTTTACAGGCGAGGATGATGGCAGAGGAGGGGAAGAAACCAAAGAAGGACGGTAAGAAGAAGGCCTCGGAGAAGAGTGGTCTCGAGGCCTTCAAGAGTGAGTTGGTGAGTGAGATGCGCAGGACTTTGAAAGACCTGATGCCTGACATGCTTCGCGGCATGTTGCCTGGCACAGGTGTTTCATCTTCCTGCGCATCGACCTCGGTGCAGGTAGCCCCCGTCCCTGGATCATGGCCTATTAGCTCGGACAATGCGTTTAGTGATCCAGGGGCGGCCGTCTTGGACCCAGGCTTGATGTTCGCATCGCCTGGGGTGCCAGCGGCGCGAGAAGCATCAGGCGGGACCCGACCAACGGGCCTGACCACGATCACTCGCGGAGTAAACTCGTCATCTGCCTTTGAGCAGTCTCCTGGTCAGTCTGGGTTAGTTTTCCTTACTAATCCAGAGCCTAACATTCCTGACCAGGAAGATGATGAGGACTACCTGCTCGGTCCACAGGTGGATCATGAAGACATGGATGTGAGCGCCTACACTCCTCTGTTGGGGAGCGTGAACGCTCGCACCTATGGCACTGTTCCCTCGGGAGCAGGTTTCATGGTTCAGCCTGTGGCCCGCTTTGGAGCAGACGGCCGTCCGTATAGGATTCCACGGTTGGAGGTGGAATCTCACACGGACGTTCCAGGCCGCGCTGGTGTGTGTAACCCCCCTCGCACAAGCGCGGCCTTGGAGCTTGGTTTGCCTATGGAGAATGCTATGCCGGCCCTCGCGGGCCCGTATACGTTCCCTGGGCAGCCAGGTTCGTCTATAGCCTCCTCCTCGGCCATACCTGCGAATGCCATTGAGGATGACGAGGGCCCGTTGCTCGTCGGCAGTTCGCAGGTAGCCACGGATGAAGACTGGTCAGAGGCGTGTGCGTGGCTCCTCGCTGTAAGACCAGAGCTCACCGTGGACGAGACGGTCGCCGGTAACCCGCGGGCGTGGTTACAGGCGAAGCCGTTGGCCAGCACGGCTCTGTCTCTGCCGTATGCTGAACATATCTTAGATATGTTCACGGCGGCAGAGGAGTCGATCAGACCGAAAGGTCGCCTCGCGAGGTAGCGAGGCGATGTCGGGTTACTGCCAGTCAGTATGCTCGGTATGGCCTGGCGCCCAGACCGAGCGCGGATGACCGCGCCGCTCTGGGCGAAGATACGCGGCCGGGTTCCCGGGCTGACACGGGAGCCTTGTGCTCGGGCGCTATGCGCTCGGCGAATGCCGCCTTGCGCGACACCGAGGAGAGCTCGCGAGCAGCGATCAGTGCGCTGTCGCATGTCTCTCAGCTGCTGTCGGGGGTGGTGGCAGCGTCGGTGCAGCAACATCCTAGTCCCGTGACAGTCCAACGAGCCATCCAGGATGGCATCAACCTGGCGTTGGACTGTCTGACTAGGTCGGTCACGAAGTCGCTGAGGACGAGGCGCACTTTTACACTGGACAATTTGTGCCCGTCTCAGGAGCTCAAGTCGCGCTTGATGCAAGCGCCGATGGCGGGCCCTGGACTCTTTGGAGGTGAAGGTTGTCGGCACCTGCAGGAGACAGTGACTTTGGTGAACAACCAGAGGGCGCTGCGGGCACAGTTTAAAGTGCTGCGCAGGGAACACGTGCGTGTTCAGCCCTCGGCTGCTCGACAGCCGTACGCTCGTGGCGGGGCTGGCAGTGTCAGAGGCCAGCAGGCCGGCCGGTTTCAGAGACCGCGTCGGCTACGCCAGCAGCAGCGTGCTGTTGTGCGACAGCCGCCGCCTCAAGCGCAGCCTGCCAGGCAGCAGCTCGCGCACCGTGGTGCGCGTGGCGCTGGTCGCGGCGCGCGGGGAGCGGCGCGTGGTAACCGGGCCTGACGCAAGAAAATTTTTTCCGGTTATCACAAGTACCACTGGGGTGTTGCCACTCGTATCAGAGACACACCCACTTCTGAAGTTTATGGGCACCCCGTCAACCCTAGGTGCACCAGTGGGAGGTCATTTGACTTGTCACATTCAGAAGTGGGCGCGGTTAATTCAGGACCGCTTAGTCTTGCAATGGCTTTCGCAGGGATACAGTCCAGATTGGATAAGAGGTCCGCCGTTGCATTTGTCTCTGGTACCGGTCTGGACTCAAGTTCCACGAGATCCAGACAAGCGGTTGTGCATAGAAGAGGAGATAGATTCTCTCGTTCTAAAAGAAGCAATTCAACCGGCGCAGGATTGCCCGGGCTTCTATTTAACCGTGTTTCTTGTGGCAAAGAACACCGGAGGGTGGAGACCAATTCTCAACCTCAAGCCTCTAAACAAGTTTTTAGACACTCCGACTTTCAAAATGGAAACAGTGAGATCGGTGTTGTTGGGGTTAGAGAAGGGGATGTGGACAGCATCTATAGATCTCAAGGATGCTTACTTCCACATTCCAATTGCAAGGAGGTTTCGTCGGTTCCTGAGATTTGCTTTTCAGGGACGCCAATGGGAATTCAAGGTTCTTCCATTCGGCATCTCGACGGCTCCAAGGGTCTTCACTCGAGTGGTACTTGCTATCACGGCATACCTCCGCAGGAGAAATATACCTGTTCACACTTATATAGACGACTGGTTGCTAAAAGCACACAACCCAGAAAGTTTGACAGCAAATCTGGAGATAGTCTTGGAAACTCTCACAGATTTAGGCTGGATGATCAACTTTCCGAAATCAGAGCTGACTCCATCCCAGAAGTTTGTTTACCTGGGTATGTTCTTCGATCTGGAGATAGGATATGTTTATCCGTCCCAGGAGAGAGTGGAAAGTTTCCTCTCGTGTATTCAGTTGGTGTGCAACAGTCGTTGTATTCTAGCACGGGTCTATCTGAGAATGTTGGGTCTGATGGTTTCAATGGAACCGGTCATTCCTCAGGCGGCCTTACGCAGGCGGCCGATTCAGTTGTTTCTCATGACCCAGTGGACGCAGAGTTCAGGATCACTGGACTCGCGCATTCAAGTGTTGGACCCTCTCATTCATCACCTTCATTGGTGGATGGAGAGATGAAATCTCCTGGCGGGGGTCATGCTGACCCCTCCCCACCCTCAAGTAACGATGTTTACGGATGCATCGATGGAGGGTTGGGGAGCTTGCCTGGAAGAAGCCACTATATCAGGGCTTTGGAATCTGGAACAGTCAAAGGAACATATCAACATGCTAGAACTGCGGGCTGTAGTTCTAGGCCTAGAACACTTCCTAGGGGAGGTGAAGGGAAAATTTGTGATGATACGTTCAGACAACTCTACAGTAGTGAGTTACATAAACCGCCAGGGCGGAACGAAGTCGCCCAGTCTCTGTATGATGACATGGTAGCTGCTTTGCTGGTGCATGGATCATATGATCACCTTGAAAGCAGTTCATATTCCGGGAAGGCTGAATCTGTTAGCAGACTCATTGAGCCGAAGGATGAGTATTCTGCCTACGGAATGGCAACTAAATCAATGTGTGGCGGATCACCTGTTCAATCATTGGGGAAAGCCCAACATAGATATGTTCGCAATGAAGAAGAATGCGAAGATGACGACGTACGTTTCTCCGATTCCAGATCCAAGCGCTATCGCAATAGATGCGCTAGCTATCAGTTGGAAGAGAATGTATGCATACGCATACCCTCCAACAATCCTGATTCCAAGAGTCCTTCAGAAGATCAGACAAGAGGAATGCCAAGTGCTTCTGATCGCCCCGAATTGGCCAAGCCGATCATGGTTTACGGATCTGCTGGACCTTCTGGTTTGCAATCCGGTTCCTCTGCCGCTGATGGACGATATTATCTTCCAGGGCAAGACCCTTCACAACAATCCGTCAATGTTTCGATTGACTGCATGGATGTTGTCAAACAATCCGCAATTAAGGAGGGATTTTCTGAGCAAGCAGCCAATTTCATGGCCAGAGCCAGGAGGGGGTCAACCTCCAGAGCTTATAATTATAAAATCAACAGATTTGCAGAATGGTGCTCAAAGAGATGTATCAATCCGATGGAAGCATCTATTCAGGTAGTAGCTGATTTTCTATGTCACCTGTATGATACCTATAGTCTTCAACCTAATTCTGTTGCTGGATACAAATCAGCATTGATGACTGTTATCCCTTGCTTGGCAAAGAGGGGAAGTGATGAAGTAAGTGTTTTAAATACTCTTATTAAAGGTATGGGCAATCTCAGACCTAGAAATCCTCCACTGACACCGTCATGGAGTCTTTCTCTGGTTCTGCAGGTTTTGAGTGGTAAGCCTTTTGAACCACTTAGTGCTATATCTGTAAAATTATTGACACTTAAAACTGTATTTTTAGTGGCGGCGGCTTCAGCCAAACGCAGGAGTGAAATTCATGCCTTGTCTGCTGAACCTGACCGTTATATAGTTACAGGTGAAGGCCTTAAGCTTCTACCTAGATTGAATTTCTTGGCTAAGAATCAATCTTTAAAGTATCCGGGTAAACCTATTATTTTACCTGCCTTAACCAGATATGATCCTGGTGCTAAAGTATGGTGTCCAGTCCGTGCTTTGAATAAGTACAAGAAAAGAACTCAGGTTTGGCGGACGGACCCATGTTCCCTATGGTTGTCATATATTGTACCCCATGGTAGGGCGTCAAGAGACACTATTTCCAGATGGATAGTGGAATGTATCCAATTCTGTCATAAGACAGCCACTGGAATCCAGGTAGATAGAGCCAAGGCTCATAGTGTCCGTGGTGTGGTAACTTCCACGGCATTATTTAATGGTGTTTCGATTGAAGACATTATGTCAGTAGCCCAGTGGCACTGTGAGTCAAGTTTTACCGACCATTACCTTCGTGACACTTCTAACCCACTCGCCGTCTCAGTCCTCAGGAAATAAAATAGTTATGCAGAGGTTTATGTGTGTAAATAGTTTGCCTCCTCTGCTATTTGCAAATATCACATTTGTTGGTAGGGTATTCCTACTATTAGCTGGTACACTTCTCCTCTTCCGGTGGGGGAAGAGATGAGTGCCGCGTCCAAGACATCAAAGGTCAGTGGTTATGACCATTTTTTGATTTCTGTCTTGGTGATGGTGTCATTTTATTTTTTAATATGGTGATGGTTGATGTCTCTTAATTGTGGTTTTCAGAGAGTTTTTGAAATAGAAGCAATTCTTCTTTTTCCAATGTCTAGTAATACTTTCATTAAGTATTAGAGAACGTGCTAGTCATTTAGAGCAGCGTTTTTTCCTATACCTTCCTCAGAAAGAGGGGGGGGGGAGCGCATTTGCCTTTTGATCAATCTCTCTTCATCGGTCGATTATCCGATGCAAAATTCTATTCCTGGTTGTGGTTTCAGTCACAATTTCAGATGTTTTAAATCTCTTGAGAATTCATAGAGCCTAGCCTCTTCGAGGGTGTGCGGGTTTTCAGGACCTTGCCTCCCTCCCACCAAAATTTACTTTCAAATTCTGGTTTTTATCAAGAGTGTTAGGGAGGTAAGTATGTTCTCATGATGTGAAATAAGTAAATTTATCAAATTTCTTTTTCACGAGTGAGATGACATACTTACCTCCCTAACAGGATCCCGGCCTCGCCACCCCACGGAGGCCTGGTCCTTTGGCTATTGAATAGTTGCTTCTATGTCAGCCAATATTTAGTAACGGAAGTACCGGTGTGCGCATGCGCAGAGGGTGGTGTTTGTCATGTGCATGACTGTGTACTTCCACCTGCCCATTAGGGGCACCTAACTTTTTATAATTCTGAATATTATTGAATTTAGAGCCGATATACTAGTATATCTAGAGTGTTAGGGAGGTAAGTATGTCATCTCACTCGTGAAAAAGAAATTTGATAAATTTACTTAAATTCTGGGTCTGTGGATATCTCGGAATCTACTTGTCCGATTTGACTCATAGTTTAATACAGGAAGGGTGTGATCATACACTAGGATTTCCCAACTTTGGGTGTAATTTGCAAAACTTGAAAATCCCCCCCCCCCCCCCTTCCAAAAAAATGTGGAACCCGCAGCTACCCATATTATATCGACTGTGTTTAAATTTTATGTCTGGAATCATCAGTGACTGGTCTGATAAGAGGAGTCACGTCAGTAATGCAACAGTTCATTGTTCAAGTGTCTCACTTTCAAGGAAATGGCCACCAACAACTTTCTGTAAAATTGTTTTTAAGCATATTCAGAGTTAAAGCTATCGTAAGTCGATAAGACATCCAAAGTAGGGTACGGAAAATGCTCAGAGTTCTCCAGCAAAGAGTTGCTCTGCAATCTTGTATCAAAAATCCCATTTATATACCAGGCTAGCCAGGTAATATATTTTAGCCGAGCCGTGCTCATCGAGTCGATAGTTTGCAGCTCGCTAGGCTAGCTATTCACAGAACAAGTTTACTGAATTATTGCTGCCTATAGCAGCGACAACATTCTGGCAAAATGTTCTCAAAATAATATAGCAGACAATACATGTGTCTTCAGCTAATGTTTTGATAACGATTTGACTGAAAATCATTGTTCTAAAAATAATCAGCAATGTAGTAACACTTGTTGAAGATATTTCAGGCAATTTGACGGTCAGTCGGTGCTGAGAGTCAGCAATAACTTTGTCAAATTGTTCTCTGAATATTCATTTTCTGGCTTTCAGTATTATTAGCTAATGTAGGTGAAATTAGTTAATTTGTCATAAACGTTATCGGAATCTAGTGTGATATGTGCTAGAAACTGCTGTCGTTGTTTCCATTTCTGTGTTAATCAGTTGGTAATCACGTCATTTCTAATCGCTGCATGTCAGATTGTGCATGTGCCAGACAGATCTAGCAGTCATTTGGAAATAGATTTCATATTGGACCTCAATAACTTATATGAAATAGACTTGTGCAGCAACGATTTTCAGTCAAATTATTATCAAAATCTTATCTGATGACACCTGTATTGTCTGCTAGATTATATTGAGAACAAGGCTTGATAACAACTTAGTCAGAAAAATACAGAACCAAAAGATTGGTTACAAGTACACATATTGATGCAAGGCATCAATGGTAAATAGCGTGCCCGGAGGTTATTATAATTCTGAGAATAAACTCAACTGTTTCATGAAAAAATGAAGTTATATAAAGGCATACAAGCCACTTATGACAAAAATATGCGCGGACAATACACACAAAAGAATGAATATTTCTTGCAAAAAGATATGGGCAGTATTAGCTATGGGCTAGGAAAAGCAGCTTATATTTGTGGTCAGTCCAACAATTTTTCCATCCATCCTTTTTCTCCAGGCCAAACTCCTTAACAAAGAAAGGAACAGACAAAATTAAGAGCAGCCAGTGATGAGAAAATTGCACTACTGCATCAACAGAGCATAACAGATCAAATATGGGTCATTAGGTATCAACAACTTGTAAAGATAAAGAAATCAACAGAACTGGCAACCTAGTCAGTAGAAAATCGGCGCAAGAAGCTGTACAGACCCTGACACCCATTCAAACATATTAAAGAAGACTGTAAAGAATATTTTAAACCTAAATCTTGATACCTTCCTAAACAGACGTGAAGAGCTTATTACCCTGAAATATATTGGTGAAATATACACTGTAATGCTAGTGAAATGCACAATATTTTTGATGTAATACAGGACCCCGATCTGTACAGACAGATAACCGTTTCAAAGTTAAGTGGCCAGTATAGAACCAATACCGTGAACCTAGGTTTCTCCAACGAAAATGATATAGTAGAAAACATTCTGACTGAAGACCCAGTGGGAAACAGCCACGACATCGTGATCTGTTTCATTTAGCTATCGTATCTATGTCATCTATTAAATGATATTTTTACTGGAACCAGTGACAAACTATTAAATCAAATATTTTTGCTCGACGAAAAGGCCAAAAATCGGCCTCAACCGTTGTAATGATGACGATCTTGTTGACCATATGTGCAAATGTTAGGGTATTAGCCTGATAAGTCGGGTTCTACCAGTACACGCGACTAATAATATGGGATATATAGAAATATTTTCATATTACTATAATAAATATTTGGTGGTAGAATTATTACAATATTTCGCACAGCACGAGAACATAGTGAGTTCTACATGGCCTTATGTTCGAAAACTGGCTACAAGGCATGTAAAGATATTCTGGTATCGAATATAGTACATTATTGGAATTTGACAATGGTGTGCCACTACCAAATTGCATATGACGAAATTACTGTATAGTAAACATTTTTTTAACATTTGATACTTTATTAGCGTATTCATATACATATCTAACCATATGGGTGAACTTCTGGGGTCGAACCTATTGCAAACAGTGTGGTACAGAAAATCGTTGATCTGATAGAATTTGCGCCTATTTTCGGTATGAAATTGTGTACTATGAAATTACGTTCCTGTAGAATTTTTAAAAATTCAGAATACAACTAGCATATTTCCTATAAGTATTTGTGGGTGAAATTCTGCGGGTGAATGTATTGCAATGAAAACTATGAATTAGCCTAAGTTTGAGCTTATTTATGTTACAAAATTTTTAAATCTCACTGCGTCGTAAGCTTATGCCTATACCTATCTAAACATATGGCTGATATTCTGGGCCAAACCCATTATGAGCGATATGTCAGGACATATCGACACCTATCTGAATGTGGTGAATGTGAACCAACCATATTACAATGAGGCCATATGGCCATAATGTAACTACATATTACCGAATTACTTGATGGTAGAATCGTGCAAAAGCAGTAGTACATATTCAGTTATATACAGCTATATGTAAAAAAAATGATTACAACCGAGAACTGAGATTCTAATACTGAATATAGTAAATTGTTAGCATTTGACAACTGTCTGTGGCTACTAAATTGAATATTACGAAATTACTACGTGGTAGAAATCTCAAGATTCATTAGCGTATTCATATCCCTATGTAACCATATGTGTGAAATTATGTAGCTGCACATATTGCAGATGGTAGGGTATTGAAAACCACAGATCTGCCAACATTGGAACAAATTTATGCGATGAAATTGCATACTACGAAAATATTTCATGTTTGAATTCTTTTAAATTCCCAATGTAACTAGCATATTCAAACTCCTATATATTACGGAAAGTAGGGCACCGAAAACCACGAATACACCATCATTTAAGCTAAATTTTGCGTATTAAAATTACTTCATCTAGAATTTGTTAGATTCGGAATATAACTAGCATGTTAAAGCTCAAGTTTATGTGGGGTAAATTATGGGGCTGAACATACTACAGACAATAGGGCACCGAAAACTGGGGTGGTTTATCAATACAATGAATCTTTCCAGTTTAGCCCATCTCTAGTTAAACTCCACCCATACCACTCTCGAGCTGGGATCGATGGATTTCTGAACTACTAGACGATAAATTTCAAGAAAACTATACAGGTAAGCTGTGGAATATTTTGACACTAAATCGACTGGGTCCTGTTGCTGCCTATGGCAGCAACAGCGCCCAGTCAAATTGCTTTCAAAATATTCAACAGCATTTTTATTAAATAACAAAAACATATATATTCGTACAACGTGTCAGATTATTAAGCATTTAAGATGGACAAATCGAGTCAGTCATGACGCCATTATTATGACGTTATCCTATGCGTCACTTAATTAATTATGACGTAATATGATGGATAGACAACCTGAAAAGGCCCATTAGCAAGTGCTATTAATTACCCTCCCTCCGTCAGAGGATGAGTGTATTGTATTCAGGTCTACGTGCGTTCAGGATGGCAAAGGTCTACAATCTATGATTGGCCTTGTTAAAATATGTGACATAAATATGGGTGCTCTCTTAATACAAGTGGTCCATATTGTGTGGGCCACGCATTACCAAGTGGTATTAGCCCTGTAATGCTCAATTTGCTCATGCCAATTTCAATAGAGGGATCCATTTCTAGGTATGCCACGCCTATTTCTAGCTAAACTCCACCCCTTTTTTACGTGTTGGAATCGATGTCTACATATACGCTGACTAATGAATTCCCAGACTTCCAATTTCAAGGTAACTATACAGGTAAGCTGATGACTATTTTGAAACTAATTTGACTGGGTGCTTTTAAAGGCTTGCTTCTTCTGGCCGCAACAACGCCAGGTCAAATTAGTTTCAAAATATTCAACACGATGTTGATTAAACAGTAAAGACAATTCGTACACTTGCCAGACTATTCAATGTCATGACTGAGCTCGATACGCCATTCATTTACACATTTTGGATTGTGACGTCAGCCTGTATATGACGTAATTGATTATGACGTCATATCCTTCAGTTACAGATCGAACCCAGCCATTATCATAGAAAATGACTGTTGAATAAATAGCAAAGACATACAATTGGAACAGCATCTAGTCAAATTAGTTTCAAAATATTCAACAGCATGTTGATTAAATAGTAGACGTGCAATTCGCATACTTGACTGGCTATTCAATGTTCCTGGTGGAGCTAGATACGGCATTCATTACACATTTTGATTGTGACGTCCAGCTACATCTGACGCAAATAATTATGACGTCATATACTGCATAAACAGACCATAAAGATCCATTATCATAGAAAATGTCGTATGCCTAATTGCTGTCCAAGAGACCATTGTGGTTTTTCTTTTGCAGTTTACTACTGGAATTATAGGATCGGTTATCCAACCAGTCATTCCAGTGGTAAACTTTCAAAACAAGTTCTCCGGCGAGGAGCTAATGCAAATGGACATTTCTCACGATCACCGCAAGAAGCCATTTGTGGTCAGTTTGATAGAGTGCTAAAGTGGACATAGAAGAGACGCCGCGAGTCGGCGTGTGCTTGAGTACTTTCATCTGCAGAAGGAATGATAAACATGTTTTGTATGCAGTCCTCCAGCAAAAGAGAAGTACTTATTTAGAGTAGTTATTTGGAGTTCCGCTGGCTGTTTATTAAAATAATTAAGCGGTCATCGCCGTGCAAACTCTATTACAGTTGGACCAGAACAAATAAGAGAACTCGCCATGAATCACGCACACGAGGACAATAATTATGAGATATCTAGCAATCTAAAAATAGAGCCGTGTCTTCGCGCCGATAATTATTAGATCTCGTATCGATGGAGATCTCGTATCGATGGAGATCTCGCGAGACACAGCCCCACAATCCCCTGCGCGAAATGGCCGTGCCTATAGGCAATTCTAGGCAGCAATAAATAGAAGCGAGCGGGCACGCAATAAAGCCTGAGGCTTGGATGCGTTGTGAATCCAGAAGTCTGAATCATCTGCAACAAAATGCAGAAAAATAGATTCTCTAGCTCCCACACTGGACTATCCTACAGGTCCAAAATCATCGGCAACTGTCAAACTAGAAACATAGTCTACCTACTGACATGCTCCAAATGCAAGAAACAGAATGTACGCACCTTCAAAATTTGTATCCAAGAACACCTACGTTCCATCACCAATCTCTACCAAAACGAGAGATATGATACCCCCATTACAAGGCACTTCAATAGACCTGGACATTCTAGAATAGACATGCAATTCAGAATAATCCAAGTCCTATCCTCAGATCCTGAGGATGAAGCCTCCACTAAATGGAGGAGACAGAAGGAATGCCATTGGATTCACCAGCTCCACACAATGGAGCCAATAGGCATCAACCTAGCAGGGTAAGGGTCACCGGCTTCCCTGGGTCAACTCGCAGACAATAAGCGGACAGAGGTTATCATCCCCCCTATATTGTGAGCAATTTGCCGGAATGTTGCTACTATAGGCAGCTATAATGGTCAGTCAAGTTATTCTTTGAATAATTATCCTAGCATGCTGCAAACTATCGACTCGACGAACACGGCTCGACTAAAATGTATTAACTGGCTAGTCGGGTATATAAAGGGACAGATAACAAAGATGCACAATCATGCAAGTGTATCTGGCGGCATTAATGTTCTCATGTCCCATTAAATATAGACACTTTTGCACGAGATATGAGATGCCTATTCAATTTACCCAGCATGCAATGCTACCCAGCATGCAATGCCCTGCCTCTATAATCGTTGTAACTATTGGACGCCATATTCGTTAAGTCTATTGTCTGCAAAAGCCAGGATTTCTCAAACAAAACGAACCTGCTTGCACATGCAAATAGTGATTTGTCCTCCAGCTTGGGAAGCGTAAGCACGCATGCACATAGGGCGTATTCACGGCAGTACATTCGACAGTCTGTATTTCAATATTGTTCAGAGAAAGTCTATCAATGTTCAGGAGAAAATAGGAGAAAGTTTTTATATACATTGACAGTAATTTGTGTGAAAGTTGTTGCTATCAATGACAGCACCAACATTCAGTCAAATTGTTGTCAAAATAATTAGTGTGTAATGCAATTACTACCTGCTATATATTTGATAAAAATTTTATTGAAGTGTTGCTGCAATGTATTCTAAAATCTATGTATTCTAAAATCATCATCATAAATTTCAGTCAACAATTGCTATGGATTTGAAGAGCAATTTGATTGTAAGTTATTGCTGACTAAGGTAAATTGAACAGAAATCAGTAGGCATCTCATATCTCGTGCAAAAGGGTCTATATTTAATGGGACATGGGAACTTTAATTAGAAATGACATGGTGTACTGATCCATCATGAAATGTCTTTGATAAATGTTTCATTTATAGACAAAGCTTAGAGACCTATTACCTAGGCAATGATATTTGTTCTCGCCATAAATATCTGTAGATATTGGTCCTAATGTGAAATGCAATAAAATCACGACACATAGTCTGGTTCCATGAAATCATTCCATTTCAGTGGTTTCAAAGCTGTAGTAATGCACTTGGTGCCATATGGGTGAGACTCCCTATAAAATGTCTGAAAGCAAAGTCCAAAATGCAAACCGTTGTGAAATGGCAAATTTACATAAGAGGCAACATCTGCTCTTATGTTTTGGGTTACATTAGCAACCTGCAGATTCAAAGCATCCACTGTCACGATTAAGGTTGTCTGATAGCCTTTGCCTCCTGAAGCAATGCCTAGGCATTAATCCTGAAGGAGATTGTTAGAGACCCCCTATCATGACAGTGGATGCTTCCGAGCAGCAGTATCTTTGTCTGTGAACAGTAATTCAGTTATATAATACCATTGTTATATATTGATATCTAATGTATCTTATTTACACTTTTGGAGGATAACCGCTCAACACGTCTAGTGCTGAATGCATTGGTGTAGACAAGATAAGCTTGCCGTGCTTGATCATATCCCCTCAGCTACAGAGGATGATTGGGATAACACTCGTTATCCAACTTGTGCATGATATAATATGCTTGTCGGCTCAACACGTCTAGTGCTGAATGCATTGGTGTAGACAAGATAAGCTTGTCGCGCATGGTTGTGTCCCCTTAGCTACCGAGAATGATTGAGCTAACACCAGTTATCCTGATTGCGTGTGACTGGAATCGCTTATTGACTCAACACGGCTAGTGCTGAATGCATAGGCGTAGTCACCATTGTGTCTGACGTCCGTACTTATTGTGTAACAATACTTGCTTTTCACATTCTATTTCAGGGTGGTGGCCAAGTTACAAATATTTTTTGAACAATTTAGAGCATTGAGAAACTTCGACTGCTGCATATGAAACCTAGACAAAGAATGAAACTTGTGCCTGCTATGCCAGAGCTAATTGCATTGCATTACCTCAGCCTCTGGAATTTTATAATAACGCATTGATTGGATGTTAACTGGTCATGTGCTTCTTGCATAGTAGTGGTCTGATCGAGCAGACATTCAACTTCCTAATAAGGCAATATTGTGTAGAGCATTATGCATAAGCATCATTCCATTGGAATGTTGCTTTAAAACTGAACCTGGTACCCTGCATCATTCTGTGATGGTGGTTAGTGCATGAACCCCTTGTCTTACAAGGGAGGTAACTCTGAATGCTTTAGTGGCTGGCAGGATGAGTTATCTGTGTGTCTGCTAACTATGTTTAATAGATGTAACTAGTAAACAACAATAACTATATCTTAGTATGTAGCTCAGACCAGTTGACTCAACATATTGGAAATTAAGTGAATATGGCATGGGGATGATGCCTTTCGAAATTGATCCAGATGCAATACCCAAAGTACCCACACCACATGCTTTCCTTATTGAAAACTGGTTTCCTTACAATAATTGAGGAATCCAGTTTCTCCATCAATTATATGACGTCATAATCAACCATGTCACATGTAGGCTGAGGTCATAATTATATGACGTCATAATCAACCATGTCACATGTAGACTTAGATCATAATCAATTACATCATAAATGGGTAACAGTCTTTCAAGTTGTCCGAGTTGTATGTCTACTATTTAATAAACATTTTGTTGAATATTTTTAAAACTAATTTGACTAGACACTGTTGCTGCCTATGGCAGCAACAGCGCCCAGTCAAATTAGTTTCAAAATGTTCACCAGCTTACGTGTATAGTTTCTGGAAGTTGAGTCATGGAATTCAGGGTTTCCACCTCGGGCAAAGCGTGTGTGGAGTTCAGCTAGAGATGGACAGGGCATAACTAAAACTGGATTCCTCCATTAATTAATAACTGCGACACACTTTTGTTGGGACTTAGATGGCTGTTGGAAATGTAAAAAATCTGACTTATAGTTTGACCGACGGACAGACCAACTTATACTCGTTGAGTTTCACCACATTTGTATATCAATTGAGCATAGGCGTCGTATTATGGATGTTAACATTAGTTTTGCTCAGGTGATAAAATCTGAAAACTGTTCATCCAATATTGCCTATGCATACCGCAGATCTGGAGCAAGTCAGTTGACTGAAAATGTGCATTGATGTGCATTGATGCATACTTGGAGTCGATATTGATATGTGAAGGCGTGACAAATTATGACTGAGCGAAAATGGGCATCAAAGGTCAAGGAACTTAGTAAACATTGTTTGTCCGTCAACTTTTTTTCAACAAAATTATGGTGGTAGGCTCCAGAACTGCTACATAATTTTGATTGTTCTATTTTTTCGTCGGCCATCGTGAATTTTCCAAAAATTATCCGGAAAACCTTTAAAACGCTACTCCAATATCAATAGCATGATTTTGACGAAACTTAGGTCCAATTATCTGGTGGTACATTTCTAACGAGGATTTTGATTGGTCAAATTTTCTGAAAAATTTCAGGGAAATTATCTAAAACCTTACTCCTCATTAATCACTTGGCTGATTTCAAGCAAACTCAGATAGAAGGACCCTAGAGACATATTCTTCAGAACTAGTTTACAGTTTGGGCAATTTCAACCAGACTTAGCTGGAACAATACTACGCTGTTAGGTTTCAGAACTTGTATACAGATTTTGATTGGTCAATTTGTCTGGTGACCATCTTGGATTTTCTGAAAATTTCAGGAAATCATTTGAACCATTCAATCATTAACCATTCAATCATTAACCATTCGAGTGATTTCAAGCAAACTTGGCTGGAAGAACCCTAGGCTGGTACGCTTTAGAATTGGTATACAGAATTTTGACTGCTCGATTCCTTTTTTGGTGACCATCTTGGATTTTCCAAAAAATAGCGGGAAATCGTTTAAAATGCTACTCCTCACTAACCGCTTGGGTAATTTTAATTGGTCAAATTCTTGGCAGCCATCTTTGATTTTATGAAAATTTTCTGGAACCATTTAAAAGCGTTACTCCTCATTAATCAATGGCTCAATTTCAACAATGGTCGAATGATCCTATGATAGTAGGCTTCAACTTATCAAACGAGAATTTTGATCGGTCCATTTTTAGCTCACTTTGCCTGAAGGGTCATTTAATTGATATGCAGAAACAGTAGAATGGTGTACATTTTGAATGGAACATGTTTGCTGTTGCCATCAGACAGCCCGGTTAAAAGGTTTTTCAACATGTTACCTTAAAGATGACGAATGTAAGGATAGCTCCAATTCTGAAGGAAGAGGACAATACCATCTAGTACACCATAGAGAATGAAATATGGTCTAAAATACATTTATTGCACAACATAAGTGGCTATATTGCTCCTAATCTGTGTTTTTCATACACAAACAAACGTATTGCATTACCTGTGATAGGCATACTCTGCCCATGTTATACTAGCTATTCAGGTGATAGAATATGCCATATTTGTATCACGCTATCAAAGGCTAAACATTTTGTCATTTAATGGAAGCTGCCATGGGTTAGTTTTCAATCAATCAAAGAAACATGGGTTGTGCACATCACTAAATTGTCTCAATCTCTGACAAATGGTGTAAATGCAACCAGCAATCCAAGCTTTTGGATATTGTGAAACTAATTTAACTGGCACCTGTTAGGCAGTAATAGCTTCCAGTCAAATAAGTTTCAAAATATTAAGCAGGATACTTATCACATAAAAAATAATTTGTTGTACCTAAACTTACATGACATCACATCCTATTGAGCTCACAAGACCACCATAACCCTTTAATGTCCAAGCTGACCAAAATCGTAGTGATCTCGAGGAAACGCCATTTTCAGGTTAAAAAGACAATTTTTGAAAATGTACCACGGAAATGCATGGCGCGCTAACTGAACCAGTCATTCCAGTCGTATAATTTCATAAATAGTCTTATTTTGGCTTGAAAATGGATGTTCAGTAAAAAAAGATTTAAATTTTCTTTACCAATCTTAAACAATATATTGCACATCCCTCGAAAACAGACATTATTACATATTAAAACAAACACACTAAATAACAAGAAATTTATAATGCTTTATTTTGTGTATAAAATGTACGTTTTGGGTAATATAGAAAATCAGTAAATATGATATTAGATAATATATAAAATAAACTTTGATATAGAATGATATATATATATATATATATTACTGGTAGGTCATTAGCAGAGTTTTGTGACGCCTAGCTGTGCATGAGCTATATTATTTGGTGGATGACTTGAGTATGGTGTTAAAGTTGGGTTCCAGGGGCGCATGGTGAATTAACCCATTAACCTGCACAGACCAAAACTGACAAATTCTTTATCATTAACGAACTATTCTCTTGAATATTTTGAATCTAATTTTACCACGAGCCAGTCAAATTAGTTTCAAAATATTCAACGGCTTTCCTGTACTGTTGTCTGGAAATTGAGAACAGGAATTCCAAGCGTTAACCCTTTAACACTCATATCAGCCAAAAAACGCTTCTAGAGGAATCTTGAGAAATGTCCATTTGCAGACCAAGAAAAGACTATTTTTTTCAATTTACCACTGGAATGACTGGCTCGATAACCAAGCCAGTTATTCCAGTGGTAAATTCTCAAAAATAGTCTTCTCTTGGTCTGCAAATGGAGATTTTATGAGAAAATTTGAATTTTTCTGAACAAATTCGAGGGTTAAACAGTTAAAGGGTAAATGTGTGTATTCATACACAATCCTTAACACGATTGTGTTTTCTTTGTTTTTGTACGTACAATCGCCACTCCTATTGAATGATTTAACAAGATCACATGTTGCAACAAACAACTTTCATGTCAGGAAATTAATTATACATGCATTATCATCCAAATAGTGTCCGCAATGCAATAGGTCCATATACACACCACACATGGCTGGTGCCTGGTAAACCATTACCAGCACACGGATACAGACATATGTATTATAGAATAATTAGATTTTTGTGAATGATATGTAATGCATTACGGGCACATGGAAACATGACCTAACTGAACCTGGAATAGTCAGTCAGCTGGACGAATTGTATGTCTTTAACATTTATTAAACATTCTGTTGAATATTTTGTAACTAATTTGACTGGGCACTGTTGCTGCCATAGGCAGTAACAGCCTCCAGCCAAATTAGTTTCAAAATATTCAATAGGTTAGCTGTAGTTACCATGAAATTGGGATTCTACGAATTCAAGATTCAAAGTATATATTAAATAAATTCCAACATGTGCAACGCATGGGCGGAGCTTATCTAGACATGGGCAGGGCATAGATAAAAGTGGATTCACCTATTACGAAGTTCTATCACTCGATCACCTGTAGTGTATGAACAGATGTAATCCAATGCTTATAGAGCAGAGACACAGATCTCATTCCTCCTTGATCTACTTCATTAGTAGAGTTATTATTAGCTCTAATGGACACAGATCTAGCTATAGTTATACACATTCCTCACATATGGGGCAATGGTTTCCTGTAAAACAATCAGTTAAATGTGCTTAAGCCACCACGCAAATCTTTGATCATGTAATACTTGGCTTAACCATCAGCACACTGATGTCAATATTCTATCTTTTACTGTGTCAATGGCAAAGAAACTAGTGTACATTTTTCAACAATTTTGGTGGAAGAGGTTGCTGTTTACGAAATTTGTTGAAAAATAAACACACGTTCATCTCTTACTCTAATTTGAAAATTCTTGACATCAGAGTGGTAAGCGTTAAAGAACAATGATCTTTTCATCAAACATTGTATACACATTTAAACTTCATGAAATAGTCATATAATTAGCCAGTAAACACTCATCACTTGACTGACAGTAACTCAATCCTGCTAGCATGTTTCCTGACTATCTTACTCAGTCTTTATATAAATACATCTGTCTTCACTATAGTAGCCACATAAATGGTTTTGTCAGAAAGACGGTACCAACAGATTTTATCGAACCGACAGAGTAACGACAGTCAGACAGATAAACTGACAAACTGACTTACAGTTACAACTAATAACACAATCTGCCCTTTCGAAGTAGCTAAGCCGTTATTTATGTTCATATCTGAAACTCTGAATAGCAATGACAAATTATAATACATATTGTTTGTATAAATGTACTGTTAAAATATATATTATGCTCTCTTAAAAATAACTCGGTAAAATATATCTAAATGTTATGAAATAATAATTATAACAATATTTGCGCTTTAAAGTGAGCTCGCACAAAATCCAGAAGAGATGTCGAAAATAAAGAAAATAAACAGCGTTTTTGATATATCAGTCTCACCAAAAACCTGCTATTGCTTCTTAATATATATATATTTAAACTGGAGCATTAGAAATACAGCAAACACATGCAAATAGCCAAAGTCAATAATAAAATCACTTATCATTATCAATCAAACTTCTTACAGCACCACACCACCCACATATGCATTGTACATTAATGTGTGATGTCTCAGTAGTAAGACCAGCCCACTAATAAGCACACATTTCTGGTTCATATGGTACATTAAACCCTTTAACACTCTGATATCAAAATTTTAAATTTTCAAATTAAAGATAAACTGGTGCTCATTTTTCAACAAATTTGGTAGAAGATGGTGCTGTCTACGACAGCACCATCATCCACCAAAATTATAGAAAAATGTACACCAATTTCTTTGTTATTGGCACCGTAAAAGATAGAATATTGACTACAGAGTAGTATGGGTTAACGGCCAAGCCAGCCAAAACTAGCCTTTGTAGTCATCCTGGGAGATGTTCATCTTCAGGCTAATAAAAGACTACTTGAAATCTTTCCATTGGAATGGCTGGCTCGATAACCAAACCAGTCATTCCGGTGGTAAATTCTCAAAAATTGTATTTTTTTGGGCTGTAAATAGACATTCACTATGTAAACAAGAGCCATCAGAAGATGGCATATCCCGCCGGATACAAACATTTCAAATAAACATACATCAAGAATGAGCATACATGTAACGTTAATTGTAAAGGACAATATTTTAGAAAAAATAACCAATGACAAATGCAACTCCTCCTAAAACCTAAATTCCTTGGTCGCTAAGGGTAATGCAGTTTATGTATCGGCTTTAAGATATTTAAAGGGTGATAACTGTAATGAATAATCTTTTGGTCGCGAAAAAAGCACATGCACAGCTGCATAAGATACTGATATTGGCGACAAAATTTTAAGCTAATCCATTGAGACCTCTAGGAGGAGTTCGTTGACAAGAAATGATTGTCAGAGATGGACAGACCGACAGAGGGACATACATTTATTTTGGATAGATGGATGGACGCACAGGTATACGGATAGCACATGCAAACCTTCACGTGGTAATGATAACACTTACCAAGTTTCAAAAGAATCTGAGCTAAACTGTAGGAGTTGCGTTGACAAGAAACGCTTGGCAATGCAGTTTATGTATCAGCTTTAAGATATTTAAAGGGCGATAACTCTGCAGTGAATAATTCTTTGGCCATGAAAAAAGCACATGCATATCTGCACATGATACTGATAATGTGGACGAAATTTAAGTTAATCCAGTGAGACCTCTAGGAGATGCATTGACAAGAAATGATTGTCAGAGATGGATGGACTGACAGATGGACATACATACATTTTGGACAGACAGATGGACGTACAGGTATACGGATAGCACATGCACACCTTCATGTAGTAATAACACTTACCAAGTTTCAAAAGAATCAGAGCTAAACTGTAGGAGTTGCATTGACAAGAAATGATTGGCAATGCAGTTTATGTATCAGCTTTAAGATATTTAAAGGGGGGGTAACTCTGCAGTGAACAATTTTTTTTGCTGTGAAAAAAGCACATGCACATCTGCACATGATACTGATAATGTGGACAAAATTTTAAGTTAATCCGTTGAGACCTCTAGGAGGAGTTGTGTTGACAAGAAATGATTGTCAGAGATGGATGGACTGACAGACAGACATACATACAAACATTTTGGACAGATGGATGGACATACAGGTATACGGATAGCACATGCACACCTTCACATGGTAATGATAACACTTACCAAGTTTCAAAAGAATACAACCTAAACTGTAGGAGGAGTTGCGTTGACAAGAAATGATTGGCAATGCAATTTATGTATCAGCTTTAAGATATTTAAAGGGAGATAACTCTGTAATGAATGATTTTTTGGCCGCGAAAAAAAGCACATGCACATCTGCACATGATACTGATAATGTGGAAGAAATCTAAAGTTAATCCATTGAGACCTCTAGGTGTTGCGTTGACAAGAAATGATTGTTAAAGATGGATGGACTGACAGATGGACATACATATATTTAGGACAGATGGATGGACTTACAGGTATACGGATAGCACATGCACACCTTCACGTGGTAATGATAACACTTACTAAGTTTCAAAAGAATCGGAGCTAAACTGTAGGAGGAGTTGTGTTGATAAAAAATGATTGGCAATGCTGTTTATGTATCGGCTTTAAGATATTTAAAGGGGGATAACGCTGTAATGAACAATTTTTCGGTCATGAAAAAAGCACATGCACATCTGCACATGATACTGATGACGTGGACAAAATTTTAAGTTAATCCATTGAGACCTCTAGGAGGAGTTGCGTTGACAAGACGGGGACAGTCCGGGGGATAAAAATAATAATTTTCTTGACACATTTTGACCACTACAGTTTTCCTCCATGAAAACTCAGTTTCTAACCAGCCATGCATACAAGCTGTTGAGTATTGTGAAATTAATCTGACTGGAAAGCATTGCCATCCCATACAGCAACAACTGGAATAGTCAGCAGAATATTTCTCATATCATAACGTCTCTGCTATTTATGTGTGAAGTGTTGCATCACTGTACTGCAGTATTGCGGAATACCTCAGGTTATTAAATGCAGATAATATATTCTTGAGTATTAATACAATCTCATTAACAGTATTTTGAGGATTATTATTAAATGCACCACCAGTAGTATATTTCTAATTCTGCCAATGGACCTTTCCAGAGTAATGACGTCATAATCAGCTAAGCGGCGTGTAGGATGACATCATAAAGGATTCTATATTTAATTCTTAATAGTCCGACACGTTGTTGGAATTGTATGTCTCTACTATTTAATAAACATATTGTTGAATATCTTGAAACTAATTTGACTGAGCGCTGTTTTCTGGAAACTGATAGACAGAAAGTTCAGAGAGCGATCGATTCCAACCCGAGCGAGGTGTCCGTGGAATCTTAGCTAGAGATGGGAGGGGCATAGATAAAAATGGAAAGGTCCATTGCTTTGAAAAAATAATTTGATATAAAAGTAGTTGTTGACTAAATCTGGCAGCAATGGGCTGCATAACTTAATGGTCTAGGGCATTCAGATATGCCGCAAGATTCAAATCCAAATATTACAGGTTCGATCTCGCACTCAGTCACATGGATAGGTGTAAAAACCTTACGCAGTCCCCATCCTTCAGAGGGGATGTAAAGCCGTCGGTCCCATTTTGTGTGGTGTCTGTGCCATGGGGGATGTAAAAGAGCTCACTCTGAGTGTCAGGCCCTGTATTGTGAGCGCAGTTGTGAATACGCTCTGATAGTGTAAGATAGTCCTGTAAAAAGGTGTAAATAGTATCTATGTCTCGGATGTTGCTCGGCAGCCAGTGGCTAAGACTTCACGATTAGAAAAATGAATACCAGTATCGATATCAATTTCCATACTGGTATAGCTTTAACATTGGCATTATTGTAATAGGCACAGTAATGAGGGATAGGGGTAGTAGGATTATGGATACCATATTCAATGTATAGCATGGCACCTGAAATAGTCGCTGAACGTTACAATTTTCACAAGAAAACCAAGAATCCCGCTATTAAACAGTAAATTAGAACTGTCCTCAGTTACATCCTGTCCTACAATGGCTTAAGTCCCCACAAATCGGCCCTACAAAAGATTAAAATTTGCCACGAAATTACAACTATTTCTGCGAACTGTGTAGAGATCGCCTTTTTAAGCACCTGCATGGAGATCGCGAGATAACCAGAAGTGATCATTTCATCACAAATAACCTCACTGAATGTTACTTTGCGATCACCTAAACCAGTTCAGATTTAACTGGCAAATATCAATTCTATGAGCCAAAAACATTGGATATGTTTTAATTATTGGCTTGGAGGGCCGTAGCTTTCAACTCTCTTAGCTATCAATGTCTATCAACCCGCCAACATAAGAAGTGAATAAACGAAATCACGGATTTCTTTTTTCACGAGAGAGTTGATACTTACCCCCCTGATACTCTATGATATTTCCTAAATATTGACCTAGCTTCAATAATACTCAGAATTAAAAAGAAACGGCCCCCACTGGGCAGGTTACTCAACTGACAGATCAGCGGATATGCGTCCCAAACTTGCACATGCGCGGGGCTGTCTCATTCTATTCCAAAATATTGGCTGACATAATTGCAATATAAAACGCCGAAAGTCCGAGCCTCTGAGGGGTGGAGAGGCTGGGATCATATCAGGGTGGTAAGTATAAACTTTCTCGTGAAAAAAAAAATCCGTGATTTCATTTATTTCACATCACACCACCCTGATACTCTATGATATAGCCAGAATTTGTAAGATAATTCGGTGGGAGGGAGGCGAATGTCAGAAGATCGGCTCATCCCTGGAAGAGCAAGCTCTTTTGCTTCTGGAGCACAAAAAACATCTGAAATTGCGTATGTAAACCCACTTAGGAAATGACTTGGGACATCAGATAACTCGACCGATGTTGAGAGTAATGACCGTTTAACATTTGCTCCTCCTCCCTCTTTTAAAGAGGGAGCGATGACCTCAATGTCCTATACGCTCTCTATGTACTCATGCTAAAGTACTATAAGACTTCGGACGAAAGCTTCATTTCATATCCTCTCTGATGGAATCACAAAGAACACAAACCATCACCATTTTAGTAAGTAATAAAAATCGTGACAAAAAATAACCATCACCAAATATAGGACCAACCTATTTTGATGAGATTCCCCTTAATCACCGCTGGCGATGAAAGGTAGCACGGAAAAGCGGGGATTCCCCCACTAAATTGCGCTGTGTGTGAGTCAACGGCCTTATATACAATATTTATAAATATATACAGATTTAAAGTTTATGTAAAATCGATAAGGCAAGCAGATTTGATGTGTCAAGGAAGTAATGATCTGTAAAACTAGACTCACAGTGCCATTGTGCTACCGACATAATGTCATCCACCAGCACTCCGTTAAACAGAGCCGTGGATATCACTACGGCATGGACACTGTGAGCCTTAGCCATGTCAACTTGTTTTCCTGTGGCGGCTTTGTGGCAATGCTGGATGCATTCCACAATCCACCTAGAAATGGTATCTTTAGAAGCTCTCCCATGGGGTTCAATGTAAGATAGCCATAAAGCACTAGGGTCCATCTGCCATTCTTGTGTACGTTGTTTATAACGTGTTAATGCACGAACAGGACACCAAGCCTTTGAATTAGAGTAAAACTATAGGCTGACCAGGATATTTTAAAGACTTTTTTTGCCATAAAGTTAACTCTAGTTAGAAGCCTAAGGCCTTCTCCTGTAACCACAAAACGGTCTGGCTCTGCTGACAAAGCATGTATTTCACTTCTTCGTCTGGCTGAAGCTGCAGCAATTAGAAAAACTGTTTTAAGCGTCAACATTTTCATGGAAATGGAGCTTAGTGGTTCAAAGGGTTTATCTGCTAATACTTGAAGTACTAGGAATAAACTCCAAGATGGAATCACTGGTGGATTCCTTGGTCTTAGATTACCCATGCCTTTGATTAAAGTATTTAGATTACATACTTCATCACTTCCCCTATTAGCCAAGCAAGGAATAACTGACAGTAAAGCTGACTTG
Organism: Chaetoderma sp. LZ-2023a; assembly: GCA_034401795.1. Classification (NCBI taxonomy): domain Eukaryota; kingdom Metazoa; phylum Mollusca; class Caudofoveata; order Chaetodermatida; family Chaetodermatidae; genus Chaetoderma; species Chaetoderma sp. LZ-2023a. The sequence continues at coordinate 141,647,656 of CM067370.1, forward strand.
TAGCCAGCAATAGAGTTAGGCTTGAGGCTATAAGCATCAAAGAGGTGACAGAGGAAATCGGCTACTACCTGAATAGATGCATCCATTGGATTAATACATCTTTTTGAGCACCATTCAGCAAATCTGTCGATTTTATAATTATATGCTCTGGAGGTTGACCCCCCCCCTTCTGGCTTTTGCCATGAACATGGCTACTTGCTCAGAAAAGTCCTCCTTAACTGCTGATTCCTTGACAACATCCACGCAGTCAATTGGACCATTGACGGGTTGTTGTGCAAGGCCTTGCCCTGGAAGATTATGTTGCCCATCAGAGGCAGAGGAACAGGATTGCAGACCAAAAGGTCCAGCAGGTCCGTATACCATGATCGGCTTGGCCAATTTGGGGCGATCAGAAGCACTTGGCATTCCTGCTGCCTGATTTTCTGGAGAACTTTTGGAATCAGGATTGCTGGCTGGAATGCATATGCATACATTCCCTCCCAGCTGATAGCTAACGCATCTATTGCGATAGCGCTCGGATCTGGAATCGTAGAGATGTACGTCGTCATCTTCGCATTCTTGTTCGTTACAAAAAAATATATGTTGGGCTTGCCCCAGTGGTTGAACAGGCGATTCACTACACATTGATTTAGTTGCCATTTCGGGGGAAGAATGCTCATTCTTCGGCTCAATGAGTCTGCTAATAGATTTAGCCTTCCCGGAATATGAATTGCTTTCAGGGAAATCCCATGATCTAGGCACTAGCAAAGCAGTTTCCATGTCATCATACAGAGACTTGGCGACTTCGTTCCACCCTGGCGGTTTATGTAAATCACTACTGTTGTATTGTCTGATCGAACCAGAACACTCTTGCCCATGACCTTCTCTAGGAAGTGTTCCATGGCTAAGACTACTGCTCGCATTGCCAGCAGATTGATATGTTCTTTTGACTGATCCAGATTCCAAAGCCCTGTTACTTTGTTTTCTTCCAGGCAAGCTCCCCATCCCTCCATCGATGCATCTGTGTACATCGTTAACTGAGGGTGGGGGGGGGGAGGGGTGAGCACCACAACCGCCAGGAGATTTTCTCTCTTCATCCACAATTGAAGGTGGTGAATAAGAGGTTCCAACACTGACACCTTTGAGTCCAGGAAACCTGTACTCTGGGTCCACTGTGTCATGAGGAATAACTGGATCGGCCGCCGGCGTAAGGCTGCCTGTGGAATGACTGGTTCCAAAGAAACCATCAACCCCAACATTCTCAAGTAGACCCGTGCCAGGACATGACGACTGTTGCACACTGACTGTATGACTGAGATGAGTATTTCTACTCTCTTGAGATGGGTAAACATACCCTATCTCTAGATCGAAGAACATGCCCAGGTAACCAAACTTCTGGGATGGAGTCAGCTCTGATTTTTTAAAGTTGATTATCCAGCCTAGATCTGTAAGAGTTTTCAAAACTATCTCCAGATTTGCTGATAGACTTTCTTGAGTGTGTGCTTTTAACAGCCAGTCATCTATGTATGTGTGGATTGCTATGTGTCTCCTGCAGAGGTATGATGTCATAGCTTGGACCACTCGAGTGAAGACCCGAGGAGCCGTCGATATACCAAATGGGAGAACCCTGAATTCCCATTGGTGGCCCTGGAATGCAAATCTCAGGAACCGACGAAAGCTCTTCGCAATGGGAATGTGAAAATAGGCATCTTTTAGATCTATTGATACTATCCCCATTCCCTTCCTCAATCCTGCTAACACCGTTCTTACAGTTTCCATTTTGAAACTTGGTGTGAGGATAAACCTGTTGAGAGGTTTGAGATTGAGAATTGGTCTCCACCCTCCAGTGCTTTTTGTCACTAGGAACACAGTTTAATAATAACCTGGACATTTTTGTGCCGGTTGAATAGAGTGTTTTAGTATGAGTGATTGAATTTCTTCCTCTATACACAACTGTTGATCTGGATCTCTTGGATTTTGAGTCCAGATCGGAACCAGAGACAGGCACGATGGCTGATTTCAAATCCAGTCTGGATGGTAACCGAATGAAAGCCATCGCAAGACTGAGCGGTCCTGAGTAATCCGCTCCCACTCTTGCATGTGGAAGGCCAGACGGCCTCCCACAGGTGCACCTAAGGATTGAGGTGGACCCGAGAAGTGCAAGAGAAGCCCTGTCTCTGGTGGCTGTCCTAGCAGCACTGGTGTGGTCTTTGTGAGAGCCGACCCATCAGGTTCGGCTCCCATGACCAGTACCTCACGCTCCTCTACCAGCGCCACGTGCACCACAGTACATGGGCTGTCTGGTGGGTTGCGCTGGAGGAGCCTGAGCATCCCCCTAGCTGGCTTACGCTGGCGTTGCCGTGGCTGACACTGTGTAGGTGGTTGGCCTGACAAGCCCACCACCACCTCTAGCCTACTGAGGGTGGAAGGCAGGGGGCGCTGCTCGAACACGCTCCCAACGGAGCACTTCAAATTGCTCTCGCAGCGTCCGCTGGTTGTTCACCAGGTTTACAGTTTGTTGGAGGTGCAGGCATCTTTCACCTCCAAACAACAACCCTGGACCTGCCATCGGCGTCCGAAGAAGCCAAGTGTACAGGTCCTGTGAGGGGCACAAATTGTCAAGGGCAAAAGTGCGCCTCGCCCGTAAACTCCTGGTTAGCGATCTCGTCATGCAGTCCAGAGCCAGATTAATGCAGTCCTGGATGGTTCACTGGACTGAAATAGAAGTTTGGCGGGCCACAGATGCTGCTACTAAGACCTCTAGCAGTTGGGTAAACGTGTGAGAGCCGAGATGGCTCCTCTCGTACTTTCCACCATATCCCACAGCGCAGAATTAGCGTTGCGCAGGGTGCTAGCGCACAAGGGTCCCGTGTCAGCCTGGGACCCAGGCCGCATGTCTTTGCCCAAAGCTGCACGGTCATCCATGCAAGGCTTTGGGATGACGCCGTACTTCTGATACAGATCAGAACTTATATGACAGCACCGTGCCACCTTGCAATGAGCCTTCGCAAGGCATCCTTTCGGGTGAATGGACGTCTCTTCTGCAGCAAACATATCAACGATATGCTCCGCATACGGCAGAGATGGCATGGTGCTCGTCACCGGTTTCCCTCCCAACCATGGGCGCTGGTCCCGCGGGGAGGCGGGTGAATCCACCTGGAGTTCTGGCTTGATGCTCACCAGCCATTGGCAAGCATCCAGCCAGTCCTCCTCGGTGGCCACCTGTGAATGTTCGTCGAGCCTAGGGCTTTCGTCATCCTCAACCACATTCACTTGTGGGGTAATGGCCAGAGCTGAAGATACTCCTGGATAGCCAGAGAAGCCATATAGACCCGCAAGGGCCGGCATGGCTTGTGCCATGGCTATTCCAGGAGCCAGATCTACGGTGTCATGGCGGGGGGGGCTAAATGCATGACGTCATAGTCCGGGCCTTCCTCACGGTAACTCTCGACAAGCCGAGGGATACGGTATGGATGAGCATCAGCTTCTAGCCGGCCTAGCTGTTGAGCCGTGAAACCTACTCCCGAAGAAGTAGTTCCATGGAAAAGGTTACCCATGGGCCCCTGTGGGGGCCGACGGGTATCCATTTTCGTGGCCCTCGGCAGGCCATAACAGTGTCCTCTTCTTCCTGCCCAGAAAGATTAGACACCAAGCTTAAAAAGGGATCAAGCTCGGCCTGGGCAGGAGGGGTATCATGTGAGGTGCTGATACCCTTAGCATTAGGCTGCTCTAGAGCCCTCGATAAGCGAGCGCCCGAGGCCATGGCTTTTGCTCCCGGGTCCATGGGCAAGGTAAGCCTCCGCGCTGGACCAATGGGAGCCGTCTCTGGGTCTATAACTAAAACTGGCTTGCTAAGAGATCCAGACCCAGAGATGGGAACACTCTGTCCCGGAGCAAATGAAGACAATGACGAACTTGACCCAGGAAGCAAGCTGCGAAGCAACTCCGGGACAAGATCCGTGATTGTCTTCTTCATTTCTCCCATCATTTCAAGACAGAAGGCCTCCATGTCTGCCTTCCTCTTCTTACCACACTCATTTTCCAGGCGCCTCTTCTCGTCTGCCGCCTGGTCTTTCACCTGCTGATTTAAAAAATCGGTCATAACCTCCACCGGCCACGACTCACACACATGGCAGTGCAGTCATGAGGGAAAAAGCGGGCCTTCACGAAATGGTGGCAGGAAGGTCATTTGTTCTCAATTTCTGTAACACTACAAATGTCGTGTATTTAATCATTTGCAATACATGTTCCAAACAATACACTGGTGAAACTAAACGAGAATTTCAAACACGTATTAAAGAACATTTAAGGGATATTAAAAACAAAAAAGACACACCAGTAGCCATTCATTTTAATCTGCCAAACCACAATATCACTTCTGTCAACTACAGAATTATCAAAGTATTCCATCGCGATCCTGATTCACCGGAAGCCACCTCTATCCGTAAGGAGCGTGAGAAATTCTGGATCCATCAGCTACACAGCATGGACCCAATGGGTATTAACCACACTGCTTGGTGACAATATCTACCTGAAAGTAGTATAATTCTGAGTCTTATTAAAGCTAGGTCGATATTTGGGAAATATCATAGAGTATCAGGGTGGTAAGTATACTCTTGATGTGAAATACAGCTCTCAGGGGTTGAATATTGTTCTCATATGGTCGGCTCTTCTTTACTTTGACGGTCTTTAACTAATCAACCAGGCTGCAGTAATAGATAGGATATTATGATGCAAAATATTCATTTGAAATTTTGATTTTTCTAGCGAACAACGGGTCGAAATTATAAAATATTAGTGCAAGAAAAGATATATTTGAGATATTTTTAACTATTCCCTGCCACATGAGAATAATTAAAATAAGTTTTATTCTCTTTTTTGCGGGAAGTGCAATCTTTATAAATAGCCAACTTTCATAGCGGTAATCATTAATTTATCAATTTCTCTGGCCTACCAACAACAATTTGACAGGTCCAAATAAATAAGAAAATGTAAAAATGTGGTCGCTAAATACAGGTAAAATATCATTTCTACATACGAAGAGCAGGCGATGTGTCAGACAGGTTTACTATTGAATTTTTGAAACCATATTATCTGCCTAAACAAAATGTTAACCCAGTGTTAGGCTATATATCAATATTTCGGTATCAGCAAAATCATACCACTATGAGACCGGTATGCAATATTATATCTGAATATCATGAAGCCATACCATTGGCTCCATATCTGAACCTGAAAATAGCAATGCATGGTGTGTCACACATATTGGATAATGTTTTGCCTCCGACTGGCAGCTTAGATCAGTGTGCCTGACATAAGCGGAAGTTCCACAAACCATAAGCATATTGGCTTGCTCAAATCGATTTCTTTCCCCTTTCATCAACAGTGCTACGGAACAATCTGAAATACAAAACACACAACATGAATGTCATTTAATCTCTAACTTTAACAGGCACAATTTTTTAAGTTTTGGTTTATTTATTAATTTGTGTGCACTTTAGCTAACTAGCTGTGTATATGTCATTTTGCGATTCCTTTGTCAGCACTGTAGTATTTGAACCTAATGTTTGGAAATTCTCACATAAAAGTAGAGTAGCCGTTCTTATAATTATTTGACATAAGCTAAAAGATTATCTAATGTGGCACATGTTTACTGTTCAAAATCTCGCAGGTGAATAACCAAGCTCACAGGTGTTGCTGTTTTTATACTGTACATACAAGCATTTCCAATTAGTCAAGACAATAGGTTCAAATAATATGGCACTGTCAAAGTAATCTAAAATGTTTTCTACATTTCTAGTTACCGGTAGTTAAAGTGCACGTAACACATTAACCCTTGAATTTGTTCAAGAAAATTTCAATTTTCTCATAGAAAATGTCCATTTGCAGACCAAGATATTATTTTGGAAAATTTACCACTGGGATGACTGGTTTGGTTATCTGGTAGCTTTTAAAAAATAGTCGTCTCTTGGACTGCAAATTGACATTTCTCAAGACCACTGGTACCACCAATAAAAATGCATAAGCACACATATGCACGCACGCACGCATGCTCCCCATTGCTCGGACACATACACGCACACATGCATGCACACCCTAAAATGACAATCTTATAGAGCAAAAAATGGTGGTTATAAACAAAGGCTCTCTTAATCTCTTAACACAAGTCAATTGCATCATGATATGCCATTTATGCCCATCTGCCATAGAGAACAAATATAAAATGTCCAAAATGGTCCTACCTCAAACTCCTCACTCATCCCCAAGAGAGAGTCTTTATAGTGACTGATATAAGCCAGATAGTACTTTCCGGATGGTACTTCTAGCTTGCTGGACGGAAAGACAACGGTCAACTCACGATGACATGCATGACTGTCTGTTGTGTCTGTCTCTTCAACTGTAGCATAAACATAGCTGGCATAGGAAGTGAAGTCCTTAAAGTCAGCCTATGCAACATAAAGACAACTATAAACACTTCAGTTAACCCTTAGCACTCTGATGTAAATATTTTATATTTTACTGTGTCAATATCAAAGAAATTGGTATACATTTTTCAACAATTTCAACAAAGATGGAAAATTTTGACACCAGAGTGGTAAGGGTTAAAGTTATCATGTGTTTTAATCAGAATTGCAAGATTCACTCAAGTACAACCTACCAAAGCTGAGCAAATTTATTCAATCTAAATCTCACAGCTGTCTGAGTATGGGTTACCATGAGAATATGCAAATTTCAAGCCAACTTGTATTTTATGTTCAACATGTCTTCTGCCTAGGTGTTCACTCAATGGCCATTGAGACATAGTGTATATCAATGAAAATAAGTGGGAAATTATTTATTACTCTGGCTCGAGCAACAAGTAGCTTCCGTGTATACTTTGTCAATATTGTCATAGAGGGTCCTAATACAGCAGCAATAGTTTGTTTCTGAGGTCTTTAAAGCTGTTGCTAAAGATAGCGCAAAATCCTGAATGAAATGAGCCCAGTATTTTTCGAAAAGTCATTTAAAAGGCAACAGGTGATGAGCAATTGGTGAGCAGATCAGGTGAGCTAAATATGATTTGACAGACACCAGAAACACATATATAAAGAATATAAATATTACTATCTTCTCTTCATACAGCTACAAGGTTTTTTTTGGAAATTATTAAAATTTTATGCAAAACAGACTCTTACCGGTAAAAGCACAATCCAATCCCAACTACTGGTTTCTGTGCTGGCGCTCATATTATACATTGCTCCTTGGGACTGTCCCATGTACCAGCGGCTGATTGGATGAAAAAGCACTGGGCTTGGTGGTGGATGAGCAAATACCTACAACAGTACATGAATTGAGATTTTAAGAATTTATAAGAAAATATTTCTTAGATAATAGCAGCACCATTTACAAAACTAGAAGGTCTATGTCCCATGTGTTGAGCTGTTTTCTGTTTCCACATACTAGCGATTATGTGTCAGTGTTGTGAAATTTGGATTGCGATGGTATGGTATAGCATATATCATGTTATGGTGGCATATTGGGCTGAGCATGGCAGTGCAGGTAAAAAGTGTGGTGCATATGTGCTATGGAAGCTATAAGGATGATGCCAAATCACATTGAATATGGTTTACCACTGGATAGTCTGACCTTGAAACGGCAAACAACATGTCAGAGCAAGAACACCATCCCCACCCCATTGCCTTGCTCAATGAGCAAGCCATAAGAATATAGGCGTAGCCATAAAGCCTAATTACTGAATAGATTTATAAAGTTGCATTGGGATCAGATAATCCCTTGATGAATTCAATGTCCACTGAAAAACCCTAACATTTACCTAATGGATTTTTCCAGTTTTAGCTATACCCCACCCATCTCAAGCTAAGCTCCATCCACACCACACTTGTGTTGGGATTGATCTCTGCACTCTATAACTATCAATTTCCAGAAAACTATACAGGTAAGATGTTGAGTACTTTGAAATTAATTTGACTGGGTGATGTTGCTGCCTATGGCAACAAGCTGTTGCTGCCAGTGGAATTATTTTCAGTATATTCAACAGCATGTTTATTAAATAGCAAAGCCATACAATTCGAACAATGTGTCAGTCTATTTAGCGTTTAAGACAGACTAAATCAAGTCATTCATGCTGTAATTGATTATGACATCATCTTACACGTCACGTAGTTGATTATGACATCATATGACAAATAGATAAACAGGAAAGGTCCATTCTTGATGCACCCCACACATCATTTGGATTGCTATGTTGAGCCATCCTACTCTTCGCATAGGGCTCGACGATGAACACTACCTTCTATCACAAGAAAGAACTGAATAAGTGAATAATAGAACTGCAATTCAGCATGATTAGCGATGAACATATTCTTGATCACTTTAAACTCTTTCAACTCTACAAAGATAGTCATATACGATAAACTTATTAAGATAGAAAAGAATTCTGTTGGAAACTAATGCAGCAACATGTTGCAGTCCAATAGGTCTTGATATAGTGACCAAGTTTGCTGCATAGGTACCCGTCAAATGAAAATACTGAGATTTCAGTGTAGAAGGATTAAACCTTGACACATATAGACAATTCTTACAGATAATGTGGATAATGAGGATAGAACTTACAGTAAATTCAAATTCAGCCATGACTGGTTTGTGGTCACTGATTCTGAAATCCATGCGACTGTAATAGCTGAGTTGTTTGACCGCCAAATCCATGCCCTCAAATGCGTCTTCATGGACATGCCACAAGATACGATCACACCATGCCGGTATTCGCTTCTTCTCACTAAGACATGACAGAAACATAGGGTCCATTGTCACAATATAATGAGGACAGATACAAAAGCTCTGTTAGACAGCTGTGCCATAGACAATCAAGGTATGTGTACATGTTTGCGTGTGCCTGTATGTGTACATGTTTGCGTGCACCTGTGTGTGCCTGTATTATCTGTATGTGTACATGTTTGCGTACACCAGTGAGTCTATCTGTGAGTGTGTTTTGCATATACCTTATTCATCAATTTGAACGAATAAAATGTCTGCTTGTAGTTAATTCATTTCAACCATTACAGACATTATCTCAATACAGCATAGCAAAACCAAATAGATATCGATGCAAAGGGCCTAATTCTTGCTCCCCGTCAACAATGTAGCAGAACAATACAAAATTCTAACTGCTGCAATCAACACTGATGTGTGCGACTAAACACCATTCATTCTGATCAAATATAACAGTATAATATTCTGTTTCATCACAACTTAACCAGAGGAATGAACCTATGCCCCACCCATCTCTATCCAAGCTCCACCCACACCTCACTCACACTGGGATCGATCGATCTCTGAACTTCCTGACTATCAATTTCCAGAAAACTATACAGGTAAGCTGTTGAATATTTTGAAACTAATTTGAGTGATGATGCTGCCCAATAGCATGTTTATTAAACAGTAGACATACAATTCGTACAACGTGTCAGACTATTAAGAGTTAAAGATGGGCCAAATAGAATCATTTATGACATAATGATTATGATGTCATCCTTCACGCTGCTTAGCTGATTATGACGTCATAGACGTCCGATTGATAGATGAATACTCTGTGGAGGTGAATTAAGCAGCTGTGTATGTGAGTGTGAGTATCATGCTTGCAGAGCTAGTTTGAAAGACTGACTGAGGGATTGAACATTGACACCCTTACCTGGAATCATAATTATCTGTTCCAATGTCATATTTATAAGTCGGTGGAAACGTCAGAGGACCTTCTTTAAAGTCTAAGAATGCCAATCCTTCTTCTCGAGCTTCAATCAGCTGAAAACAGTAAAGACGATAATGTTACAGCAGAGAAATTCTGTTTTAACAGTTTCAACCATATAGACAAGATGAAACAAATTCTTTGTGAATCAGGTGGAAGGTGTGGCCCTTAGGCTAACCCAACTGGAAAAGGCAGACTCACCCCTAAATCCAGTATGAAATCTAATTCTTTATAAGAAATAAGACCTAAACATAGTTGTCCCAAATGACATGATTCTTAACCCTTTCACCGACAAATCGCTGAAAAAGTAAATTCTTTACACTACAAAACTTATTCTGCCGTATATTGTGAAATTTATTTGATTGGAAGCCATTTGATGCATAAGGTATAAACAGCTCCCAGTCAAATTAATTTCAAAATATTCAACAGTTTTCCTGCATGGTTGCCCTGAAAATGAGACATAGGGAATTCCTCGGTGAAATGGTTACTCTCACCTGATCATATTTAATGAGGAAATCAAACTTGCGATGCTCGGTTTGATGTAAAACCTCCCATCTCTGCAGACCAGTGATGCGAAAGTTTAAATCACCAAACCAAAATACATAGCTGAAAACAAAGATTCAAGACAAAATAATAAATAACTATAGAATAATACAACTGAAAGTTGTTATTGCCACTAACTCAGGCAGCAAGATATTCTCGTCAAATTATTTTCAAAGAGTATTAGATTTAGTAATATCCGTAATATGAGAACAAATGATTAAGAGTAGATTACTTTGTGAGAGAAACAATCAATTGACCACTGGCATGAGTGACCAGCTTTAGCTCTATATGTGTTTCATCTGTGAGGTTTGTCTGTATTAGTAAGACCTAGATTTACAAATCACAACCACCACCACTATGCTGTTTCCATGTAGTGTGGCTAGTCCCTCAACAGAAACTTACTAGAAAGACCTCATTTGCCTGGTGCCTAATGCAGTGTCAATAGAGATATTCATTCATAAAGAGGAATAGTATTGCCTAAATAGAGGATCTGAAAAGATTGCTATTTAACATGTTATATAGGACTCGTTTTCATGATTGACCAGGTCAGTGAACCACTAATTAACACAGTCCGTGGTTCATGCATTTTGGTGTTCTGTCAAAGGAATATTTACTGATGCAGTCCGTCGAACCAGGAATAGAGTTTTGATCTTGGTTCATTGTTACGAATGGTTACTTATTCGTACAAAATTTATTTTATTTGTCTAAAATCCATAAACAAGAAAACAGGAATTCAACGGATTTAAATATACCACCAGTCTTCTTCATTGTTGATATGTATTATGGCTCAGTGACCTTGATCTTATGACCTAAATAGGCAAACATGTATCCACACTTAGTTATAATAGGGTTAAACACTCCTGAAATACAAAACAAGAGGCCAAAGGGGCTTGTATCGCTCACCTGGACAATAGGCATTTCAACTAGAATGCTCTTTATCAACAAGATGGTTAGCAAACCATTTATCCGACAGTTTCGAAAATTGCAAATTTGAGATCAGAATACCCAAAAACACATATAAAAACAATTTCGGCCTCAAAATCCATCAAATAAAAAAATCAAATATGGCCACCAAACATGCTATATTTTGATTGGCCCATGGCGGTCATGTTTTTTGACAGATCAACTTCTCAGGTCAACCAAGATGGCCACCGAACCATTTGACCAATCAAGTTCCCTTGCCATAAATCATATTTCATGAGATTTTTAAAGACGTTTCCTAAAATCGGCCTAAATCCAAGATGGCCGCTGGACAAATTGGCCGATCTGCTTCGTTTGAACAAACTTAGATCTCAATGGCTTTGAATGCTTCCTCCAAAATATAATTGAAATTGGCCCAGTGGTTCTTGAGAAGAAGTCATTTAAAGAATTCCCCATTGCTTTACTATGGGCCCATTGCTTTACTATGGGAGCCTTTGGCGGGAAAATAAACCAAGATGACAGCCAAACCGTTTATCCGATAGTCTCGAAAATGGCATATTTGAACTCGCCACACTGATAAGTATATATAAAGCAATTTTCGCCATCAAAATACATCAAATACAAAAAAGCCAATATGACCAACAAACGCTAAATTTTGATTGGTTGATGGCGGCCATGTTTTTAACGTACGAACTTCCCTTGAACAAACTTGAATGGACCTTGGTCCCTAAGCATATTTACCAAATTTAAGACCTATCCAAGATGGCAGCCAGGCAAATAGGCCAATCAGGTTGCCTTGAACAAACTTGGGTCTATCGTTGCAATAGATGATGTGTTATAAGTTTTGAATAAATTCCTCCAGCGGTTTCGGAAAAGATTTTTTAAAGTGTTCCTAAAAATCGGCTATTTTGGCCGGCGGCCATCTTGGATTTTGGCCGATCGGCTTCATTTGAACAAACATGAATCTCTATGCCCTAGGGATGCTTTCTGCCACATATAATTGAAATCGTCCCAGTGGTTCTTGAGAAGAAATTGTTTTAAAGGAAAAGTTGACGGACGGACAGACGACAGACACACGATGGACGGTCGCCACGACATAAGCTCGCTTGGCCTTTCAGGCCAGGTGAGCTAACAATGTATCCAAGCTAAGTTGCGATTGGCTAATGACGATATAGCCGATCACAATTTAGCTTGGATACATTGTTGCCTATGCTGTTGAAAATCAGAGTGATGTCACATTCTCAGAGGCCAAGTCACCGTGACCCTGGGACATAACTATGGTAGCCAAAAGGAAAACTTAACCATAACTGGATGCTATCTGCCAGTGTCGGACAACACTTTGGTTATCCTATTAGCTCCTCTATTCTCTGTACAGGCAAGCTAAAAAGATCTTTATCCGTAAAGACATACATTTTACTTCAAATTATAGATGAGTTTTATTAATCAGAATATTTGTATTTATAGTGAAGCCTAACTTAAATGTGCACATTGGTTAGAAGCGCTCACTAGAGCCAGCTAATCTTTTAATACAGATCAGCGGCCATAAGAACTTTGCTATGTGACCACAACATTGAGACTGACTAACTCTTATCACACTAGGACAGCAAGATAATTATTCCAGAATCACTAGAAGAAAAAATGTTACTGAAAGTTATTGCCATTTTAGACAGCATCAACTTTCAGCAACATTGTTTCCAAAATGATCACCAACCATTATATGAAATGGAATTTAGGAACTTCATTCTTTTAGTAGTTAAGAAGTTAGGATTTTATCAAACTTACTCATGATCCAGCAGATTGTCTGTGTCCTTGTCCCTGAACTTCTGACCTTGAATGATGGAGAATGCATCCTAAAATTGACAGCAGATAGTTTCTTATTACCACACATTTCTTTCCATTCATAAATGAAAGAAAAGAATGAGGCTAATTTGACTGGAAGCTGTTGCTGCCTTAGGGAGTTATGGGCAATTGACACGCATGGATACACACACACACACGTACACAAACTGTGACACACACACACACACACACACACACACACACACACGCACACGCACACGCACACGCACACGCACACGCACACACACACACTGTCACAGACATGCATGCACACACATACACTCATGACAAAATACACAGATTTTCTGATATGGATAGATCTATTACAACTACCAATGAGATTGGATAATAATGACCAGTCTTTGCAGGTGGTCTTATCAATAAGGCATAAATAAATGTAAAATACTCTTAACCCTATAACACTCAAACCAGCTAAAACAGCTCCTACAGTGGTCTTGAGAAATGTCCGTTTGCAGACCAAGCGAAGATTATTATTTAAAAATTTACCACTGGAATGACTGGTTCAATAACCGACCAAGCCATTCCAGTATTAAATTTCCAAAAGTAATCTTCTTTTGGTCTGCAGATGTAGATTTTCTATGAAAGATTGAAATTTTCTTGAACAAATGTGATGGTTAAAGGGCTAAGCTTAAAATCGCAATAACAGGAGAAGACAGAATCCATTCAACTGTGAAATCTCAGTATCTCAATCTCAAACCAAAGATACAGGTCAAACAATGGAATATTTGCCAAAGTAATTTAGCCAGGGGAACAACAGCTTCCAGTCAAATTAGTTTCGAAATATTCAACACAATCTTTCTTATATAGCACTGAATTTTTTAATCTGTTATCTTTAAGTTTGAGAAGGTTAATAAGGTGGCTGGTCCTATTTCTAATTTGGAACTTACTGTCTATTTTAAGTAATATACATTTTCTTCATTTCAACATATAAATATATATGTAGAGTCAAACATCCATAAACGAAAACCTCTAATATAAAGCTCTCTAAACTGAGCATGTCTCTTAGAATGAATTCCATTTACATATATGAATACCTCCCACAGACCTCTCCAAACCAGCCAAATTCCTCAGGCTTAGTTTGTCATATTTAAATGCATGCTGATAATGCTGGCAACAGAGAGGCAGCAACAACTTTCTGTCAAACTAGTCAGAATATTAACCCATTAATGGCCAAGATTGGTCACAAAAATTGAAATTTGTATTTAGTGAATGTCCATTTGCAGGCCAAGAGACTATTTTAACCCTTTTATGATGAAGCCAAGCAAAACTGGCCTCTACAGTGGTCTTGATGAATGCCCATTTGCAGGTCAATTGAAGACTATTTTTGAAAGTTTACCACTGGAATGACTGGCTCGGTTAAATTTTCAAAAATAGTCTTCTAATGGCCTTCAAATGGACATTATTTTGATATTCTTGATCAAATTTATCTATTAAAGGGTTAATAAGATTTATTACTGGTATTGTTGGTGCAGTTATGGAGCCAGTACTTCCAGTGATAACATTTTAATAAAAATAATGAAAAATCTCTCCGGGATGTAGAAATTGTTTGAGTGTAGCTTTCGTGGCCAACTCGGTCACTTCTTTAGCACTAACTGAGCTACACTCAAACAATTTCTACATCCTGATGTAACAAATTTTTCCTTATTATGAATCATCCTAGGATTGGGACCAACAGTTTTGGAAATATTTCAAAAACACCTTTCTTGACCTGCATTCTGCAATATCACTACAAAGGCTGATTTTGGCTGGCTTAATTATTAATGGGCAAACCACTACCGATACATGATGATTTCAAGCCTTATTTAGTAAACAATTTGGAAGAAAGTTGTTGCTGCCTCAGTCAAATGCTCACCTCAACCCTCTCCTCTATCTCTGCCAAATGTGCTGCCAAGTGTGAGTTGACGATACAGAAGTTAACACCATTGATGTCCATTCTCAGGGTTACACCACCCTTATTACCCTGAAATACATGCATTCTATATAAACTTCCTGCTAATCCATATTACACTAACACAGTATACTATCTTCTCTACAACACTTTGAACATGTTTTAATGATTTATTAGCTTGTTACAGTTACAAATGGAGATTACTCATATTCACAGAATAGTTATCTAAAACAAGGTTGGCAATTACCCGGAAAATACTAGTATTTCACATGGCAGTGGGAAATACTGGGAAATGTTGGAAAATATTGGGGAATACTCAGACATACCGGTATGAGGTGGAAACTTTAAATATTTAACCTCATGGTTATTTATGTTTAAAAAACATTGTCAAGCATTAGTAAATATGATCCACATGTATATAGAACAAGATGTAGGCCTAAGGGCCTGTGATACTCACTTGGACCATTAGCATTTGAACCATTTGCATTTAAATAGACATTTTCGGAAAAATCCAAGATGACCACCAAATAAATTGACCAATCAGAATTCAGGATATGTTGAAGCCTGCCACCATAGGGTCAGTCCATCCAAGTTTCATTGAAATCAGGCTATTAATTAAGGAGTAGTGTTTTAAATGGTTCTGGAAAAAAATCCAAGATGGCGGCCAAAAATTCAACCAACCAAATTCTGAATAGAAGTTCTACAGACTACAACTGACAATAGAATCCTTCTAGTCAAATTAGGATAAAATCCACCACGTGGTTAAGGAGGAGATCTGCTTTGACAATTTTCGGCAAATTTCTCACAAAATATATGATTTTCACCACAAAATTTGACCATGCACATTTCTGACTAAAAGTTCTTGAGCCTATAATGATTGGGTAATTCTAGTCAAATTTGGTTGAAATCTGTCTAGCTGCTAAGGAATCGTTTTGACAAATTCCCATTAAATTACTCATAAAATCTTAGATTTTCACCCCAAAAAATTGACCAATCAAAATACTGAATAGATTTTCTGGAGCCTATCCCAATAGGGTCTGTCCAGCCAAATTAAGTTGAAATCCATCAAGCAGTTAATGAGGTGTAGCGCTTTGACAATTTCCATTAAATTTTTAATAAAATCTAAGATTTTCACCCCAAAAAATCTGTATATATGTTCTTAAGCCTACTCGCATAGGGTCCTTCTGGTCAAATTAGGTTGAAATCCTGCAAGCGGTTAATGAGTAACATTTTTTCAGCAAAAGTTGATGGACAGACAACAGATGGATGACAGAGGGTCGCCATGCCATAAACTTACTTGGACTTTCAGGCCAGGTCAGATAATACAATGGGTTACGCTGTATTGACAGTGATTGCTGGGGTGAGTGTGTTAAGATAAGAGAGCAGACATACATATAAGTTGCAAAGCTCTACATACTGTGAATGATATGTTTGAGTGAGGAGGATAAGGAAAGTGGTAATCTAATTGATAACACAGCACGATACATCAGACAAAACTAACATTCACTAAAGTGCCATTGCAATTTTGATCAGGTATGGCTGGATATTTGACAAAAATTGCTTTCTATCTGTCCTAAGTAGGTCGTAGTACAAGGGACCTTTCCGGTTTTAGCTATGCCCCGCCCATCTCTAGCTAAGCTCCACCCACACTTCGCTCGTGTTGCCTTTGATTAAAGTATTTAATGTATTTACTTCATCACTTCCCCTATTAGCCAAGCATGGGATAACTGTGTTTAAAGCTGACTTATAGCCAGCAATAGAGTTAGGCTTGAGGCTATAGGCATCATACAGGTGACAGAGGAAATCGGCCACTACCTGAATAGATGAATCCATTGGATTAACACATCTTTTTGAGCACCATTCTGCAAATCTGTTGATTTTATAATTATATGCTCTGGAGGTTGACCCCCTTCTGGCTTTTGCCATGAACATGGCTACTTGCTCAGAAAAGCCCTCCTTAATTCTAGATTCCTTGACAACATCCATGCAGTCAATTGGAACATTGACGGATTGTTGTGAAGGGTCTTGCCCTGGAAGATAATATTGTCCATCAGAGGCAGAGGAACCGGATTGCAGACCAGAAGGTCCAGCAGATCTGTATACCATGATCGGCGTGGCCAATTTGGGGCGATCATAATCACTTGGCATTCCTCCCGTCTGATTTTCTGAAGAATTTTTGGAATCAGGATTGCTGGAGGGAATGTGTATGCATACATTCCTACCCAGCTGATAGCTAACGCATCTGTTGCGATAGTGTTCGGATCTGGAATCGGAGAGATGTACATCATCATCTTCGCATTCTTCTTCGTTGCGAATAAATCTGTTGGGTTTCCCCCAGTGGTTTAAACGAAATCTAGGATTTCTTTTTTCACGAGAGAGTTGATACTTACCTCCCTAATACTTTTGATATTGCTAAATATTGGCTTTTACTCAATAAACACTCAGATTTAAAACAGTTAGGTGCCCCTACTGGGCAGGGAGTCAGAGCGTAGTCTGGCGGATGCCAGCCCCACCTCCGCGCATGCGCAGACTAGCACTTCCTCTGACTAGATTATTGGCTGACACACATGCAACTATTAAGAGCCTGAAGACCGAGCCTCTGTGGGGTGGAGAGGCCGGGTCCGTATCTAGGGAGGTAAGTATCAACTCTCTCGTGAAAAAAGAAATCCTAGATTTCGTTTATTTCACTTCAAGAGTATACTTACCTCCCTAATACTTTTGATATTGCCAGAATTCGAAAGTGAATCTGGCGGGAGGGAGGCGAGGTCAAAAGACCAGCTCATCCCTATACGCTTTTCTGCGTTTAAGGCACTTAAACTTCTGAAACTGTAAGAAAAAACAGTCAGGATTTGACTAACCATCGGATAACACCACCGATGTATGAGAGATGACCGAATGTCATATGCGCTCCCCCCCCCTCCTTCCTGGGAGGAAGAGTCGACTGACCTCAATGTCCTATACGCTCTCTACGTACAAGTGCCATGTACTACAGGACAGAGACGAAAAAGCTCCATTTTCGTAACTCTCAACAATGAACCACACAAATACACAAACCATCACCATATTAATAACGGGTAATCGTGACAATACAATCAACAACGGACAACACATGAACAAGACTGACCTTGTTGAAAATGGCTGCTGACATCATCTTCCCATTGGTAAAGACTGATGCAGGCCCAAAAAAGTGGGTGTTTCCATAAATTAATTGTGATATATATAAGTAATGAGGAAATCACCTCAAAAAATATAAACCGATTTATTTTTTCAAAACCGACAAGGCGAGAGGATTAGAGGTGTCACGGAGATAATGGTCTGCAAAACTTGACTCACAGTGCCACTGAGCCACCGACATAATATCATCCACAGGGACCCCATTAAATAGGGCCGTGGATGTCACTACGCCGCGGACACTGTGAGCCTTGGCCACGTCAACCTGCTTCCCGGTGGCGGATTTATGGCAAAACTGAATGCATTCCACAATCCACCTGGAAATGGTGTCCTTAGAAGCCCTCCCATGGGGTTCAATATATGACAACCATAACGCTGACTGGTCGGTGCGCCATGCCGCCGTACGTTGTTTGTACCGGCGCAGCGCCCGGACGGGACACCATGCTTTAGAATTAGGATCATATCTAGTTAAAGCAGGCAAAATAATAGGTTGACCTGGATATTTCAACGACTGATTTTTAGCCAAGAAATTAATCCTAGGTAGCAGCTTAAGGCCTTCCCCTGAAACCACAAAACGGTCATCCTCGGCTGATAAGGCATGAATCTCACTCCTACGCCTAGCCGAGGCCGCAGCAATTAAAAACACAGTCTTCAGTGTTAATAGTTTCATAGAAATGGAACTAAGTGGTTCAAAAGGCTTATCACCTAGTACTTGAAGCACTAGCGATAAACTCCAAGACGGAATCACAGGTGGATTCCTTGGTCTTAGATTGCCCATGCCTTTAATTAATACATTCAATGTATTTACTTCATCACTTCCCCTCTTAGCCAAGCAAGGAATAACAGACATTAATGCTGACTTATAACCAGCAATAGAGTTAGGCTTGAGGCTATAGGCATCATAGAGGTGACAGAGGAAATCAGCTACTACTTGAATAGATGAATCCATTGGATCAATACATCTTTTTGAGCACCATTCTGCAAATCTGTTGATTTTATAATTATATGCTCTGGAGGTTGACCCCCTCCTGGCTTTGGCCATAAACATGGCTGCTTGCTCAGAAAAGCCCTCCTTAATTCTAGATTCCTTGACAACATCCACGCAGTCAATCTGAACATTGACGGATTGTTGTGAAGGGCCTTGCCCTGGAAGATAATATCGTCCATCAGAGGCAGAGGAACCGGATTGCAGACCAGAAGGTCCAGCAGATCCGTATACCATGATCGGCTTGGCCAATCCGGGGCGATCAGAAGCACTTGGCATTCCTCTTGTCTGATTTTCTGAAGAATTTTTGGAATCAGGATTGCTGGAGGGAATGCGTATGCATACATTCTCCCCCAGCTGATAGCTAACGCATCTGTTGCGAAAGCGCTTGGATCCGGAATCGGAGAGACGTACGTCGTCATCTTCGCATTCTTCTTCGTTGCGAACAAATCGATGTTGGGTTTCCCCCAATGGTCGAACAGACGATCCGCCACACATTGATTTAGTTGCCATTCCGTGGGTAAAACACTCATCCTTCGGCTCAATGAGTCTGCTAGCAGGTTTAACCTTCCCGGAATATGAACTGCTTTCAAGGTAATCTGGTGATCCAGACACCAACAAAGCAGTTTCCATGTCATCATACAGAGACTGGGCGACTTCGTTCCGCCCTGGCGGTTTATGTAAGTCACAACTGTTGAGTTGTCTGAACGAATAAGAACAATCTTGCCCTGAACTTTCTGTAAGAAATGTTCCAGGCCCAGGACTACTGCTCTTAGCTCCAGTAGATTTATATGTTCCTGTGACTGTTCCAGATTCCAAAGCCCTGATATCGTGGATTCTTCCAGGCAAGCTCCCCAGCCCTCCATCGATGCATCTGTATACACAGTCACCTGAGGGTGGGGAGGGGTTAGCAAAACCCCCGGCAAGAGATTCTCTGTATTCAACCACCATTGCAGGTGGTGAATCAGAGGCGCCAACACTGACACATTCGAGTCCAGCGAACCTGTACTCTGGGTCCATTGTGTCATGAGAAACAACTGGATCGGCCGCCTGCGTAAGGCGGCCTGAGGAATGACTGGTTCCAACGAAACCATCAACCCCAGCATTCTCAAGTAAACCCGTGCCAGGACATGACGACTGTCGCACACTGACTGAATCAACGAGATGAGTATTTGAACTCTCTCCTGAGTAGGATAAACATATCCTGTCTCTAGATCGAAGAACATCCCCAGGTAAACAAACTTCTGGGATGGAGTCAGCTCTGATTTTGGGAAATTGATCATCCAGCCCAAGTCTGTGAGAATTTTCAAAACAATCTCCAGATTGGTGGACAAACTTTCCCGGGTGTGCGCTTTCAACAGCCAGTCGTCTATGTACGTGTGGACTGCTATGCTTCTCCTGCGGAGGTATGCTGTGATCGCAAGAACCACACGGGTGAAAACCCGAGGAGCCGTGGAAATTCCGAAGGGCAACACCCTGAATTCCCACTGTCTGCCCTGGAATGCAAATCTCAGGAAGCGACAGAAACTCCCGTGGATGGGGATGTGGAAATAAGCGTCCTTCAAATCTATCGACGCCGTCCACATCCCCCTCTCCAACCCCGCCAACACCGAGCGCACCGTTTCCATCTTGAAACTGGGCGTCTCGATGAACTTGTTCAATGGCTTGAGGTTGAGAATCGGTCTCCACCCACCGGTGCGTTTTGTTACTAAGAACAGGGTTGAATAGAAGCCCGGACACCTTTGTGCCGGCTGAATAGCTCCCTTTTGTATGAGGGAATTTATCTCCTCCTCGATACACAACCTTTGCTCTGGATCTCTCAGAATGGGAGTCCAGATTGGCACCAGAGACAGTCGCGACGGCGGGCCTGTCACCCACTCTGGATGATACCCGACGGAAAGCCATCGCAAGACTAAACGGTCCTGAGTTAACCGTTCCCACTCTTGCATGTGGCCGGCTAGCCGGCCTCCCACCGGCCCACCTAGGGACCGCGGTGGACACGAGGCATGCAAGAGCGGCACTGTCTCCGCCGCCATACACACCGGAGTGATTCTTACCGCGGTAAGCGTCCTGTCAGGACCGATAACCACGCCCAGATCCTCGCGCGCCCCGCCCCGCCCCGCGCGCACCTCGGTGCGCGGGCGGCTGCCTGGCTGACGGCGGCTGAGGAACCTGCGCCCCCCTCGCTGCTGGCCGAATCGCACGCGGCCGAGGCCGACGCTGCGACGGTGGCTGGCCACTGACCTGGCCAGCACCACCTCGAGCCTGCAGGGGACGATACGCCGGGGCCGCGGCGCGAGCGTTAGCCCGACGCAGCACATCAAACTGCTCGCGCAGCGCCCTCTGGTTATTCACCAGGGTGACCGTCTCCTGGAGGTGGCGACATCCCTCACCTCCAAAAAGACCAGGGCCCGTCATAGGCGTACGCAGTAGCCTATTGTACAGGTCCTGAGACGGGCACAGATTGTCCAGGGCAAACGTGCGTCTTGCCCTGACACTCCTGGTCACCGCCCGAGTCACACAGTCCAGCGCCAGGTTAATACCATCCTGGATGGTTCGCTGGACAGTGACCGGACTTGGCTGGCGCGATGCGGATGCCGTTACTACCCCCTGTAACAGCTGGGAGACGTGGGACAGAGCGGCAATCGAAGCCCTCCCACTCTCCTCCGCATCACGCAACGCGGTATCCGCCGAACGCAACGCGTTCGCGCACAAGACACCCGTGTCAGAACGGGTGCCTGGCCGCGCATCCTCACCCAAAGCCGCGCGGTCATCCACGCCGGGCTTGGGTACCACACCGTACCGCTGGTAATCCAGGGGCACGATGCGACAACGCCTGGCCACCTCGCGAGGGGCCTTCGCGAGACGTCCACTCGACTTAATGGACGCCTCCGCCGCCTTGAACATGTCAACGACATGCTCCGCCAGCGGCAGAGAAGGCATAGCGTTAGCAGTCGGTTTCCCAGCTAACCACGGCGTGTGAACACGCTGGCTAGCCGACTGCTCCACGGGCAGATCAGGCCTAACGCTCACCAACCACTGGCAAGCGTCATACCAATCCTCCTCCGTGGCTAACTGCGAGCGCTCTACAAGACGGGGTCCTTCGTCTTCCTCCTGAGCGCAAGCAGTAGAGCTTGACGGCGGGTATGCTGATACACCTGGCAAGCCAGGGAAAACACGCGGGCCTGACAGCACCGGCATGAGAATATCACTGGTTTGACCAGGAGCAGGCACCGTGGCAGAGCGCGGGGTATATATAGGCTCACCACGGGCCCGGCCAGCACCAGCAACACCCTCGGCAAGCCGAGGTATGCGGTACCGCTGGCCATCAGCAGCGCCCTGGGCCACCACCTGAGCCGCGGACTTTACTCCAGGGTGAGTAAAACCGTGGACCAAGGCGCCTGTATTCCCCGCGAGGGGTGCACAAACGTCTTCATCCATGTCCACGTCGTCAGACGGCGACCCTAGCAGGTAATCCTCATTACCCTGGTCAGAAAGATTAGACCCCGGGTTAGCAAAGAGAGCTAACCCGGGCTGACCAGGAACGGTGCCATAGGAGGTACTGGCCACCGCGACGTGCGGATACCCCTGGACTGATAAGCAGCCCGCGGGTTCCAGCGACAACCGTCCACGGTCCCCTATCGGCGCGGCAATAAGCCTGCTGCCAGGGCCGTGGAACGCCCCCTCTAATGGGGCCACCTCTGAATCGTCGGACAACGGAAGCGGACTAAGGAAAATCGATCCAGAGGCGGGGATTACCTGCTCCGAAGCCGATGATGAGGACAGTAAAGGATTTGGTCCAGGAAGCATGCCACGAAGCAACCCTGGAACCAAATCCTTTATCGTCCTCTTCATCTCTCCCAACATCTCGGTCCGGAAGGCCTCCATATCCACCGCGGACGAGACCTTCCCCTTACCCTTCCTACTTACAACCTCTCGTTTCCGCTTCTTCTTCTTCTCCTCCTCTACCACCTTGTCCGTCGCCTGTAAACAGCACAAGAATTCGGACATTAACTCGCCCCCCCAGTGCTTACATATGTCACAATTAACCAATGGACCACAAGGGCTACATTGACAGCACAGATGCGGCCAGAACTTATCCGGCAGAAAACGACCACAGGACGCGCAACCCGGTCCCTGAAACAGGGCAAAGGACAAGGAGTATGAGCAACTAGTTAAGCTTAGAAACTCAATCCAACTCAAAGAGAAGGAAAACGATCATAAAGATCAATATACATCAGAAACCAGCATAGCGCTTGAATTGCTGATAAACACATAGCCAGGCTGATTATGACGTCATTAATCCCGTGACAGGAAAAATTCGATCCCAACAAAACATCCAAGTGCAAGGACGAATTGTATGCTGAATGGATAAGTTGACTACACAACCATCAGATACATATAGATAACTCTTTTCTGGCAAAAATGTTAATTATCTCCCTTTGTTTGTTTACAATAATTAACATCACCACATTATCAATAACTAGATACCTGACACTTTGTATAGACAAACCATCCAACGTGACGAACCGGAGAACTCCACCATCTGCACGCCTCTTAACTCTCTCCACCTCAAGGGGAAGGAATTGGATCAAGAGGGCAAAGTGAGAAGACCTTTATACTAGGCCTCCAACTCACTGGACATATTTTTCATTTGGTTAGATAACCTAACAGTGTTAGTAGGAAATGGAACCATGGTGGAGAGAAAACTAACTCTCAGCAACTGTGATTGTCACCACCCAGCGTCATACAGACCTGTGGACATAAACAGAAAGAGAAATTAGTCCTAGGAAGCACCGAGTTGACCTAAACCAACTAACTAAGGCGCTTATCACGGTAAACGCGAGTCCCGGAAACACAATACACCGGGAAGAAAACTCGCTAATTTTACTAGAAGTCACCTGATTTAAAGGTCCTAAGTCCTTCTTTGGCGAATTGAAACCTCCCGCCATCCAAAAAAGTGACTATCACACCAACCAACACCACTTAAACTAGTTTAAGATAAAGAAAAGCTTCAGCACAAAAAGACATGTGTGAACTCTCTGCCAATAATCTAGCAAAGAGGTAGTGCTAGTCTGCGCATGCGCGGAGGTGGGGCTGGCATCCGCCAGACTACGCTCTGACTCCCTGCCCAGTAGGGGCACCTAACTGTTTTAAATCTGAGTGTTTATTGAGTAAAAGCCAATATTTAGCAATATCAAAAGTATTAGGGAGGTAAGTATACTCTTGAAGTGAAAGAACAGACCATCCGGCACACATTGATTTAGTTGCCATTCCGTAGGTAAAACACTCATCCTTCGGCTCAATGAGTCTGCTAGCAGATTTAACCTTCCCGGAATATGAACTGCTTTCAAGGTAATCCTGTGATTCAGGCACCAGCAAAGCAGTTTCCATGTCATCATACAGAGACTGGGCGACTTCGTTCCGCCCTGGCAGTTTATGTCACTACTGTTGAGTTGTCTGATCGAATTAGAACACTCTTGCCCTGAACTTTCTGTAAGAAATGTTCCAGGCCTAGGACTACTGCTCGTAATTCCAGTAGATTTATATGTTCTCTTGACTGTTCCAGATTCCAAAGCCCTGATATCATGGATTCTTCCAGGCAAGCTCCCCACCTCCTCTGTATACATCATTAACTGAGGGTGAGGAGGGGTTAGCATCACCCCCGCCAGGAGATTCTCTGTCTTCAACCACCATTGTAGGTGGTGAATTAGAGGCTCCAGCACTGACACGTTTGAGTCCAGTGAACCTGTACTCTGGGTCCGTTGCGTAAATCGGTCGCCTGCATAAGGCCGCCTGAGGAATGACTGGTTCCAGAGAAACCATCAACCCCAGCATTCTCAGGTAAGCCTGTGCCAGGATACGACGACTGTTGCACACTGACTGTATTACTGAGATGATTATTTGTACACTCTCCTGAGTAGGATAAACATATCCTATCTCCAGATCGAAGAACATTCCCAGGTAGACAAACTTCTGGGATGGAGTCAGCTCAGATTTTTGAAAATTGATTATCCAGCCTAAGTCTGTGAGAGTTTTCAAAACAATCTCCAGATTTGTTGATAAACTTTCCTGGTTGTGTGCTTTTAACAGCCAGTCATCTATGTACGTGTGGACTGCTATGCTTCTCCTGCGGAGGTATGCTGTTATCGCAAGAACCACCCTGGTGAAGACCCGAGGAGCTGTAGAAATTCCAAATGGCAATACCCTGAATTCCCACTGTCTGCCCTGGAATGCAAATCTCAGGAAGCGACGGAAACTCCTCGCTATTGGAATGTGGAAATAAGCATCCTTCAAATCTATTGAAGGTGTCCACATTCCCATCTCCAACTCTGCCAACACCGATTTCACTGTCCCCATTTTGAAACTGGGTGTGTCTATGAACTTGTTCAATGGCTTGAGGTTGAGAATTGGTCTCCACCCTCCAGTGCGTTTCGTTACTAGGAACACGGTTGAATAGAAGCCTGGGCAATTTTGTGCCATCAACCGTCCCCACTCTTGCATGTGGTTGGCCAATCGGCCTCCCACTGGTCCACCTAGGGAGAGAGGTGGACATAAGGAGCGCAAGAGTGGCACTGTCTCTTGGTGCAGATGCACTGGAATGGCTCTTACTGTGGTAATCGGCCCATCAGGTACGATTACCATGACCAGATCCTCGCGCACCATGTCCCGCACTGCACACACCTCGGTGCATGGGCGGCTGCCTGGCTGGCTGCGCCGGAGCCTGCAGCCCCCCTCGCTGCTGGCCGAAGCGTGCACGGCCATGGCCGGCGCTGCACTGGTGACTGGCCTCTGACCTGGCCACCGCCACCTCGAGCCTGCAGGGGATGATACGCAGGGGGAGCTGCTCGAACGCGCTCTCAGCGGAGCACTTCAAATTGCTCACGCAATGCCCTCTGGTTATTCACCAGGGTAACCGTCTCCTGGAGGTGCCTACATCCCTCACCTCCAAAGAGACCAGGACCTGTCATAGGCATATGCAGCAGCCTATTATACAGATCCTGGGACGGGCACAAGTTATCAAGAGCAAATATGTGCCTCGCCCGGACACTCCTGGTTACAGCCCGGGTTAAACAATCCAAAGCCAAGTTAATTCCATCTTGGATGGCTCTCTGGACAGTCACCGGACTAGGCTGGCGCAATGCGGATGCCATTACTACCCCCTGTAACAGCTGTGAGACGTGCGAAAGCGCTGAAATAGATGCCCTCGAACTCTCCTCCGCATCGCGGTGTTAGACGAACACAAAGCGTTTGAGCACAGCGCTCCCGTGTCAGACCGGGAGCCTGGCCGCGTATCTTCACCTAGCGCAGCGCGATCATCCGCGCTTGGCTTAGGCACCACACCGTATAACTGATATTGATCAGCTACAACACGGCATCGCTTTGCCACTTCGCTAGACGTCCATGCGCCTTAATGGACGTTTCCACCGCAGTGAACATATCAACAATATGATCAGCCAACGGTAGAGATGGCATAGCGGTAACAGTCAATTTACCTGCCAACCACGGGTGCTGGTCCCGTTGACTGGCCGACTGATCCACAGCGAGACCTGGCTTGATGTTGATTAGCCAATGACAAGCGTCAGACCAGTCTTCCTCTGTGGCCACCTGCGAGTGCTCTACAAGATGAGGGCCTTCGTCATCCTCCTGAGCAATCGTAGGCGTGTGAGTGGCTGGAAGAACTGATACTCCTGGCAAGCCAGAGAAAGCATGCGGGCCTGAAAGAACAGGCATGCTAAACTGACTAGCTTGACCAGGAGCAGGTGCCATGGTATTGCGTGGGGGAATTTTCACCACACCACGGCCCTGGCCAGCACCAGCTACACCACCGGCAAGCCGAGGTATGCGGTAATACTGGCCATCAGATCCAGCCCGGGATACCTGCTGCGCCGTGAACGCTACTCCTGCATGAGTAGTACCATGGACAATGTCGATGGGTGCACGTGCGTCAATATCCATGGCTACGGCGCCAGAAGTAGAACCCAGCAGATAATCCTCTTCATCCTGGCCAGAAAGATTAGACTCCCCGTCAGCGAAGAATGCTAACCCGGACTGGCCAGGAAAGGTACCATAGGAGGAAGTGGTATTCCTGGCCTGATAAGCAGGCACCAGGCTCCAGCGACACCTGTCCACGAACAACCAGCGCGGCAAGCCTGCTGCCAGTGTCCTCATAGTGGACATTACCCTCTATTAGGGTCACCTCTGAATCATGGACGAAAACTGGTAGGTCTCTAGGTAGCACCGATTCAGAGGCGGGATTATCTGCTCCAAAGCAGATGAAGCGGACAACAAAGGATTTGAACCAGGAAGCATGCCCCGAACCAACTCTGGGACCAAATCCTTAATTGTCCTCTTCATCTCTCCCATCATCTCAATACGGAAGGCCTCCATATCCATAGAGGACGAGGCCTTCCTCTTACCCTCCTTACCAGAACCCTCCTTCTTAACTTTCCTCTGCTCTAGAGCCTTCTCTTTGGTGTGCAAAGATAGAAATTCAGGCATTAGCTCTCCCCCGACTTTTTACAGATCTCACATCTAAGCAATGGCCCACATGGGCTGCACTGGGAGCATAAGTGGGGGGGAGCGAATCTATCCTTGATAAACCTTCTACATGAAGGACAACCAGGTCTCTGAAACAAGCCAGAGGACGAAGACAATGAGTATTTCAGCTATTGAATTAAGAAACTCAAAACCAAAATAAACAAGGAGGCTGGGGACCATAAAGACCCAAGCTAATAATAAATCAGCATTGGACAAAACTTTTAAATGATAGTAAGGTGCAAGGCTGATTATGACGTCATAACTTCAAAAATAAGAAGTTAAATCGATCTGAAACAGACATCCAGGTGTAAGGACGAATTGTATTCATATCCAGAACATCCTAACTGGAAAGGATAGTGTATATAGACTATACAAACATCCGATAAACAATGATAAAATGGCAGCAGATTTCATAAATATTTTCAAATATAATTGAAGTGCCTCATATCATAACTAGAATACCTGAGTCTTTAGCATAGACAAACCATTCGATCTGATGCACTGGAAACTCCACCAACACTATGACCTCTTAACTCTCTCCACCTATAAGGGGAAGGAAGTGGACCAAGACGGCAAAGTGAGAAGCCCTTCTTCCGAGGCCTCAAACTCACTTTTTGGTTAGATAACCTAACAATATTAGTAGGAAATGGAACCTTGGTGGAGAGAAAAACAAACCCTCTGAAGATGTGCTGTCCTGATCAATCATAGATAGGTACCTATGGACATAAACATAAAGAGAGATTAGTATTTCATAGCGCCATAATAGAAATAAACCATTTTTTTAAGGCGCTTATCACTCTAAACGTGAGTCCCGGAAACACATTACAACGGAACAAACTCGCTAAAGTGTAGTTGAATTCACCTGATGATTAGGTCCTGGGCCCTCCTCTGGAGACATAGCGCATTCTTACATAATTATCAGGTATTAATTCTTGAATTGAATGGAAAAACCCAGCAGAAAACTTTATAGGAAAAATTTGCACGTGGACTCTCTGCCAATAAATTATCAAAGAGGAAGTACTAGTCTGCGCATGCGCGGTAGTTGGGGATAGCATCCGTCAGACTGTCATCTGACTACCTGCCCAGTAGGGGCACCTAACTTTTTTAATCTGAGTTTTTTCGAGTGAAAGCCGATATTTAGCAATATCAAAGAGTATTAGGGAGGTAAGTATACTCTTGAAGTGAAAATTAATTTTCCTTGGCAATAACCAGCTTTTAGCTTGCGCCTCCAAATTCAGGACCCTTCTATATGTCTTCTCTTGGCAAACCTAGCCACTGAATAGCTCACCCAAAGTCCTGAGAAGCCTGTAGGTGTGTACTCTGTCTCGATGTTCGACACATTCGCCATAACTCTCCTCTGAACAAACACGATCAACAACAAACCCTGCATTTTTATGGTTTTTAACTGAAAATAAGTTAATTAAGAAAATAAAATTAATCATCTCTCACGGTGGTTTAATTTGCATACTAAACTGTTAGCTGTTGAGAAGACTATTTTTGAAAACTTGCCATTGGAATGACTGGCTCGGGTAGTTTTCTTGACCAATATTAAGCATTAAAAGATTAACCCTTTCTCAACAAATCCCTGAAAAACTATATTCTTTCATGCTATAAAGCTTATCCTGCTAATTATTTTGAAATTAATTTGACTGAAAGCCATTGCTGCCTGAGGCTTCCAGTAAATTTAATATCAAACTAGATTGATCTGTCCATGACGCGTCATCGCAAATCCCCACGTTCACCGCTTTGAACTTTTGACACATCCCACATCGGGGGCGGAGCCAAATGTAAACCTCCTTTTGCACTCGGCAATCATATGGGTAACTCACATACCAAATTTGGTTGAAATTCGTGCAATAGTGTCAAAGGAGTTGCATTACAATCAATTTCATGACCTTTTGACCCCATCCCCCACCCCTGGGGGCGGGGCCAAATGTAATGTGATCATCCACTCCACATTGATATGGGTAATTCACATACATTTGATTGAATTTCATCCAATGTTTCCGGAGGAGAAGTGTTAAATCAATTTCTGCAGGTTAAAATTGGACTTTTTGACCCCTCTCCTTCCCCCTGGCGGTGGAGCAAAATCTAAATGGCGTCTTGCACTCTGCAATCATATGGGTAACTCAGATATCAAATTTGGTTGAGTTACGTCTAACGATTTCAGGAGTTGCATTGCAATCAAATTCATGACCTTTTGACCCCATCCCCCATCCCCTGGGGGCCTGGCCAAATGTAAATGAGCTCATCCACTCCACATTGATATGGGTAACTGACATACTAAATTTGGTTGTATTCCATCCAACAGTGTCAAAGGAGCTGTATTACAATCAATTTTTTTATCTTTTGACCCCCACCCCCACCTGGAGGCGGAGCCAAATGTAAATGTGCTCATGTACCCCACATTGATATGGGTATACCACAGACCAAATTTGGTTGAATTCTGTCTAACGGTTTCGGAGGAGATGTCTTACAATCAATTTCCGCAGGTTAAAATTTTACCTTTTGATCCCTCCCCCACCCCTGGGGGTGGAGCCAAATCAAAATAGCCTCTTGCACTCCGCAATGATATGGGTAACTCAGATATCAAATTTGGTTCAGTTCCATCTAACTATTTCAACTAGTTACAACTGATTTGACCTTTTGACAACCCCCCCCCCCCCCCTGGAGGCGGAGCCAAATCTAATTATTGTCTTGCAAAGCGGAATCATATGAGTAACCCACATACCCAATTTGATTTAATTCCACCCAATGGGGAGGAGAGAGTGTGATGGACAGACAGATAAACGTGGGGATAAATGTTCAACAGTTTTCCTGTATGGTAGCATTGAAATTGAGATATGGCTAACTCATCGGTGTTAGGTTTAAGACATACCCTGACATAAGTTCTTGTAGCGAGTGACTTTGTCAGGTATTCTGTCCATTCATGCTTCTCTCCATCGCCTGATAGGCCACTCACCTCCTGCAAACTAAACACACAGCAAATATCTAGTAACTCTATTATCTCGCAGAGCAGTGAGATTTTATAGTTCAAAAATCAAATTAATTTCACATGATAACTAATATTCATTCTGAAAATGATTTGACCACAAGCAGTTGCTGTGTAGGACAGCAACACATTACAGCAACATTGTTCCCAGAATATGCATCATTCTTTCTCTGACTATAACAATTGCCTGTGCGTTATTAGTGTGATGTGAGTTAATGCATATAGACTAACATCTGAGACAGATGAATAAACAGAGGGAAAAATAGTTCAACTTGACAGTTTATTGTGTGTACAGCAAATAATACAAAAACGAGTACTGAGAGATTTCACACCATCACTCTCATGTTTTTATCACATTGTAACAGATTGTTAACAGACTTTTCTGATCACATCAAAGGTTGTGGGATCTTGGTGTACAGCAATAAGCTTTCTGCTGATAAGATTTGAGCTGAACCGGACAAGTAGTTTCTAAGACATGCATAGATCCAGAAGTTAACCCGATTTAATGGTGTTTTAACACTTTAGCTCCCAAGCGGGCCAAAAATGCCTTCTGTAGTGGTCTTGGAAAATATCCATTTGCAGACCAAGAGAATAGTATTCTTGAAAATGTATCACTGGAATAACTGGCTCGATAACAGAGACAGTCATTCAGTGTTAAATTGTCAAAAATACTATTCTCTTGGTCTGCAGATGAACAGTTTCCACATTAAAATTGAAATTTTCTTGAACAAATTCAAGGTTTAAAGGGCTAAATCTGGTTTATGGTCAACATCTGGAAATCTTACCTCATGGTTATAGCCTTTGTTGCAATTAAAATGTGAGCCATATCGAATTAGTAGTTCCGAGACAGATCCGAATATAATACCCTCGTCACCTTCTAATACTAATTAGATCGTAGTCAAATTAATTTTGAAATATTCAACAAAATATGTATTACTCCATAGATAAGGATATATGCTCTCCAAAGATGACATGGCAAAGGATGGGGCACAAATAATGACTTACCCGATTCCGATGATATGCGGTAATGCAGTATGACTCGTCAAGCCCAACAATTTATCAATATTGACGCCATCCGGGGACGCACTTGCAACGTTCCAAGTACACAAAGAAAGCCTAAAGTAAGATATTTATTTTGTTTTAAAACTAATTTTTTTCACATGTTGCAGATTACAACTTTGAGAAGAATTTGACTAAAAGTTATTTTTGCCATGCTTTGGAATTTAGACTGAAGAGTAAGTTTACCAGATATGTCTTTATAAGCTAAGAAGTATTT
The DNA here is from genome assembly GCA_034401795.1 of Chaetoderma sp. LZ-2023a. Lineage (NCBI taxonomy): Eukaryota > Metazoa > Mollusca > Caudofoveata > Chaetodermatida > Chaetodermatidae > Chaetoderma > Chaetoderma sp. LZ-2023a. Next base: position 141,679,554 of record CM067370.1, read on the forward strand.
TGCATAATACATCAAAAACTTTCAGCAGTACATGACTACTACATGTACTTGTGTATAATGATATTGCAAATTCATAGATCTGCAACATCTTGTGACAACTTTATTGACCAGCAAAAGGGAGCAGGTCATGTCTCACTGTGATGAAAGGTAGTGTTGGGAATTGGTACTATTTTTGTGACCGATGATTGGTTTTATATACTAACCGATGATCAATTAATGATTGATCATAATAGGTTCTCATTTTTTATCCATTTTGAATGCAGTAACTATAGCAAGTTCAAGGATAATTACCTCTTTCAAACCAAGTCGCAAGTGTGATCGATTCTTAAATCTAAAAAATAATCTGTTTAGGCAGCAACAGCTTCCAGTCAAATAAGTTTCAAAATATTCAACATGTTATTGGTATGGTTGCTTTGAAATTAACATACTATTTCAGTGCTGGAAGAATTAATAATGTCTTAGACTAAGGAGTAATACTATATAGTTGTAACAATTAGATTTAAATTCTTTTCCAAAAAGTATTCATTTTCTAGCTTGACCAGTTAAAATATATTAATAAAGTCAATTTATAAATAACCAAAATCAGTTTCTGAAATCATGATCGATCGTTTGGTTGAACATGCAAACCAATCAATCATCGATCAAATCGACTAATCGGAACAACACTAATGAAAGGAGAAATTTGTCCAATAGCCTAGTCACGCGTGTCATTGATATATTTTTCAATCAGGCCGAGGTCAAAACTCAAGACTGTCTATTTTGAAAACAAGGTTGCTGAAAGCAGAATGCTGTTGCGCTTGAGCTTTTGAACCCAAAATGAGCCAACATCTTTAGTACCCCACAGCCAGACTTTCACCCAGGTTTGGAAAAGATTGATACAGTAGAAGCAGTGTTATTGCAAAATGTGCCAAAAGTATCTATTTCGAAAACAATTTTTCTGAAAGTTGAACTGCTGTTGCCGTTTACCTTTTGCTCCCAAAATTGGAATATGGTTTCGGGACCGTATGGGCGTCCAAGTTTGGAGACCATCCCTCCTGCATAACCAGTTATTGAAAAATGTCTTAGGAACAAGACAAATTAGAACAAGAGCAAGAATTATAAGCATTCCATGCTCACTTAACCCTCACATCTAGAGACGCGGGTAAAAAAGATCATGAATGCTTCTTTAACCATTTCACCATCAAATTTCTTCATGAAGATTTTTATTTTCTCATAGAAAATGTCTATTTGCAGATCAAGAAGGCTATTTTTGGAAATTTACCCCTGAAATGGCTGGCTCAGTTATCGAGCTAGTCATTTCAATGGTAAATTAAAAATAATTGTCTACTCTTGGTCTGCAAGTGGACATTTTCCAAGACGACTAACAAAGATCAATTCGGCCAGCTTTAGTGCTAAAAGGTTATGACACACATGTATATAACATGTATCTGTTCCTGTACATATCATTCAAACTTTACACAAGTTCTGGATTTCACTGAGAGTTCATCATTTCACTTATCTAGCGCAAAGTAATGGCACTTCACCATGCCATTTCTGCGATCCAATGGGTATTTCATTTGAATCGCAATAATGTCATGACCCTTTAGTGCTTCATATTCATAAATCTGTTAAATGCAAGAATGAAAATGTCCTGAAATGAATACATGTGTACTCGGTATCAGTTCTTTTTCTGCACATTGAATGCTACTGACAATTTATACGCTGGGATAGGCTCATTAACACATTACGGGTCATACCGGCCAAAACCGCCCTCTGTTATGGTATGTATGTCCATTTACGGGCCAAGAGAATACGATTTTTGTAAATTTACCACTGAAATGACTGGCTCGATAACCGAGCCAGTCATTCCAGTGATAAATTCTCAAAAATTGTATTTTCTTAGCCTGTAAAGGGACATTCAATAGGCAGATACTACAATTTTCTTGACCACATTTGACCAATAAAGGGTTAAAAACATAAAGGCCTATCATGTTGCACAGCACATACATGGCATAATCAAGGCCAGGAACACCTTCACCACGCAGTATGATTGTATCCATAATGAGAATGACATTGTTGACACATGTTCATGTCACCATAGCTTATAGTACCACTAAAGCTCAAGATGAACAGCAATGGACCTTTCCAGGTTATCTATCCATTTGGGTGAGGTTTGGAGGAATATAGATTTCAGCCTGCCTAGCTAAGGCAGAATCAGTAACTGCGCCCTTACTGGGCTCAGCTTTACTCAAGGCTGGGTCACGGGGTGGGATGGGGGTGCTCCTCTCCCTCTTAGCATTAATAGAAATCTTAATAATATTAATATGCTATTAATGCAGGAGGGAGAGGGGAGGCTTTGTCCTGTTGTGTGTTCCTAGCCACTTCTTGCTCAATACCTAATCCCACATAAACAGTGAAATCTGGCCCTTTGTATTTACAGGATGTATGATCCTTTATTGTGCCCATCTGCTAAGACAAGTGGGAGTTTCAAGGCAGTCACCCGCCTATCTCATTAATATTCATTAACTCAGCCCTCGCCCTATCACATGCTATGCCAGCTGCCCAGGCACATGACTGGCCCGGCCGGTCACTGGACAGAGCCAGCACACAACTCTGGGTATCCAATGGAAATGCCATGGCCCATTCTTATTGTGATGCCCGCTACGCCAGCCTTTGACTGGGTGCTAGTGCTGCTGGCTATTTGTACACATGACAGGCTTTTCAATGTTCATGATGGAGCGAGATATATCATTATGATTGTGACGTCAGCCTACGTAATTTAGTATGATGTCCTACTTGAGTGACTTATCAGATCTCTCCATTTCTGTACCAGATCATTTGTGGAAGTTTTGTCAGAAGACACCAATGACACAAGAATGTAATAAAGAGATTTTAAAATAATATCTTGTTAGGTGTAGTAGGCAGTGGCTTGTCTGTAATGCCATGTAAGCAGCTAATCGGGATGTTGTGAATGTCAAGATATGATATACATGTATGAAGGTCAGACGTGAAAGCTTAACAAGTGAAGTTGAACTTTAACCCTTTAACACTCACATCAGCCAAAAACGGCTTCCACAGTGGTCTTGAGAAATGTAAATTTGCAGACCAAGAGAAGCCTATTTTTTTCGGTTATCGAGCCATCATTCCAGTGGTAAAGCTTAAAAAATATGGTAGGCTTCTCTTGGTCAGCAAATTGAAATTTTCTTTGAAGAAATACAAATTTTCTTGAACAAATTCAAGGCTTAAAGGGTTAATTGTTACAGCTGGCTTGCATCATTTCTTTCAGGTAAATACACTTTCAACTATCGGTAATAACCCTTTAACACTCAAGCTAGCAAAAACAACTTCTGCAGTGGTCTTGACTCTTAGGAAATGTCCATTTGCAGACCAAGAGATAGCTTCTTTTGAAAACTTACCAATGAAATGACTGGCTCAGTTATCGAAAAATGTTCTAAAATAATCTTCCCATGATCTGCAAATTGACATTTTTCCACGGGGAAATTTCAATTTTTTAAAGCAAATTTGAAGATTAAATGAAGGGTTACTATAACAAGAGGCCCAAGGGGCCTGTGTCGCTCACCTGGAGCACCATAAATCTTTGTCAAAATTGTTGGTGGGTGGTTTAGCAGTCTTTTAAATGAGTTTGTGGACATTTTTGGAAGCGCAATATGGCCGCCAAACACACTACATTTTGATTGCCCTATGGCGCCCATGTTTTTTTGATGGATCAACTTCCTTTGAACAAATTTTAATGGCCCAAATTTCTCCCCGATCCCATCAGCAATTCTGGAGGAGTCATCTTCGTGAAAACCAGGTCATCCAAGATAGTCGCCGAACCATTTGGTCAGTCAAGTCCTCTTGAACAAACTTGGCTTACCTCTTGGCCTAGATGAAGATTCCCCAAGTGGTTTCAGAGCTTTTTAAAGACATTTCCTGAAATCGGCCGAAATCCAAAATGGCCGTTGGGCAAATTGGCCGATCGGGTTCATTTGAACAAACTTGGATCCTTATGCCCTAAGGATGCTTCCCGCCAAATATAATTTAAATCGGCCTGGTAGTTCTCAAGAAGATATTTTTAATTTTCCATTGCTTTAGCATGGGAGCTTTTGACGAGAAAATTATCCAAGATGGCCACCAAACCGTTCATCCGACAGTTTCGAAAATTGCAAATTTGAGCTCAAAATACCCAAAAAACATATATAGAACCAATTTTGGCCTCAAAATCCATCAAATAAAAAAATCCAATATGTCCGGCAAACACGCTACATTTTGATTGGCCTACAGCGGCCCTGTTTTTTGACGGAGCAACTTCCCTTGAACAAACTTTAATGGCCCTTAGTCCCTAATCATATCTCCCAAATTTTGGCCTGATCCATTCAACGGTTCTGGAGAAGTCGTTTTCGGGAAAATTAGGTCATCCAAGATGGCTGCCGAACCATTCGGTCAATCAAGTCGTCTTAAAAAAGCTTGGCTTACCTCTTTGCCCAGATGAGGTTTCATAAGTTTTGAATCGATTCCCCAAGCCGTTTCTGAGAATGAGATTTTTAAAGATATTTCTAAAAATCGGCTGAAATCCAAGATGGCCACCAGCCAAATTGGCCGATCGGCTTCGTTTGAACAAAATGAAATCTCTATGCCATAAGGATGCTTCCTGTCAAATATAATTCAAATCGGCCCAGTAGTTCTCGAGAAGACATTTAAAATTTCCCCATTACTTTAGTATGGGAGCGTTTGGCGGGAAAATGATCGAAGATGGCTGCCAAACCGTTTATCCGACAGTTTCGAAAAAACCCAAAAACCTATATAAAACCAATTTCGGCCTCAAAATCCATCAAATAAAAAAATGCAATATGGCCGCCAAACATGCTATATTTTGATTGGCCCACGACGGCCATGTTTTTTGACGGATCACTTCTGTTGAACAAACTTTACTGGCCCTTAGTCCCTAATCATATCTGCCAAATTTCGGCCTGATCCCTTCAGCGGTTCTGGAGAAGTTATTTTCGCTAAACCTAGGTCAACCAAGATGGCTGCCGAACTATTTGACCAATTAAGTTCCCTTGAACAAATTTGGTTGAGCTCTTGCCCTAGATCATATTTCATGAGGTTTCCTTCAATCCCTCAAGCGGTTTCGGAGATTTTTAAATACATTTCTCAAAATCGGCCAAAATCCAAGATGGCCACCGGCCTAATTGGCCGATCGGCTTCATTTGAACAAACTTGGATCCCTATGCGCTAAGGATGCTTCCTGCCAAATATAATTTAAATTGGCCCAGCGGTTCTTGAGAAGAAGTCGTTTAAAGGAAAAGTTGACGGATGGGCGGACCGACGGATGGTCGCCACGACATAAGCTCATTTGGCCTTTCAGGCCAGGTGAGCTAATAAAAAAATACAATATGGCCACCAAACATGCTATATTTTGATTGGCCCACGGCGGCCATGTTTTTTGACGGATCACTTCTCTTGAACAAACTTTACTGGCCCTTAGTCCCTAATCATATCTACCGAATTTCGGCCTGATCCCTTCAGCGGTTCTGGAGAAGTTATTTTCGCTAAAACTAGGTCAACCAAGATGGCTGCCGAACTATTTGACCAATTAAGTTCCCTTGAACAAATTTGGTTGAGCTCTTTCACTAGATCATATTTCATGAGGTTTCCTTCAATCCCTCAAGCGGTTTCGGAGATTTTTAAATACGTTTCTCAAAATCGGCCAAAATCCAAGATGGCTGCCGGCTTCTGGAGAATAAGTCATTTTCACTACAACTAGGTCAACCAAGATGGGCGCTGAACCATTTGACCAATCAAGTTCCCTTGCCATAAATCATATTTCATGAGGTTTGCATCAATCCCCCAAGCGGTTTCGGAGAAGAATTTTAGACGTTTCCTAAAATCGGCCTAAATCCAAGATGGCCACCAGACAAATTGGCCGATCGGGTTCATTTGAACAAACTTAGATCTCTATGCCCTATGAATGCTTCCTCCCATATATAATTGAAATCGGCCCAGTGGTTCTTGAGAAGAAGTCATTTAAAGAATTCCCCATTGGTTTACTATGGGCCCATTGCTTTACCATGGGAGCCTTTGGTGGGAAAAACAAACCAAGATGGCAGCCAAAGCGTTTATCCGACAGTCTCGAAAGTGGCATATTTGAACTCGCCACACTGATAAGCATATATAAAGCAATTTTTGCCATCAAAATACAAAAAAGCCAATATGACCAACAAACTCTAAATTTTGATTGGTTGATGGCGGCCATGCTTTTTAACGTACAATCTTCCCTTGAATAAATTTGAATGGACCTTGGTCCATAAGCATATTTAACAAATTTCAGACCTATCCCTTCAGTGGTTCGGGAGAAGTAATTTTCGCGAAAACTAGGTCATCCAAGATGGCCGCCAGGCAAATAGGCCAATCAGGTTGCCTTGAACAATCTTTGGTCTACCATTGCAATAGATGATGTGTTATGAGTTTTGAATCAATTCCTCCAGCGGTTTCGGAGAAGATTTTTTAAAGGGTTTCTAAAAATCGGCTATTTTGGCTGGTGGCTATCTTGGATTTTGGCCGATCGGCTTCATTTGAACAAACTTGAATCTCTATGCCCTAGGGATGCTTTCTGCCACATATAATTGAAATCGGCCCAGTGGTTCTTGAGAAGAAGTCGTTTTAAAAGGACGGACAGGCCAGGTGAGCTAATGATTTAGGCTTTTGAACTCAAGTCACAAATCCCTTATTTAATAAAAATTATTATTTTGAATGTAGGAACTATTCCTTTGAATATTTTGAAACTAATTTGACTGGGAGCTGTTTCCGCCCATGGCAGCAACAGGTTCCAGTGAAATTTGTTTCAAAATATTAAATTGCTTTCCTGTACAGCTGTCTTGAAATTGACAAATTGGAATCTCAAGGGTTAAACGTGTAAAATTGATTCAAACTCATAGCCACGATGCCAAAGTGGTCAGCCATTAGATTCTAAAAGCAGATGATCAGTGAATTGAGCAGGACATTACTGATGAAAAGCTTACCGATATAATGTTGTCTTTGGGTCACGCTTCTGTCGATCGTCGGTCATGATGACTCATTGAACATGGTACAAATTTGCTTGTATGGCATCAAGGGTGAAATCTGAAAAATAAAAAATATTAAGCATTATAAACCATATCATTGATATTAATTTATAATGTCACTTGGTACATGTTACTAGCAAAGGGTTAAAACTGAATCATGAAAATGTAAATTGTTCAGAATCCACAGATATTTTAACAATTTCACTGATGAAATCTATTTATCTCAAATTTAATGAAACCATGGACAACAAAACTGTGGAATATTGTGAAATTACTTATACACTGTAGATATATAATTAATTATTTTACATTTAACACAGAAAAGGATTATTTATAATTAACTTCATATATGGAGGATAATGATCTTGTTCAGCATGCAGGAAATGTTTTCTCATAGCATCTTAGGAAATTTCTAATTTTCACGAGGGAAAACAACAGACCCCTTCTTTGAGAGAAAGGACAGCTCCTCATAAACCCATTCCTAACCTGCCACACTGGACATCAAGCCCAGGCTAAAAGCCCTGATATAATATATAAAACAGGGAACAGTGAATGCAAATTATAGACAATCCTAATTTTATCACAATTAGGCTTGCACGATTATCCGATATCGAAAATCGCAATTTATTTTTCAGCCACAATTTTTTACGATGTGATTTTGAAAAAATCGAAATATGGCCAAAATTTTATTGTCATGTCGTATTCTGTCTATTTGTAGCATAGGTGTATATTACGTCAAGCTGTTCAATTTATTTCCAAACCAACATCTCGGAGAAAGGGGTGGGATTATACTAGGAATAGGTAAAAAAAGGTTGAAGTTCATTCTCTAAAATTGCTTTAAAAGATGGACACTAATAGGAAAATTCAACGCAATCTACCGGTATAATTTCTTGCCGCTTTACTGTATACCTCAAAACCATGATCGCGGGAGTGAAATTATTACCTGGGAAGGTATAAATATTGCATGTTTTGTAATAAGCATGGTTTATAAAATCAAAAAAATTTGACAATAAATGGCGTCACAGGAATATATAAATCACGTGATATTGCTTGCTCTCCTGTTTTTGGAGGCGAGAGGTGGTGCGTTCACAAATGTGATAGCTAAATGAGATGGTATACACGCTTTAGCAAGCATGGCGAACTATCCTAGATGTTTCTGAAGGCTAACTATTATTAGCAAAATATATAAATCACGTGATATTGCTCGCTCTCCTGGTTTTGGAGGCGAGGGTGGTGCATTCACGAATGTGATAGCTAGATGAGATAGCATACACACTTTAGCAAGCATGGTGAACTATCCGAGATGTTTCTGAAGGCTAACTATTATTATTAACCGGGTACTTGGTAAATGCGGAGCAGATCTAAACATTAGAATGATGTCTATGATTTTAAAGCACATTCACGTGATTTGTATATTTTCACAAAGACGACATGAAATGTCAAATTTTATAAACGATGATTTTAACAGAGTACGCAATATTTAGGTTGTCCAATGTAATAATTTCACTCCCGCAATGATGGATATGGTATACATTAAGCCAAGGGGTAAGGCGGCAGGAAATTATTACGTGTGTCATATGTTCGTGTTAATAACGATCGGTTTTAGTTTAAGCATCTTGGCGACTGGATTTCAAGTTTTTGTTGAAATTTACCAATTAGAAGTCATCCGGCTAAAACTGATATGAAAACTCAGAGCGAAACCGATATGGCTACATAAGCCACACCACGCAGTCCAACTTAACCCAAGACCAATTCACCCCGTGAATTCATATACCTTAAAATAGGCTATATGATATAGCAAAATATCGCGATTCTTTCACCACAATATATCGCGATACCTCCTAGGACAATATCATGCAAGCCTAATCACAATCAAGGGAGACAACTCTGATTTCAGATCAGAAGTACAGTTAGATATTCCGGGGAGATAATGTGATTTTAAACATAATTTGCAGTTCATAATCAAGTGCCATAGGTGTTTTGTTTTAAATTGAATGACTTTATGCTAAGTAAATCTTTTACAACTAATTCAAATGTTACATCGAAAATAAAGTGTAAATGATTAAAGTAAATGTATAAAATCTAATATAACTCTTTAACACTCATATCACCGGTATTGAAAAATGTCCATTTTCACACCAAGAGAAGACTATTTTTGAAAATGTATCACTGGAATGACTGGCGCGATAACCGAGCCAGTCATTCCAGTGATAAATTTTCAAAAACAGTTTCAAAAATAGTTTTCTCTTGATCCGCAAATGGACATTTTCTATGAGAAATTTAAATGTTCTTAAACAAATTCGAGGGTTAAAAAGTTAATTGACTGCCTGTGAAATGTGCATTGAATGAGGTAGGTCCGTTAAACCCGCTCTCGTCACGAGGGGCTTTAGTAAATTGGGTCTAAAGTGACAGCTCGCTTATATAGTATATAAGACTGAGTCATGAAGAAATGTGGCAGTCCAATTTTCGTCCTACTGCAAACAATTTCGCTTTATACTTTGTAATAAGTTACCTCTGTCAAAATGTTCCTCATTCAAAGCAGTATATAAATACACAAAATAATTTCAGAATTTCAGAATTTTTTTCTCTAGATCCACTTCCAGTTTTTGTAGCGCTCTCAATGTACACAAACCAGTATTTGGTTAGCAGTCACATAAATAGTGAAATGTTACCAATTTTCTGACACAAGAAAAATTTACCGTTTACATATTTTCATACATTTATTATATTTGTACAGTACACCATATTTTGTTAAGTCAGCCCAGTGGTAATGGCAATACCCCATGGCCAGTAGGTGATTACACATGGTTGTGGGTCATTATTGATCATTTTTATGTACTTAAATATTTGGAAATGATCGTTACATCAGTACAGCAAATATTTCTGGACAGCCCAGGGATTTCGTAGGTATTGCATTTCTAATTTTTGAGAGGCACCCTGGTTAACTGCAAAATGTTTGCTGACTCGCAAGAATGGTACCCATTGTCCGAAAGAGGATATTATTATCCCTGTTTTTTCGAAGAACAGATCAATTCACATACACATTTCTGCTGTAAATAATTGCACAGAATGGTTTTTTTACAGCAATGATATACTTAGGTCATGTTCGCAGACAATTAAGAAAAAATTCATTTCATAAATAATAACACAACAATAATTAAAACAATTTAAGAAATGATACAGAACGGTAAAACAGGAAATGCCAGACTTTGTTAACTAAGAGACAATACAATAAACTGTGTGTGGCTGTGAGCAGATTACCCCTTATATCTGTGACTTTAACCCTTTAATGGTCAAGATTTAAAAAAAATATAGAAATTTGTCCTCAGTGTATGTCTATTTTCAGGCCAAGATAAGACAATTTTTGAAAATTTATCGCTGGAATAACTGGCTTGATTATTGAGCCAGTCATTCCAGTGGTAAATTATAAAAAAAATTGTCTTATCTTCGCCGCCCCCAAATGGACATTCCTCAAGACCACTGCAGAGACCGGTTTTGTCAGGCTTGATCATTAAAGGGTTAAAAGTCATGCCCAAATGAAATTTGCCCAGATTATTGAACTCAAATTTAAATCCTACTGGCTGCACTATGAACAGTAGTTTTACAGATTTACAGTCAATTAAATACCCAGAGATGGATTCTGTGACATTTTGTGGGCATTCATAGATACAGTATTAAAGCTAAAAACCAACAAAATCAATCTCTCAAATTAGAAAACTGTCTAGTTTCTAGGGGCTTTGCTGGATCGTGGGCCTGATAGGTCATGATTGCAAATAAGGTAACTCTAAATCCCTGGTGAGTGAAGTGGATAGAGAACTAAGCAACTCTCTTGCCATAATGGTCAGATGGAGCACCAAGAGTAACGTACAGCGCAGACAAGGAAATCATTTTCAACTCCCCAGCTTAACTCAATTTCAACCTCCTCACTATATCTGTCCTCACTGGACAGTGGTGTTGGGAGAAGACTGACCCCAGAGCTGCCATGAAGTCATCTTTCAACCCTGGCATTCTCACCAATATTAGTGAAAGAGATTCGACCACCCGCACTCAGAGTTAACTGGGATTACTTCCCAGACGTGAGCAGCATGAAAGTCAATACTCTATTTATCTTGTTGACAGTAGTCCCAACATTCCGCCTCCACAGAAGTTAAGTACACCAACAGATTGAAGGTAAGAACAACTATTCATGTCACAATCAGGCAAACACGCAAACCATCCTAATAAGAAACCAAAAACTAGAATTCATGCCAAACTGGGTACGTGGGAAGTACCGCCTAATGATAAATTTACCCTAAACTAGGGCGTCCAAAGACCTCTGATGACCAAACCCAAATTTGGGTATGAGTCTGGATCACTGGGAATAGAGGGAACCCCTCCATTAATGCCATATTATTTTGACTATCATAACCTATCATAGCCAATTGTCCTGGGACCTTTTCTAAGATCCCATGCATACCCACACCCCTTACAATTTATCGCATCCACATATTTCATATTTTCAAGGAATCCCACATCTGAATCCTGTCCGTATCCGAATGAAATCGCTACATGTAGAGATCATATTCGGATAAAGACAGCTTTACCATACAGACATATGGAATTGTACTATTTGTAACTGCAGCGAAATAAAATTTGGATATGCATACACGTTAATGGAATCCTAGAGACCCACGCAGACAGCATAGCACTGTAGTATGCAAAATCATATCCGATGAAATAATGAGTCCCCAAGAGATAATTGTTTGACAAGGCAAAGTGTACATGTTTTTATTGTAATCCTATATACTGTTTTTCAATCTTGAGAAAACACCAAATAACGCCAATATCTATTTAGACCAGAAAATATAGACAGCGCATATAACAAGATTAGTAATTTTTGAACAATTAGTAATTGAGAATTGTCCACCGGGAGCGCGCCATGTGGAAAAAGCTCTGATCATAGGATTCATAGCTTATTATTATTATAATGCTGCTTTTTTCGTATGGCATGCGCTATGCAGAAAGAGATGCAATCCAGTAGTCACTTGTGAACAATTATCAATACACGGAAAAGGCTGTAATTGTAGCTTAATGCAGCTGTTTTCGTATGACACGCGCCTTGCAGAAAAAGTCGCAATCAAGCAGTCATATAAGAACAATTAGCCTATTAATGCAGCTTTTTCGCATGGTGCACGCCATGTGGAAAAATCTGCAATCCAGCAGTCATTTGTGAGCAATTATTAATGCAACTTTTTCGTATGGCTCCCCTATATATAATAAACAGAATTCGTTGAAAATCGTGCAATAATACAATGTTTTCAGAAGCAATTTAGTTGAAATTTGCTTGCGAACTCTTCCCCTATAAAATCAACACAAGTCATTTAAAGATTAGGCAATAATATACAATGTTATGAAGTAATTTAGTTGAAAGGCGCTGGGGAACTCTCCCCTATGCAATCAATACAATTCATTAAAAAATCAGGCAATAATACTACGTTTGCTTAAATTAAAAAATTTTCCCCCAAAAAATATTCCAAGCCCCTATTTTCTGCTTAGGACCCCAAAAGAAACCCTTTTCACGGCGCTTATGTTTTAAGATTGTCGGCTAATCGCGTCCTATATACTGTTCGTCAATCTCTCCCCTAATGTATTTTTAAAATGGCAATATATAAATAAATAATTGAAGAAATTTCGTCATTCTTCACTCAATTCTTCCTACCACATCCTTCTCGATATTTGATGTTTAAAAAATCCATCATTTCGGATGATTTAAGATTGTTTTCTGAAGTAATTTACTTGAAATTGGCTGGAGAACGCTCCCCCTGTATAATCAATACAAGTAACATTTCATAGAGGAATCTGGCGATAATACACGATTTTGTGAAGTAATTTAGTTGAAAGTGGCTGGAAAATGCTCCCCCGATATAATCAATACAATTCCTTGAAAAATCAGGCATAACGCATGAGTTTGATAGCACTGTCGCGCATATACTGTTCATCAGTCTCTGCCCCTCAGTTTGCTTGAATTTCAAATTTTTTCACCAAAAATATTCCAAGCCCCTTTTTTCTGCTTAGGATTCCAAAAGAAACCCTTTTCACGGCGCTTAGGTTTTAAGATCGTCGGCTAATCCCGCCCTATATACTGTTCATCAATCTCTCCCCCTAATGGATTCTTAAAATAGCAATATATAAATAAATAATTGAAGAAATTTGGTCATTCTTCGCTCAATTCTTCCTA